>OZ008368.1:17721365-18321365 GCA_963931995.1 Phaonia tiefii | reverse complement strand
TACGCTCGACAAGACGGTATTCGCGATAGATAAAATACTGATACCGCGATAGTTGGAACAGACACACGGCTCACCCTTTTTGAATATAGGACATAATACACTGAGACTTAAATCGTCAGGCATAGATTCCCCCAGCCACATACCGCATATAAGTCGATGCATGTGGGCTAGCTGTCCATTAACCGTCCAAGCCTTCGTTTATTCGTTTTTCACTGATCAAGCGCTTTTGATGTACTCCGTCGGATGAACCATTGATGACTGAATACATGAAACTAAAACGCAATGCATGCAATATGCAACCACATTCAGGAATATTTACGAATCACTGACTGAGGAAATAATTCAAAAATACAGACACAAACTTATAAGATAGACTCTCTCGTTGTCCCTCTTTAATTCTGTTGCTCTCGATAAGATCAGAGACAGTGCAACAAACACAGCTGTATTTGTATCACAAACATAAATATATGTGGGTCGCAAACAGATAAATTATAACATATTAATAATTGTGTCTCAAACATGTAATATTGAACATTAGACACAATGTGTTTGGACACAAGTATATCATATTTGCGACAAGCTCCAAACACACTTTATATTTGCATCCAAGCAACAAAAAAATACAGATTTTTCAGCGTGCACTGCCATTTTTTCTACCCAATTAGTTAGTTTTGCTCCCTTCTCAGCCTCTTGAACTGCTCAATCGCAGCACTTGTTGTAACTCGCTGTTTCTTTGCTATATGTGCAGCGTATTTTTCATCAGTTGCAATGCGACATTCTTCGCCGTACCAAGGCTTATACCTCCTTGGTTTGTCAAGTTCAGTCGTGGCAGCAATTTCCAAAGAATGGGAGATGTGCTTCCACTGCGCTTCTGTATCCTAGGGAGGGGGTGTATTCTGCTTCAGCAGGAGAGTGAGCTGTGTTGTTGATAGTCCTCTGATATCTCCGGTAGTTGCAATGTGACATTCTTCGTCGTACCGAGACATATCCCTCCTTGATTTTTGATAGCCAAGTTCAGTCATTATAGCGGTTTCCAAAGAATGGGAAATGTGATTTCACTGTGTTCTAGTGAGGGGATGTTGACTGCTCTAGCAGGAGAGTGAGCTTTTGTTGACAGACCTTTGATATCTCCAGTATTTGCAGCTTGTCTATATCTCCGTTTCTCGTGTTCGGCTTCGTACGTTATCGCTCCACTCAGTTTTGTGCAAACTGTCGCAGCTACCAGTTAATGATACGGTCGATATTTGTACCTCGATTCACACGTACATCCATTACACTCGAAAAGTGCCTGCCATCTATTACCAAGTGTTCAATCTGGTTTTTCGTCCTCTGATCAGGAGATATCCATGTCGCCCTATGTATGTCCTTATGCTGGAATCGTGTGCTAATAACTATCATGTTCTTTGCAGCGGCGAAGTCTATCAGTCTTATTCAATTATCGGAGGTGGTATCATGTAGACTATGATTACCGATGGTTGGTCGAAAGACACTTTCCTATCCCAATTTGACATTAAAATCGCCTAGAATAAACCTAGTGTCGTGGTCAGGGCAGCGTTCGTATACTGCCTCCAGACAATCATAAAATGATTCTCTGACCTCATCGTATTTATCCTCTGTCGTTGCGTGCGCACAAATTAACGAGATGTTGAAATATTTCGCTTTGATGCGAATTGTGGTTATGCGGTCACTCACTGGGTTGAACCTTGAAACTAGGTGTCGCTCTCTGTTAACAACAATAATTCCGCACCCGAATTTGTGCTTTCGCTCATGGCAGTTGTAGTAAATATCGCATTTTTTCTTTCCGCCATTTGGAAAGTAGCACCCGTCCTGTATAGCTTATATATATCGTGGTCCTTATACCGTTTGCGGGGGTCGTCAACAGTTAGAGGGTTTCTTTGTTTATTAATTTGTTTGTGTATTTTCATTGCCAATTTAGCGGTGGCGGGAGGCAAACCCAGCCCACCGTGGTAGGCATTTTACAAACTGCCAGCATGATTTTGTTTCAGCCGCCCATTATGGATCAAACGCTGACCAAAATTCAGTGTGACCAAACTGAATTTCGATTTCTTCAATTTTGATCCGCCGTTGGCCAGGGGTGTTGGCTTATCCGCCTTCAAAGGACTGAAGAATATGTCCAATAATTCGAAGGGCTTCAGTGACAGGGTCCTGAGACGTATCAGTGATCGCATTACCACTCAGGTTGCTCATTCGTTTCGCCTTCTCACTTTAGCTTGCTGACAGAGGTTTCCGATAAGCCATTGCCCAGGACATACTGCCTGGAACTAGTGAGCTGCTTGGACTGCCCAATGAAGGAATTATTTCTGGCCACTCCCAAGTGAATGGCTATCAGAAACTTTTCACCACCAAGGACAATCCTTAGTTTTTATTTTCAGATAAATACTTTATCGAAACTGTTGGGTTCAAGATATTTTATACATATACCCAGCACATTTATTTCTTAACTCATTACCTGTGGGATGGAAGCATATCCATGGCACAAGTTATGGGTAATTGTTCCAAAGTCCACAACAAATGTTTGTTCCCAAATTCCAAAATCCTTCACACTCCAACATTTACTTGATTCAAATTATACCTACTGTAAGTGAGGTTCCCTAGCAATAAGTTTCTATAAGTAGTCCTATTTGTTATGGCTACTGTTATTTCTTAAACTTATTGTTCTATTACTTGGAATGGAATGATTGGGTGCAGCTTCTCACAATCATTATGCTCTTCGATTTCTATTTTTAGACTCATTTATTGGCCCCTACAATTTAAATCCCATTCAAGCGGCTTTTTCAATAGTAACATCATCAGCAACCATGGTGATTGAAGTGAAATTGATTCCACATTTCTACCATTGTTCCACAATTGAATTTTAAGCAAAATTTCAAAAATTATATTTGTTTAGAGGAAAATAAATAACGCATTTGGTTAATATCTTTGTTTAATAAATCTGTAAAATTTTGTGATACACGCAAAAACATTTCACAGCACCAAAACCAAATTTCAAATACATAAACTTCTTTTGAGGAATTTAATTGCGGTGAACGAATCAAAATGCAAATATATCATTTCCTTTGCGGTAAATAAATAATGGGCGTCAGAAGGACAGAAAATCGTTTACAACAAACAATAGGATATATTGGCCCTGTAAACACCAAAATCATCATTAATGGCAAACGAATACATTTTCACTATCTATTAAGTGAAGGTGTAAAAGTTTCTCACAGCCAGTCACTAGCGAGTGGCCAGAAATTATTCCTTCATTGGGCAGCCCAAGCCGGTCCTGGGTTATCGGAAACCTCCGATAGCTATCTAGAATGAGACGGCGAAATGAATGAGCAGCCTGACTGGATATGCGGCTACTGGTACGTCTCACTGAAGCTCTTCCAACTAGTGGACATATTCTTATGTCATTTGAAGGCGGCCAACGGCTGATAAGAACTCAAGAAATCAAAATCCAGTTTCGACTCACTGCTTTCTGGTTAGCGTCTGATCCACAAAGGGAGCATGAAACATGATCATCGTGACAGTAGGTTAAATGCAAAGCACGGTGGGCTGGATTTGCCTCCCGCCACCATTATATAGGCAATGCGTAAGAACACTATACACTATACAGGACGGGTGCCACTTTCCAAGTGGCGGATGTCCTCAAAAAATATAAAGCTGACATTATAGCTTTCCAGGACATGCGATGGACAGGTTATGGTGGATACAGAAAGAAACTCCGACATTTACTACAGCTGCCATGTGCGAAAGCACGAATTCGTGTTCGGATTTATTGTTGGCTAGAGACTGTGACACCTAGTTTTAAGGTTCAACCTCGTGAGTGAAAGCATAACCACAATTCGCATCAAACCGAAACATCTCGCTAATTTGTGTGCACGCACCTACAGAGGATAAAGACGAAGAGGTCAATGAATCATTTTATGAGTATTTGGAGGAACGCTGCCCTAATTGCGACACTAAGATTATTCAAGGCGATTTTAATGGCAAATTGGGAAAGGAAAGTGTCTTTCGACCTACCATCGGAAATCATAGTATACATGATAGCATTTCCGGTAATGGAATAAGACTGATCCGCCGCCGCAAATAACATCGTACTTAGTAGCACACGATTCCAACATAAGGAAACATATAAGGCGACTTGGTTATCTACTGATTAGAGAACGAAGAACGAGATGGATCACTTGGTAATAAATGGCAGGCACTCTTTTAGGTGCCAATATCGACTCGGATCTTTACCTGGTGTCTGGCTGCGAAAGTTCGCACGAGGCTGAGCAGGGCGAAAATCATACGAAACCGAACAAGGGAACAGCTAAACATCGACAAACTGAACAGACCGGAGATATTAAAGGCCTATCAACAAAAGCTCACTCTCCTGCTACAGCAGCATACTCCCCCTCCCGAAGAGCCAGAAGCGCAGTGGAAGCACCAAATGACCAAACTTTAAAAGTGAATAACATGTCATCGTTACTGTTATGTGCCATTAACAACATTATACTTGATTTCATCGAAATTTGATCAGCGCCTTTGATATCAAATTGAAAATACTCTGGATATAAAAGAGCTAAAATACCCGCCTTAAGCGGACTAAGATGTATTCGTAGGAACAATGGAATAACCTTTCGTAAAAAAATATGACGCAAGCCTTGGTGGGAAAAAAGGAACATGCCGAAAAAACGGCGTCAGCAAAATATTGCCGGAAACACGTAAATGCTTCCTACCATTGTTTTCATAAATTGAAGATCTGCTGCTATTTCCCGTTTTTGTCTAAAGCGGCTTTAAACAAACAGTTGGGCTCTGTCTACAAAAACATATATTATAGCCTATTAACCATTGTGTCTCAAACATGTAAAATTGAATAGCAAATGCAACGTGTTTGGAAACAAGTATAGTATAATTGTGACCAGCTACAAACACGTTATTTTTGCATGCAAACAAAAAATATAGATTTTTCAGCGTGTAGAAACAAATGAGCTGTGCTTTCGTACGCTAATAGGAACGAGCCTTTGTAGGAAAAAACGATCGAGTGATCGAAGCAAAAAAGAACTACCATTCCTAGGAATAATGAAATGTATTCCGATGAGCATGAGAATAAAGAAACATAGCCTTCGTTGGGATAGAAGAACAAGCCTTCGTAGGACAAGGATAAAGGAGTTTCGAAGAACAATGAAATATGACTATCGTGCGAACAAAGCTGTCGAGGAAGAAACGAACAAAGCCTTCGTAAGAACTAAGCAGCAAGCGTTCAAAGGACGAAAGGAACAAATCTTAATGGAGTTCTAAGAAAAACTATTCGGATCAAATCTCAGGGGACTTATTTTAGTCAAGCAAGCTTTTCCTAGCTTGGAAACTTTTATTTCAAAATGTATTACTTTGGACAACTACACCCACAGAACTAATTGTTTGAAAAGATGCTGTGTCAATCGCAAATTCGGTTGTTACTACCGAACTGTGATTGCCACAACCGAATTGAGGATGTCTGGACAGAAAATAGTTCCTAAAACTGAAATTCGATTGAAGCAATCTCGAATCGTGATTCATCTGGTTGTGGCATCTGTATCTTCAATTATATTCGTTCTGTCAACTAAATTTTCCGAAATTTACACTGGACCAGCCGAATTTGAAATTAATTCGGATGCAACAACCGAAATCGGTTGGAGTAACCGAATGTGGCATTAATTCGAATTTGACATCAGTTCTGCTGTAACTATCGAATTTGGTATCAACTCGGTCGCAATAATCGAATTAATCCTTAAGTCGGTTACATCGACCGAACATCGCGCCAATTCTGTTTCTGTAACCGAATTTCTTATCAATCCTGTAGGTACAACCGCATTAATTTTCAATTCGGTCACCATAATTCTATGTATTTCAAACCTGACGTTTAAAATTCTAATAACAAATATTATCTAATAGCAATCGCTTTGTAATTGTTTATAAGAGCACCGGAAAGCAAATCATCATTTAATAATAAAAATATTAAAGTTCATATTTGCCACTACTTAAATCGTGTGTATCAACCTCTAGTGTTGTTGTGACAACCACTTATGCTGTTGCGACAACCTCTAATTTGGCAATGATAACCTCTAATGAGGCTGTGTCAACCTTTAATGAGATTGAGGTTGTAAACATCTAGAGAGGTTCTGTCAACCTATAATGAGGTTGCGTCAACCTCTATGGGATTGCGTCAACCTCTAATGAGGTTGTGTCAACCTCTAATGAGATTGTGTCAAACCTCTAATGAGGATGTGTCAACCTCTAATGAGGTTGTGTCAACCTCTAATGAGGTTGTGTCAATCTCTAATGAGGTTGGGTTAACCTCTACGGAGGTTGTACCAACCTCTAATGGACTTCGGTTGACACAACATCTAATTCGTCTGTGATGACCTCTAGTGTGGTTGCGACAACCTCCAAATTGGGTTGCTGCTAATTCGGCTGTCTCAACCGAATGTTTCTAGATTTGTAATTTCTTGGTATAGATACACACGAATGATGGTATCTAATTACATCCCGTAAACTGATTAGGAGAGTTTCTCACAACCAGTGAGCTGTGCACTTTCTATTTTATACTCCCTGATTAAACGGACAATTTTACACCGGTTCCGAACTGGATCTTTTTCATGGCTAAGCACTCGATAAACGAAAAATATAACTATGTAAGGTGGTTAGATCAGGGATCGAACCCACCTTACCATGGACAAGAGCCGAGTACAATATCCATTGAACCACAGACGGCGACGCATAACAATTGTAGACATCATCATCACTCCATTTTTATCAAGGTATCCGAATTTGCCTTACCAGCTCATTTATAAACCTTTGAGGGACTAAAGCGTCTTATACCTTATTGGAAGCGTATAGATTTCAGCTAGAGACTTTTAAGTGACAGTTCAAAATGTTTTTCCTCTAGATGCATGTTTTGAAAATTCATAAAAAAGAAAAGTGCAATTAGTGACACAATTGAACAATTGAATTGAATTAGTGAACTCGTTTATAACGCTAAGGCGCTGGTGAGAGACTCACAATTTCGAGTCAATCGTCCGCCAATGTCAGTTCAAATTCCACACCCAGAGTACTAATTGTCTGAAAAGAGGTATGTATTTAAAACTTGAAGAATGTATAATTGTTCCCATCATGGTCAGGTCATGATTTTTGTTTGTGGTTATTAAAACGGTAATTAAAAATATTGTAATTATGGTTTTTGTATCACATCGTCTTATTTTACATTGAATGTCTAAGTTAATATCAAGAGTTTTGAAGTTTTTCAAGGTCGGTCGTTTGAGATGTGCTGCAATCGTCTACATATATAAAACGGTTTGGGTAAATTACAGGTCATAATTGGTGCGGTGGTCCATGATGTCCGGGACGCGAAGGGCATGTATAACAAATGTGATACAGTAAGGACTACCCTATATAACAGACTTTTTTTTCTCTATTTTTATTTTTCTGATAAGAATTCAGGAAAATAAATCATCAGCTAATAAATAAAAATGAATAAAAATTCATTTGTGACACTATTTAAATTCGGTTGTAACAACCTCTAATTACGTTGTGACAACCTCTAATGAGGTTGCGACAGACAACTTTTAATGAGGTTGTGTCAACCTCGAATGGGGTTGTGTCAACCTCCAATGAGATTGTGTCAACCCACAATAAGGTTGTGTCAACCTCCAATGAGGTTTTTTCAACCTCCAATGAGGTTTTGTCAACTTCCAATTAGGTTCTGACTACAACCTCTAATGAGGTTGTAACAAACTCTAATTTCGTTTACGGCTAATTCGTTATCTCAACTGATTTTTTCTGTGATTGCAGTTCCGACTGTTCACTATTTCACCATGTGCAGAAAAATGCGATCTGTTAGCTCGTTAAAAAGCTAAAGATCTTCCAATAAAACAAATGCAGATCCAATTATTCAAAATTACATAAAAATTATGGTTTCCTATTACATCGCATGAAGGGATTGGGAGAGATTTTTACAACCAGTGAGCAGTGCGCTTTCTAGTTTTATACGCACTGATTGGGACCAACAGGATTTTATCACAACGTACACGATAGTGTCGTCGCCACTAAGCTAGGTAACCGATGTCGAGCGGGATCGAACAAACGTGTTCATGCAAAAGAACCGCGCAAACTACTATTGCACCACCGACGGCAGTATACTACAACCCATGCTAAAGTAGGTTGTTTTTCAAGTATAAAAGCCTTTGTATTGTAGCACCATATTATTTAATACAATCAATCAATATAATAAAAAACACAAGTAACACATTATAATCGGTATTTAAGTATGGGAGGTGTGAAATTAATCTCTTGGTTGCATTTTTCATGCCGACAATTTTCCCCTGGTAAGCCTTAAAATTAAGAAGCGATCCCCATTACTTTTTTGGTGACCGTCCTAGCCCTTGGTCTTCATACCTTTAATAAAAGGGTAAATTCCAAAAATTAATAAATTTAGCAGCGTCTTCTTATATTAGCAATTCATTGTAAAAGTTAAACTTAAATATCAACATTTTTGCTTCAACATATCCTTTAAATACAAAATTACCAAATTTGAAAAATGTTTGGTAATGATGCTCAATTTTCTTTTATTCTTATCTATCTACCGCTTTTCCATGCGCTTTCTGTTCCACCAAACACATCTTTATAATACCTGCAATTATTTAACAAGGAGATAGCGAAGCATTTGCTATATATCCACCACTCCAACACACTAATATCTGTACGAGTATATGCTTTCCAACGTAGACCCTCACATACTTCGATCCATTATATTCGTTTCATTCCTTTTCAATAAGTTTGTTTATTGCTGCGGTAATCGTTGTTCTTAATTTTACCATTGTAGTATAAGAAATCCACAAAAAAGCGTATTCTGCTGCAATGAGTGGAGAGTTAAAGAATGCTCACAATTATTTTTGTTAGAATTTAAGGATTTTTTGCTGCTCTTCTATCTATTGTCCAATTAATGGTAAGCCGGAAACTGGTGGAAACCACAAAATTAACTACAGAAACCAATAGATAACAAAAGTAATAGCAAAAAAGGAAATTAAGCAGATAAATGATGTCGTTTTGGCGAAAAATAGTTGAGCAGCGAGAGAATCATGGATAAGTGAGTAGGTTTTTGGTTTAATCTATACTGGCAAACCACTATAAAGTATCAGTTTATTTGCCAAAACTATTTACTGGCTATAAAGTAGACGACCAGTAGAAATACGTATATATGCGGGACAATTGTTGGAAAAAAGCAAAAAAGGAAATGAAAATCAGTTTAATATCCGATTAAGTTTGGCATTAAAATTGTTTAGAAAAAAGTTCAACATCCAATCCTTGATAGGTTTTAAATTTTATATTTCGAGTTCAAATAAATAAATAGTTTTCCATTACATTCCATGAAGGAATCCGGGAGAGCTTCTCACAACCAGTAAGCGGTGCGCTTTCAAGATTTATACTCACTAATTGGGACCTACAGTTTTAAACCGGTTCCGAACGGTATTTTGAGAAGCCTTTTCATGGCTAAATACTCGTTAGTGTCGCCGTCACTATGCGAGGTGACTGCCGTCGAAAGAAATTTAAGGTGGCGCGCACACTAACTATTGCACCACCGACGGTCGAGTTCGGCTGAAGAAAAATTCGTCTCGAATATTGGCATAAAACTTTAGCCGCAAAATCAGATCTGCACCCAAATTTCACCAACGGTAAAGGCTTTTGCGCTGAGTTGACAAATAAGTTTTGTTTTTTTGCGCTAGGTCCAACTTCTTGAGATATAGGCCTTTAAAGCTTGAGTATATAATCGGTCATATCTCAGGTATTTATCATCGAATCTGCTTGAAATATGCATCGTTACAAAGCCCTTGTGAAACTCTATAACATAAATACATTTCCTTTTATTAAACCATTGAGGGCTAATTTAAAAAAAAAATTTTAACCTCACTTTTTTGGTTTAATCAACTTGTTGTTCTTGTCTTTTGGTGTTGTTGCGTTTTGTCGTTGTTGTTGTTGTCTTTTATTTCTATTGTCCTTTGTTGTAGTTTTTACACACCAAAATAAGAAAATTATTTCGAAAAACTCGCTCGATTTTTCTGATTTTGTCACATATCGACTTAAGCTTCAGAGGGAATTTAATCCCCCCTGCCAGAGTTAGAATATAAATTTCGCGATTTATGAAATTTATTTCATCAGGATCGGATAATAAATGGCAGAGTTATGCGCCATTATACATTCAAGCTTTGGAGACCTGTATTTCGGAAATTATAGACTTCCGCATAATTTTTTATTTTTTTTTAAATCCGTATTTAATGCTGTACCAGGCAAAAAAAAACGAAAAAATCCAAGAAATTTGCTCCCAAATATTCACTTTCGGGGGCTCAAACATAAAAGGTAGGAAATGTTTAACCGTCTGTAATGTCCAATGGCAAAGTGATTGTCTGTTTAAATATTTATATAATCAAAACCAAACTTCAGCAACATGGAACTTGTACTAAAACCTTGAGTACTATACATTCAACATATTGTTACGATTAAAAACTTTACTTGCCCTTAATGAATAATGTAAAGTCATGTTAATGTTAATGCTTTACTTATTTGGCGTAGAGAACATTTGTGACCGAGTGTAAATAGCAGGGCGATCAATGCTACGCCTAAAAGTATGCCTTGCAACAACATAGCAGCTCCCCAAACCAGTATCATTACTGCGGTTCTGATTTGTCTCGGCTTTTCTAGAAAAAGACGGCAATACCACTGGTTCTGGAAACGGGTGGAAATCTCTAGATAATGAGTGTAACAACAGCGAAAAATAATAAATAGTGGATATACCGCCAGAATGATCTAGAGAACCTGGTGTCAAGTAATAGAACTGATACAAAAAGCTGGTGTGTTTTGCACTTGGAGTTAGTCTGTTAATAAAAGGTTAACAATACAGTTCGCCGACAATAGTGATATCAGGTAAAATCTCAAATATACGCAACGTTAAGAAATATTAATAAGGTTGACTATAGACTGAATGTGAATCCTAAGTTTGTGTAAATAAAGTGAACGGATGTACTTATCTTAATTTATAAAGAACCTTTTATTATCACCGGTAAATAAAACAGCGCTAAAAAGGACGATTAGAAAATTCGCAACAATATGCTTATAAAAGCTTGCACTTAGTAACAATGCACTGGATGCGGAGCGATAGACCTGGCCTGGGTCAATGCAAATGTGCGTATGGTATGCATGCTGTTTACGGTACATCTGTTTTGTTATTTTTACCAAATATTTTTTTGATTTAATTAATGGCCATTTCGTTTCTGCGAAAAAATATAAATTTCCTATGCCCTTTGACCAAAATCTTTTATTCGTGTCCCGTTGGAAATATTGTGCAAGCCTACTACGTATTTACAATACGGTTTATTTCGGTCTACTTACTTACTTAGGTTGCCTCAAACATGACAGAAGGGTTAAGGGCCTTACAAAATGAGAATAACGTGATTTCTCAACCGTCTCGATCTTCAGCTTTTCTCTCCCAGTTTTTATCAAAAAGCTCTCGCAGGCAATCTTCCACCTGGTCTTTCCATCGAAGTCTTGGTCGTTCTGTTTATCGATGTCCTTTCAGAACGACTTTGAATACCTTTCGAACTAATCCAGTCTACTCACATGGCCTAGCCAGCGTCAGCGCGCTATTTTGATTCGCATAAGAAGTCTATGTCGAATCGTTAGTTTGTCCTTGTTTTCTACCAAACCCACTTTTGTTGATTCCTTCCCACTTCAGGAAAATACTGCTATAACTTCTCGCAGATTTCGCCCAATGATGTCTAAATCATCATGTCACTTTAGTTTTATTCGTGCTGACCGCACTTTTTCTCACGATGATTCCAATTAATATGTTGAAGAGATCGCATGCTAGGATGTCGCCGTGCTTGAGGGTTCGCCTCATACAAAATGGTTCTGTGTCAGCTTAGCAATGACTCCCAGCCCCGACATAGCTTGGTACAGTTTTCCCCTTATGGGTCTTACGAACGCATCCTTTTAATCTACAAAGAGGTGGTAGGTGTCGAGTTGTTTGTCGTCGATTTTCTCCACAATTTATCTTAGTGTGAATATCTGGTCGATGGATGGCTGTCCAGGCGTATGGCCACAGTGATAAGGACCGATCACCTCTGCAACCAACGGCTATATTGTTTCGCACATTTCGCTGGAAATGACCTTGTATGCGATGTATAAAAGGCTTATTGCAGGATAGTTGGTCCATGTTCTCTGGTTGCCTTTTTTAAAAAGAGGCCACAGTATGCTAATCGTCGGGCATGCATTTGTCTAACCAGATTTTAGATTTGAGCGTAAAATCCTTTCAGATGGTCACTCGAAGAAAACTATGTTTGGACTGCAGATTTGACGGTTGCTCTCATTGTCATTATGCCGTACATTTTTAAATTTTTTGTCAACAGCTAAGATGCTACTAACAAGTTTAATGAAACAGTATCATAATGGTTATTTTCCAAAAAGACAAAAAATTCTAACAAAATTTCCGACCATATGATTAGAACCATTTAACTAATTTTAACAAATTATGCATTATTATAAAATTTATTGTTAAGAACCATTAATACAATCCACACTGTCTTCCAGAATCATTACCTCCTGATCTTGGAAGAATCTGAGTGGAGTAGTGCTGAAAAGTGTTCTCTCCACATTTTGAGCACACACTGCTTATCAGTCATCAGATTCACATTATCTTCCTTGCAGGAGGGAAGCTCATTATTAGGGCCGTTATTCGATCTTCTTACCCTCTGAAAAAATTTTCGGAATTCACCATTCATCCTGCACATTTCGGGGTTTCGCCCTCCCTCTGCTCCAACTGCCACTTTTTTCACCCAAAATAGTTGGGTTTCCTCCCTTTTCAGCCTCTTATACCGCTCACTCGCAGCACGCGTTGTAACTGACTGTCGTTTCCATACGCGCTGCGTCTTTGTCATCAGTTGCAATGTGACATTCTTCGTCGTACTATGGCTTATCCCTTTGCGGTTTTTGATATCCAAGTTCAGTCGTTGCAGCACTGTCCAAAGACTGAGTGATGTGCTTCCACTGCGCATCTGGGTCCTCCAGAGGGAGCGTATTCTGCCCTAGCAGGAGAGAGAGCTTTCGTTGATAGGACATTGATATCTCAGGTAATTGTAGCATGTCAATATCTAGCTTATCCCGTGTTGGGAATTCGTACTTTTTTCGCTCTGCTCAGTCTTGTACGAACTTTCGCAGCCACCAGGTAATGGTCCGAGTCGATATTGGCAGCTCGAATCACACGTACATCCATTATACTAGAAGATTGCCTTCCATCTATTACCATGTGGTCAATCTGGATCTTCGTCCGTTGATCAGGAAATATCCAGTACCTCGTTTCTGTAGTTCTCGAATCGAAAAATATTTCACATTAAGCATGAAACAAAAAATTCCATCGTTTCTCGATTTGTGAGAAAAAAGTGTTTCTGAATATCAATGCGAAAAGAGGCAACACTGATGAAGTTTAGACAGGAATATTCCACGAAAGCTGTCAAGTAAGAAAAAAAAATAAACAAACAAAATAAACTAGTGCGAAAAAGAACAACAAAAAGAAGTATAGACATATACTCAACTGCATTTTATTTTTGCTTTCTTGACTTTTCTGTAATATTTTGGAAAAATTAATTGAAATACATAACAGAAAAGATGTAGTTCTTAGCTTCTCCACTTAAAAAATAAGTTTTAATTTCTTAAAAAACCTTTTTGTAGAAACAATATCAAAATCTCGCACCGTTTTAATTTGCGATTTTTTTTTTTTGACGTTTCACATTTTAATTTTTTCGACTCACTACTTTTTAGAAACGGATTTTCTCGCATTTTTCCAATAAGAATGAAAAAAGCAGTACGTCACAGAAAGTTTTCGCAAAACAAACGTTGTTGAAACAGTAACATGTGAGAAGCGATTTTTTTTACCGATTCCCAGCGTTTTTGTTTCAATTCACATGTTTCATGTGAAAACTTTTTCCATTCGAGAACTACAGAAACGAGGTACAGGTCGTCTTATGTATGCTCTTATACTGGAATCGTGTGCTACTAACTACCATGTTCTTTGCAGCGGCGAAGTCTATCAGTCTTATTCCATTATCGGAGGTGGTATCATGTAGACTTTGATTACCGATGGTTGGTCGAAAGACACTTTCAGTTTTTCTTTCTGGTGCAACCATATCTTGTCCATCGCATTTCCTGGATCGCTGTGATTTCAGCTTTATATTTTTCGTGGACATACGCCAGTTGGAAAGTAGCACCCGCCCGCCCTGTATAGTGTTTGCACATTCCAGGTACATATCCTTAAATCGCAGCCCTTATAACGTTTGCGAGGGTCGTCAACAGTTAGGGGTTTTATTCGTTAATCATATTTTCCATGTATTTTCGTTACCTATATAACGGTGGCGGGAGGCAAACCCAGCACACCGTGGTTTGCATTTTGTCAGACCCCCTGACCAGAATTCAGTGTGTCGAAACTAGATTTTAGTTTCTTCAATTTTGATCTGCCGTTGGCCAGGGGTGCTGGCTCATCCGCCTTCAAATGACAGAAGAACATGTCGACTACTTCGAGGAGCTTCAGCGACAGGGTCACATAATAATCCTGAGACGTATTAGTGATCGCATTACCAATCAGGCTGGTCATATTGTTACGCCTTCTCACTTTAGGTAGCTAACGAAGGTTTCCGATAAGCAAATGCCAGGACATATTGCGTGTAAGTAGTGAGCTGCTTGGACTGCCCAATGAAGGAATCATTTTTGGTCACTCCCAAGTGAATGGCTATCAGAAACTTTCCACCTCAAAGTACAGTCCCATGTAACATTGTCATATCTTAATTCGCTTGAAAGATATAATCCGCTGTAATAGATATTGACTACTGCAGAGGAGAATATCTTATGTTTAAACGGATCTTAAGCTAAATACAAATTTCGCTGCATATCCTAGCTTGTATTGCAGATTATCCCGTATTTAAATTGTTTGAGTTCTATGTCCTTTTTCACACGAACCCAACCGAAATCAATAATGCATCAATTCTGCATTGTCGTACTGACGTACTGACGAATAATACTAATATGTACGAGTACATATCATAATTTTACTCAATAGCATTAGTGTTTCCGTTAACTTAGTCAGTCGGGCGCATGTATGAATGACCACTTTTTACTACTTCAACATGCGACTTGGTTTTTGTCTTCTTGTCGCCTTTGTTTCTATCGTTTTGTGTTTTAGCTAGTTCAAAAGTTTCTGCTGGTGATTTTGTTCTTTTCGCTTGTATGTACTTTTTGGCAACCAGTTCGGTGGTATTTAATGGTGATTCCTTTTCAGCCAGTTTAAGGATTTACGCTCTACAGCCATGCACACATATGTACATAAAGCACATATGCAAGTGTGGATGTGTGTACATGTACATACAGTTGAAAACTTTTTAACAACGTCATTTAATACCCCCATACATAAATTCACACTGGTTGGCCGAACGCCTTTCTATGAGAGTAACCATGTGTAAGTGTTAGTTAGTCAGTAAGAGTATACAAGTGTGTGTTGGTATAGCTTTTCCAAACTGACTTTGAGTTTGTATGTAATCAGATACCTACATACATACATTGTATGTATGTGTATACATACATACTTGCCTGTGTTAGTATGAGTGTTGGCGTAATGGTTACGGTCATGTGCAAAGTTGTAAATAGGCTCAACGAAATCCTATTTAATGTGTATAAACTTACTGCATCGCCATAAAAGGGATTTTAACTTGAAGTCACATATGATGTGTAAAAATTATTACATACACACACACACATGCATAAGTGTTTTATTTTTATTTTTTTTATTTTTGTTCTTTATTATTTCAACTTTATTTTTATTACATCCAACCAGCCATTCACACATTCGCTCATATTAATACGTTGAAGTTTTCGGAGATTTGCTGAGCAGGATTCGTGTTACTGGCGTAACTTTTGGATAAGGTCGTTGTAAACGTTATGATATATCATATCTTTCTCATTGTCTTGCCAAGCGGGCTTTTACTTTGGTGTAGTAGCTTATGTACATTTTTCATTTAAATACCTCCATCTAAGCTCTTAAAGAGTAACAACTATTTAAGAGCCCCCAAAATGCTCAATCAAACGTGACATTTTAAGTTTTGTGAAGAATGATTGTCTAAGTATACAAAATACATAGTTTTATAATGGTGAAGACCATGAATAAAGGCGAGCAAAGTAAAGTAATGTGGGTGGTGGAAGAAATCTACTTCAGGTTTTGCGAACGAAGAGAGGAGGTAAAGAAAAATCGTCTTACTTTTATATTTTCATTCGTCTTAAATTTTACTGTCACCAGACCCATACTTGACATGAAGTAAAAAGTGGGAGCAGCCCTCACTGCAATGACCGGACCAGAGAGTATACCTATCTGGAATAAGGGGGTTCTTGGCCACCTTGTGGGAGTATGATGCTGGTTGTGGTTGCTACCAAAATCGTTGGGAACGGATATGGCCGATCTCGCATATGAGTTACAATGTAACGAATCCTGTTAGGTGGTTACACAGAAAATAACAACTTGAATTTATTTTTAATCAAACGAATGGTTGCTCATTAATTGATAATTGAACACTGTATTTGTTGAGCTAAATAAATATTGTATTAACATTGCTATTTTCGAATTCATGACAACCCTCATTCCTGAGTTTCTTGTCATTGATTGTTTGTCGTTGGCATTTAAATTACCTATTCTGGAATTGCTGGGACAAGATTAAAGCATTTTGGGCTTAAAACTAATGTCATTGTTACCGAAACTGAAAATATTTGTTGAAAATAATTGAAATTCATAAATTTTCAATCTGGCAATACAGTTGCCTAATAAATACTTATTACAACCCAGTTGGAAATTTTGGCTTGAAGACATATTTCCTTAGGATTATGTCAGTAGGTGATGACAATTTATATAAGACATCTTCTTGACATGTCAGTAGTTTTGACTAAGGTGACATAAATTGTGAACAGGCTGACAATCTATGTGCGACCGTCCTATTGATTTGTCAGCCCATTGTTATGGCTGACTCTTATTAAGACCAATGCTGAATGTCGATTGAGGATGTCTTCATCATTTGTCAACTGCGAGTCATGTGTGTGGATTTCCAAATTCTTCAACAATTTCAAACGTACTTACTAAGTGAACACATCCAAACGCAGTTTGTCCCACTGAGTTTGTCCGACCGCGATCACAGATTGTTTGGCGTTAAACGCCTCCGAAACGGCTCGACCGATTTGTTTTGTGTGCAAATCGGGTTGGTCTCAGAATCGGCCAACATCTATTTTGCATACCCCTAAATGATAAGGGTGACCCACCCCCATATATAACACAGATTTGTCCGACTGCGAAACACAGATTACACTGTGATAGTCGAAAAAATGAACTTTGATGAATCCTTTTCGAACTATTAGGGGGGAGTCCCTTGACTGCGAAAGTACATTTGGAAGTGTCAGATTGGCTCCAGTTTTTGAGAAATCGGTATATATGGATATAGGTAAGTCTGCACTATTTAAACAAATTTTACCGGCCATAGGCCAATTTTTTTTTTGGCCTAAAAGGGCTTAAAGCTTATTAAAATAGAAAAAACAAATGTTTGCGCTCGGTCCAACTTCTTGAGATATGGGCCTTTAAAGCTTGAGTATATAATTGGCCATATCTCACATATTTATGGTCCGATCTGGTTCCGGTGAATATCATTACAAAGACCATTAAAAACTCTTTAAATCTGCATATAAATATATTACATTTTATTAACCCATTGGGGACAAATTTAAAAAATACGAAAATCCAATATTTTGATTTTGAAGCTTAACTTGAGGCCTATGCTAGGAAAATAAATAACATTTTGGAAAAAAGTAAAAAAAACTTTAATTTTTTCTCTATATGCACTTTCAATAAATGCATAATCTACTTTTTAAATGAAAAACAAATATCATTGAAAATTGCTTCAAAATTGATTTTAAATAATTTATTTTTTCGTTTGAAATGAAAACGAATTTTTTTTTTAAATGTTTTCAATTAACGAAAATTTTCAAAATGAGAGCCTTGTTGCGTTATGCACTTAGATAAGCGGTCTCTTATTTCAGTTGTAGTTGTATTAATAGTCATTTCCTGTCGCATTTGATTTAAAATCAATTTTGAAGCAATTTTCAATGATATTTCTTTTTTATTTAAAAAGTAGATTATGCATTTATTGGAAATGCATTCAAAAATGCAATTATTTTAAACACGAATATCTCGAAAACAAAGCCACCTAGGCAATTGGCGTAAGAACAAACATTGTAGCTTATGTTCTCAGCTATCACGTGTTTAAGTTTAGACAAAAGTTTAGGGGACACCCTGTATATTTAAATATATATTGTATGCTTAGTAACAAAATAAAAACTATATTTCAAAACAAAAACTTAAAAAATTTATTCAGCTAAACAATCTTTCCACTTTGCAAAAACGGTAAATTTTAAAAATTCAAACTGTCGTGAAGGCGTATGTTTAAAAGATGAAAATATGATAGGCGTGCATTTTGTTTTTGTAAAGATGTTTACATCTGAAAATCAACTTAGAAAAGTGACGTTTAAGTAAATATTTAGGGATGGCGATGAAAACGGTCATTGAAATGCTTGCAGGGTACGCATGAATGAAAGAAATACTAAGATTATGCCAGTGGTGCTTAAAAACTGTCCTCTCTCTGCGCTTCTACGTCCCGTTAGCGAGTATGCAGTAGTAAATTGTGAAATATGTATGAAGATTCAGCAAAAACTATAAACTCAGAAGAGATTTTTGTAAATAGCAGTGAAACGTTTGTTAAAAATAAAAAAAATTTAAAAAAATATGATGTCTCTTTTGAAAGCTAAAATTTGTAATACTTTTAAAGATATATGAATATGTTAGAGTAAAATGTTGGGGATTTTAATGTTTTTTGCGGGCAATTTTATTCAAGAGATATTTTAAAAACAGAACTACCATTTTTTTATAATATTTTCAAGAAAATGTTTAAAAAGGCATTCGTGAACTGAATGCAAAACAAATTTTAGCTAACCTGACGTCACAGAGAGAGTGAGAGAATTCATTCAAACATAACGGTCCTGCGCAATGCGTAATCGTATTATCTTTCATTCGTGGTTATTAGTATATAAAAATGAGATAGCAAGAGAGCAACGAAAATTGTGTGAACTTGTGTAGCGTATGTACGAACATAACAATGTATGTACATATGTTAATGTGTCTGTTTCTTTGCATTCTCTTCGATTTTTGTGGGAATAAAACAAACAGTATTAAGCAAGAAAATAATGACACACGTGCTTGCACTGGTCTTTAAATAATTTTAAGTATTAATATTATTTAACTGCAATGTTTTTTATTTTCCAATGTAACATTTACTAATGTGTTCATAGAAATCGAACAGGTACCGTGTAACACACGGTAATACATCGCCCGTGAGTTCGAACACTCATTGGATTTTTTTATCATTTATTATTTTACTCACGGCAACAGAAAAATCGGCCCATTGAAAACGGATTGGGGAAAGCTTTTCAGAGTCAGTGAGATGTGCGCTTTCTAGTTTTACAGTCAGTGATTGGGACCTAAAGTTTTACACTGGTTCCGAACGTCATTATGAGAAGCTTTTTCATGGCTATGTATTCGATTGTGTTGCTATCACTGAGCGAGGTGACCGTCCTCGAAAGAAATGTAAGGTGGTCTGAGCAAGGATCGAACCCGCGTCCTCATGTAGATGAGCCGCGTGCACTTACCCATGAAACCACCGACTGCCGTACTTCAATTCTACAAATTCGGCGGATTTTTAAAAAAACTAAACTCTTCTTATAAAAAGCCGCGCGTGTAATTTCCATGATGCGCTGTGTAGTTTAAATCTTAATTACAAAAAAGATATATACCGAGCAGCGAAGCCCGGGTTGAACCTTTCGCAGGGGAGAAACCCCGAAAATTGCAGCGTAGGAACGCAGGAGTACAGAAAAAAGTTATACTGAAGCAGCGATGCTGATGATGAACCCTACGCAATGGAGAAAATTCCTAAAACTGGAATATCGTCAGTCTCGCTTATAACTATAAAATTAAAATGGGGTTCTATAGGAAAAATAAATATTTCCACTTTTGAAATTTTATGTAAGTTCGATATTAATTGAACCCTTACACATTCTAGCTTTCGATATCTCGGTAATTAGCTGAGTTTTCGCAAAATGTAAATTAGTGTTTCCCGACAAATTTTTAAATTTTGTAGTTAAAAAGAGCAATAGAATTAGATGAGGTGTCAGGGGACACCGGGTTGCAACGAAGTCCCTTTCGCTATATATTATATAAAAGTTAGTTCCAACACACCTAAGGCGCCTGTTGAAAAATGCTGTAATTTAAATGGATTTTTAAGAAAATATACTTTGGTTAAATGATAAACTTTTTTTAAGAAACTTTTTTTTATTGAATGTATTTTTAAAAAATATATATATATATTAAGGTCCTTTTTGTAACAATATGTATTATATTTTCCTGAAAAGGTCCTTTCTTTAATGAGATGAACTTCTTTTATTAAACGCTAATGGATTTTTAAGAAAATGTAGAATTTTTAATAAGAAGTACTTTTTGTAAGCAAAAGCGTAAGAGTACGAATTTTTTTAAAAGGAACTACTGTTTTTAAGAACAGGTACTTTTTAAAGAAGTGGTACTCTTTTTAGGAATAGGTTATCTTTTTAAAAAAAATTACTTATTTTCAGAAAGACTACTTATCTCAAGAAAAGGTATTATTTTATTTTTAAGAAAACGTACTTTTAAGAAAAGGTATTTTTTAAGAGAATTTTTATTTTTTTTTTTGAAGAAAAGCTTTTTTGAACATCCACAATTTTAAGTAGGTACTTATCTCAAGAAAATTTATTTTGTTTTACAAAAAAAATTAACCTTTAAGGAAAAGGTAGATTTTAAGAAACGGCAATATGTTGTAAGATAATGTAATTTTTTAAGAAAAGGTACTTATTTAAAAAAAGTACTTTTTTTTAAGAAAAGG
The DNA here is from genome assembly GCA_963931995.1 of Phaonia tiefii. Lineage (NCBI taxonomy): Eukaryota > Metazoa > Arthropoda > Insecta > Diptera > Muscidae > Phaonia > Phaonia tiefii. Next base: position 18,300,309 of record OZ008368.1, on the reverse strand, counting down.
TACTTTTTATTCGAAAATTAATTTTTTAATCAAAGGTACTTCTTTAAGATACGGTTTTTTTTTGAAGAAGAGGTAGATTGTTTAAGAATATCAATATGTATTTTTTTTTTGAGAAAATTTACTTTTTTAGAAAACGCACTTACTTAAGAAAATTTTCTTTTTTTAAACTTATTTGACATTGGCTCTTCTAAATTTATTTTTTATTCGGTTCAAACTACAATATGTAATACACAGGCTCCACCTAAAAGATGTCCCATTACACAAAAAATTACAGCAGACAGACAGTCCCTGCAGGCTGTGTCAGAGACACGGCCATTAAGTTTAAAGTAGAATACGCCATCCGATAAGACAGAAAACATATATAACAATAAATTCATTTGCTTATATTATTTATCATTTATTTTTATATATGTTTCCTGTCTTATCGGATGGCGTATTCTACGTTAAACTTAATGGCCGTGTCTCTGACACAGCCTGCAGGGACAGTCCGTGGCCGAAGGCCTCGGACAACTGTCTGCTGTAATTTTTATATTTACCAACGGCATTTGATTCAAGTCCGTTTAAAAAAAAAATATTATGTTCAATTTTTTTAAACTTAACTTAATTTATGTATTTTAATTAATATTTTTATTGCAATAAGTTCTGCGAATGTTGAGAGGGCCGCCCTAATATTAAAAAAGGTTTACCTTATCGAGTCTTTGCATTAGCATTCGAGCGTTGTGTGAAAGCTTTACGCTTTACAATTCAAAATTAATGTTACAACAGCTTTATTGAAGCTTTCGCAAAAAAGCTTTATTACGTTAGCTTACTGTTTGTTTCACTTTTTATTAGATACATGTTGCCAATATACATGTTGCCATGTTCCTAAGCAATGTTGAGCAACCAAAAACACTCAACCAAACACCACACATATGTTTGAGTGTATGTGTTTAAACAATTTTCATTTGAGAAATTAAAATACTAGAAATATATCAACCAATATGAAATGTACATCAAACGAAAGATAACATCTTCATTTACCTACAAAAAAAAATTTAAAAAAATTCATCTAGCCGTTTCCTCAAATTCAATGAAATAAAGATTACAACAATAAAAACCTGACATGACTCCTCATACCGTAAGGTAAGACGTATTCTACGTCAAAAATATCCCCCGATATGTTAATCTAGTCTAGTCTGGACACAAACCAAAAGTACGAGTGTAAGAGTAAGTGTGCTGCCAAATGTAATTCCATGCTCAGGGTTGTATTTCATGGATTTGCCAGTCTTGCACTTTGGCTTTTCTAAATTTACGTTTTATTGGGTGCAAAACTATAATATGTAATACACAGGCTCCACCTAGAAAAATTCCCTTTAAACCAAACCAAAAGTACACAATATAGTTGATAATAATGGGTTGTAATAAAAAGTTGTTTAACATTTTTCATTTAGCTCCCATCCAGCAACGTGCGATAAGGAACTTCGTTCCAAAAAATTACATGAGGTGTCAGGGGACACCCGGTTGGAACGAAGTTTCTTTCGCTATATATTATATACTAGTTAGTTCCAACACGCCCAGCCGCCCGTTGAGAAATACAATATTTTAAATGGATCTTTAAGAAAAGATACTTTTTGTGAAATGATAAACTTTTTTTAAGAAAATTTCTTATACAACGTATTTTTTTGAGAAAAAAGTTTACATTTATGTCCCTTTTGTAAGAATGTGTATTATATTTTCACGAAAAGGTCCCGTTTTAAAGAGAGTTACTTCTTTTACTTTATTACTTTATTTATTTTTAAGACATGGTACTATTTTTAAGAAGATGTACATTCTGTAAGGAAAAGCCACAAGAGTATAATTTTTTTTTTACAAAGAAGTCCTTTTTTTTATAACATGTACTTTTTAAAGAAGTGGTATTCTTATTAGAAATAGGTTATTTTTTTAAGAATTTACTTATTTTCAGAAAAGCTACTAGTCTCAAGAAAAGAAAATAATATATTAGGAGTGAATGAGAGCGTTTACCTCTCATACGTAAAAGCTGATTTACAAAGTTAAAAATTACTTCCTTCTATTTTTTATTTGGATTGGTTGCTTCGAAGTTCATCCACTGAATTTGATATCATTATTTTTGTGGAATAACCCCACTGTATAGCAATAAATTACAGGCCAAAATAATCCATTATACACAAACAAATATTTATAAATTGGTATAAAGCCACTACATAAATGTTATAGTAAATTGTTAAATATTAATACATTTTTGTGTCACATGAAAAAATAGACATCAAACGCCTGCACAACATAATAAATCGCTTGGGTGAAAACCGTTTGATTTTTATCAATAAACATTTTATTAACCTCATCAATTTAAGCCTTGATACCGAATGTCACTATAACTAAAACTTAGACAACTACATAAGTTAACTGTCACACTATAAGTTATGGCTGTATCTCGCATCACATGGCATCTCATGATTCCTAAGACGAAATAAATAATATACTTTAATATTTGATACTATCAATGTTGTAATTTATCATTGAGCTACCGAGAGGGGAGATCTTAAACATAAACGCTGTACAAAATTTAACAAATTATTTACTTGTGTGCAGACAGAACATTAGATTGAGTCAAATTTGAATGAGCTACTTTTTACAGAGATACGCACAAATAGATGCACATTTGCTCTTATTGTTTATATAGACTTTTTCAAGTCTGTAATCTTCCAGAACAAAGACAACATATGTTTCCATACAGTTCGTTTTTCTTCATATTTTCCCAGGCGGTCACATCCAGGTGTCGTGGAGAGCCTAAGGACACCCTCTTCTTCGACATTCGTCGTGTACGTCTTTAAATACTTTTCGCGCTGGTTTATCTTTATGCATTCTACGGACAGGAATCAACCAATTGAATCACTTTAATTTGATTCGCTTAGCTGTGCCGATATTGGAATATTTGTGTTTTTGAAATGCTTGCACAGAAGGGTGTACTAAAAACGTAGGGTGTCGCAAACGACGGGTAATGAAGAGGTGATTACGAAAACGTCAACCTTTTCTTATACGAGGTTACTTTTAGTCCCCTAAAGGCAGTTGAAGTTTCGATTCCTGCATAGTACATTTTGGAACAAAAAAGTTAATTTTTGATGTGGTAACATCTATAGACGCAGGTAGGGACTAAATTCGCAAAGTGAATACACCCAAACACAGTTTGTCCGACTGCGATCACACAGATTGTTTGGCGTTAAACCCCTCCGAAACTGCTGGACCGATTTGTATGAAATGTTGTGTGCATATCGGGTAGGTCGCAGAATCGGCCAACATCAATTTTTCGGATCCCTAAATGATAAGGGTGACCCACTCCTATATAGAACACAGATTTGTCCGACTGCGAAACACAGATTGTCAGACTGCGAAAAAACACACGCTGATGCAGCGGCAGCGAACAGTGTTCTTTTGTGGGTGCGAAGCACTCTCAGAGTAAAGAGATTAATGACGTGGTTATACGTATATAAAAATGAGATATTAAGAGAGCAACGAAAATTGTGTGAACTTGTGTAGCGTATGTACGAACATAACAGTGGATGTATGTTCATGTGTCTGTTGCTTTGCATTCTCTTTGTTTTTTGTGGGAATAAAACAAAAAGTATAAAGCAAGAAAATAATGATATATGCGCTTGAACTGGTGTTGAAATAATTTTAAGTATTAATATTATTTAAATGTAACGTCATCATATGATTGAACGCTATATTTTATTTTCCAATGTAACATTTACTAATCGAACAGGTACCGTGTAACAAAAAGTTGTTAACACATCGCCCGTGAGTTCGAACATTCATGTGATTTTTTTGGACAATATGGGGCTCAAACGACGCAAACTGGTCCAAAGTTCACATTTAACGCGAATTTATTCAAATTTCTTACATCCCAGAATTTTGTTAAATATCGTTGGAATCCAATATTTAATAACCAAACTATATTACAGCGAGTAAACTTGTCATTTAAGTTAATATTTTAGTAGCCTGGTAACACTAAATTGAACAAATTATACACGTGTATTTTATAACCAAGAACATGCTATTTATTGCCAGGTAGGACGACACTTTAAATTTATATTGTTTTGATGAGAATTATAAAAATAAGTGGTCCTACAAAAAATTCCAGGTGATTGCAGTCTAAAAGGATTATAGTATTAGTTAGTTCATATAGTTATATTTCATATTAAAAAGAAAACCGTATTCCCGCGTTACCCCAAAATTTTATTATTATTTTTTTCAGAAAATGCTGCCGGAATATCGTATTGGGAGTTATTTTAAGAACGGTTTAAATTGTAACATTTAATTGGAATTTAAATTGGTCCCCAGCTGTTGTTTAGGCGTATTTTATTAGTATTCAAGTATAAAAACATTATAGTAATGCCAACGCTTGTCATTTGATGAATTACAGTACCACCTGTATGCAATTCAGCAGCAGTAATTCGATTTATATGCTAAGTGTTGTGTTGTACGGAATGTTTGGAACATAACTCAGGCAAATGACCTCCGAGTAGTATAAAAAATACCAAAATGCGAAAGAGAATTTTATCTCCTTTTCAGCTGCGTACCTACTTTTTTAAAGTTCTTGAGGACGAAATAGTTATTCACGTTTAGGCACTAAAAAAACAGAATTTTTTCATTAAATTAGAACTATATTGTTTGTGTCCAATCGGGCGGCAGCAAAAGTTACCCTGCAAAATTTGGGAACAGATCAACCTTTCCAACTGTTTATAATACTAATTGGATGCCTTTGAGGCAACGAAGTTGTTCCAAACTTTTTTCAAAAACGATATTTTTTTGTAATAATTTGTACTACCGAACTGTAATTAGTATAAACAAAATTTTGCCCCCTTTATTAGATGAAATTACTCACCCTTTATAACAAAGAAAAACTGAGTGCAATATCTCTACAACTGAATGAGATATAGTTCAAGAAATTCGAGAAAAGAAATCAAAATTTTTCGATTTTCAAAATTAGAGAATAGAGAAAATATGTGTTTTGAAAAAACTTAAAATGTTTTGTACGAATTATGAACAATTATTAAAAAGAAACATAAAAAGGAAAAACCATTAGTCGAAAAATCAAAAAAATTCAAAAGTAGGGAAATTTAGAAATTTTTTGGAAATATATGCGATTTTCAAATATGTGCGATTTTCAATGTTGTTATATCGTCATAGTCCCTAGCTCCTTGCCTACAATCGGTTTTATCCAGAACTTAAAAATGTTTACTAGATCAAAATATATTGAATTTTTTCTGATGGAAGTCGATACTGAACCACTGTGCGACGTTAGCAGTTTTATTTCAGTCAGTATAAAATTAGTTGTGAGATGCTCTCCCCAATTCCTTCATTGGATGTAATGGGCACCCGTTTTTTTCACGACATCATTTTGAACCATTATCACCATATTTTGTCCTCCCCAATTTGCTGTATTTTTCATAAATAAAATTTGATTCATTCATTCAAATTGAAATTTGATTCAAAGAATTCTTTTCTTTTTCAATTGTGATACCAAGTCTATCAAATATGATGCTAACTTACTAAAATCAAGTTCGTTTGTTATATAAATCAAACCCAAATGTACTTGAAGTGGGGAAGTTCTTCCTAGATAAAGAAAAATTAAAATTCTATTAAAAAAATCACATTTTTTCGGCCACGGATGGATGTAGGGTGAATGTCCAACAAATTTTTAAATGACATTTAATACCTTTGCCAAGGCCTTTCACTTAAAATTGTTTTTATCTCTTTTTTTCAAAAATTTAGGATAATACTGTAAGAACGAAAAACTATCGATTTTTCATGTTGAAAAAAATTTACTTTGCCAACGTACAGGGTGGCTGATGAATATTGCTACATTAAGAAACTCAAATATTTTTTTTCATTTTTCTTTTATTCATGTTAAAGCTCATTAAATCTTATTAAATATGGTTTAATAAGTTTTAAAAATAATGGAATTTAAAAGCACCCTGCTCGTTGATGCATGTGCAGCGTCTTACCAAAATCCTGTTCATTACTGCTTGGAGAGTTGAGACAGGAATATCCGAAATTGTTTCTCGAATGGATTACTTTAATTCGTTTAAGTTTGTTGGTTTTGCTTGTTTGCAATAACCCCTCAAGATATAGTCAGGTGCAGTAAGGTCAGGCGACCTGGGGGCCCAACGGAATTTGGAGTTTCTGGATATCAGCTTATTGGGAAATTTTCGTCGCAATTCTGTCATAAAATGCCGCGCTATGTGAGGAGTTGCGCCATCTTGCTGAAACCACACAGAGTTGAAAGAAATTCTCATTCGGCGTAATTCTTGGTAGAAAAACTCTCTCAACATGCTCAAGTAACGATCTCCAGTAACGGTAACGGTCTGACCGTTTTCTTCGAAGAAATGCAGCGACATAGATGCAGCGTGATGGAACTGCACTCCACTCTGTGACACGAAGTGAATACAATTCCGTCTCATGGAGTATTTGTGGGTTGGAAGCACTCCATATTCGACAAATTTTGTTTGTTTATGTTGCCGTTTAAATCAAAATGGGCCTCGTCAAACACGAAAAGACAGTTCAACATGTTTCCGTCCTCTTTCACCATTTGAAGCATCTTCTGCCAAAATTCCACGCGAATCGGGAAGTTCTCTGCGTTCAGTTTGTTGGCCATATAAATTTTCCAAATCTTTGTGCATTATTGAATGCAATGACTGTCTACTTATTCCCATTTGATCAGATAAACCTCTTGTTGAAACTCTTGGATTGTTTTGTATGGCAGCAGCCACAGCAGCGATTATTTCCTCCATCCGAACTGAAGGGTTTCGATTTTAAGGTCTTCTGTTGACTGTCCCATGCTCTGCAAAATTGTTAACAAGTCTCATTATGTTCCATCTGCTCGGAGGATTGCCGCCAAACATGTGTATATACTCTCTCTGGACCGAAACTACGGACTCCAGTGCGTGATAGCGGCGGACAATCCAAATTCGTGTGTCAGTGTCCCAGTTATCCATTTCTGTTAAATCTACAAAACCAATCTGCACAATAAAATAAAAATTAACCAGATTCATTAAATAAAAAAAATTTATTAATTTCTTTTTGTGGCAGCGGCATTTATCAGCTGTAGGTATAGTTTTAGAACTATATTTTGACTCAAAATGAGTCGAACAACTTTTGTAGCATTTGGCTCGTTTTCGAAAACCAAATACCTGTGTAACGGATATAGACGACTCAGCATGTTTTTTGTTTTTCCTGATTAGTAGAATCTCTAATACATTCCATGAAAGTGTAAACATCACCATGGTGGTGTACTTTGACAACCTGTAGCAAAACTTAGATTGAAAGAGGGTGCATCTTAATACCGTGTTCTGAAAGCCTGGATCCTCGCCTACAAACAAATAGTACTTTTTGTAAGTAGTAAGTTTTGCTATTATTGCCACTTTTTCTGGCAATCAGACCTACTGTTCAATATGTACAAAATTAAAAAGCTCTATAAATAGACTAAACTTACTGTTATGATATTTATGAACAAACAAAAAACTACAATAAAAATCCACAAAACTAAGATGATCGTTCGGCAATGTGAGTAGAAAATCTACATCCCAGCCAGCCAAAAGTAGGGACTTCCATAGCGCTCCTCAAAGGAGTGTTTACGGAGTGCGCCTACAAAAGGTATCCGAACGACTTCCGCGTGGGATTGTCTTAGGAGCTTTGAATCATATTATCATTTTATTATATTTGTACTCCTAAAAAGAAGCATGTAGGGACTCCCGGAGGACTCCTCAAAGGAGTGTTTACGAAGTGCGCCTAGAAAGGGCGTCCGTAAGAAGCGTTGAATCATGAGAATTACCGGGACAAATATTACAAAATTCTATAAAAATAAAGCAACCATTGAGTTATACATATTCTTCATTTTGCAAAAAATTTAAATGATAGAAATTATACAAGAAATTAAAAAAGTCTTATGCCTGTAATTAATTATTATCATAGGAAAAGCAGTGCGAAGCACTCATTCTGAGTTATTTTTGAATGATTTTTTGTGTCATTTTGCAAAAATTAGAGCCGAAAAAGGATTGCGTGCGGAGTTTTGCGGGTTTCCTAAATTACCGTTGTGGGACCACAAAAACACTCGTTTTTAGGAGTCCGCACGTAGCTCTTGCGGGGTATCTAAATAAGCGTGTAGGGACTCCAAAGACACTTAATTAAGCAGTTCCTAGGGTGCACTTGTCTCTAATATTTTGAGCGTGCTGTTACGTGAAGCATCCCTAGAAGCGTTAATGCAGAGTGTGGGAAGTCCTAACGACGCAACTCGCGGACTGCGTTGGTTGACTGGGATGTGACTACGAGACGCATATGAATGAATTATACATACGTATACATACTTTACTATTTTGAAAAATAAAACATAGCACATGGCAGAATGTTACTCTAAAAAGCTGAATGAAACATCGAAACGCGGGTTGGTCAGGATACGCTTATCACGAGAATTGTCAAAACAAGGAAAATGCAAAAACTAGTTTTTGTTGCATAATTATGTGCTGAGTCCAAAATCGAAATTACCTTCTAAAGTAGAGTTGGGTAGTTCATGAACTATATAGTTCATTTAGGGTGAACAGACATCACCCTCACGCAAATAATGCATATGTTCGAAATGCCAATTGTATTCGTAATGGTTATGTCCCACGACCTTAATTGAATGAGTTCGAGAACTAGTGCACGAGTTCGACACAAGCCTATTCAACCGCAACCGAAAAGGTCATAACGAATTTTGAGCACGATTCTGGCCAACAATATATTTCATATATGTAAAGTTATTCACGGGACATACGACTGTCCGTGGAGGTGGAAAGTTTCTGATAGCCATTCACTTTAGAGGGCCCAGAAATGATTCCTTCATTGGCCAGTCCATGCAGCTCACTACTTTCACGCAGAGTAATAAAGCGAAACGAATCAGCAACCTGCTTGAATATGCGATTACTGATACGTCTCACTCTTATTAGGTGACTCTGTCACTGATGCTCTTCGAACTAGTGGATATATTCTTCTGTCCTTTAAAGGAGGATGAGCAAACGGCGGATCAAAACTAAAGAAACCAAAATCCAGTTTCGACTCACTGCATTTTGGTCAGCGTTTGATCCATAATGGGTGGCTGCCACATGGTCATCCTGACAGTAGATAATACTATGTAAACCACGGTGGGCTGGGATGGCCACTCGCCACGGTTATATAGGCAATGAAAATATAGAAGAAAAGTAAACGATCAACCCCCTTACTATTGCAGACCCTCGTACATGTTATAACGATCACGAACACTATACAGGAAGGGTTCCACTTTCCAACTGGCGGATGTCATCGAAAAATATAGTGTTGAAGTTACAGCTATAGAGGATGGACAGGGTGGACAGGATATGGTGGCACCAGAAAGAAAAATGCGATATTTATCACAGCTTCCATGAGCGAAAGCACGTAGTTTCAAGTCCACAATTCGCATGAAAGCGAAATATATCAACTTCCGGTTAAGTTGTGTGGACTCACCGACTGTGTTTAAAGACGATGAGGTCAAAGAACCATTTTTGGAGCATATTGAGGAAGTATGCGAACGCTGCCTTGACCACGACAATAAAATTATTCGGGGCGATGTTAATGCCAAATTGGGAGAGGAAAGTGTTTTTGGATCAACCGTCGGTAATCACAGTCAATATTATACCACTTCCAAAAATGGAATAAGACTGATAGTTTTCGCCGCTGAAAAGAACATGATAGTTAGTAGCACACAATTCCAACATAAGGATATACATAAGGCGACCTGGTTATCGGCAGATCAGAGAACAAAGAACCCGATTGATCACTAGGTAATACATTGATGACAAGCGCTCCTCTAGTGCAATGATTGTAGGTGTGATTCGAAGTGCATATATCCACTCGGATCGGTGACTGCGAAAGTTCGAACAAGACTGAGCAGGGGAAAAAAACGTATGAAGCCGAACACGGGAAAAGCTAGATATCGACAAGCTGCAAATACCGGAGATATCAATGTCCTATCAACAAAAGCTCATTCTCTTGCAAGAGCAGTATACTTCCCCCTCCCGAGGATCCAGAAACCCAGTGCAAGCGCATATCATATTCTTTGGAAACCGCTGGAACGACTGAATGTGGCTACCAAAAACCGCAGAACGATAAGCCATGGTACGTCGAAGAATGTCGCTTTGCAACTGATGAAAAAGACGCTGCACGTATGGCAACGAAACAGTAACTTAAAACACCTGCTGCGAATGAGTGGTACAAGAGGCTGAGAGGGAAGGAAACCCTATTATATAAGCCCCGTATTCAGTTCTTGCGAAATTTTCATAAGAAATTTTTTTATTTATCTCTAAACGCAAAATTATGTTGCGGAATATTACCACCTATCTTTGATTTACCTTGCAAATATTTCATTTATAATTCCTCTACGCACTGCGTTTTATTTTTAACGTATGTGATGTTATTTCTGATTGCAAAAATTACCGAAATGTCAAAATTCCGGTCGCAGACAATTATCAAAGAATTGTTTCCGTACGAAATAACTTTGGCGTAACAACCCCGTAATTGATTCTGCTTACGAAATTTTCGCAGAGAGCTGAGTACCAAGCAAGTGGAAAGTGAGCGAAATTTTCGGTTCATGAAATTTTCGTTATTTTTTATACAACACGTACTTCTTGTGACAACAAAAATTTCATAAAAACTGAATACCGGTCTTTAGGCGGAAAAATAGCAGTGGCAACAGAGAGAAAGAGGGCGAAAAGACTGAAATGTGCGTGATGAGTTATGAATCCCGAAAATTTTTCCAGAGGCTAAGAAGATCGAATAACGGTCCGAATAATGGGCTGCCCTCCTGCTCCGCATGTTAGCTTTGTGTGCCAAGCAGTGTGTGCTTAAAATGTCGCAAGTCACATTTCAGCACTACTTCACTCCGAGTTTTCAACTGAACATCAGGAGGTAATGATAATGGAAGACATTGCAGATTCAGTAGTGAAGGTGGGAAAAGATCCCACTGAACCATGTTGTACTAAGAGAGGATTGAGACATGGCGATACACTGCAATCTCTCCAACATCTTAAAGGAGATAATAATGAGAAAAGTTGCAGTAAATATGAACAAGGCCATCAGCACGAAATGCCATATGTTGCTGTCGTATGCTGACGACATAGACATCATTGGGCGATATTTGCGAGATTTTACTGCAGTATTTTCAAGAATCGAAAAAGAATCAGCGTAGGTGGGTCGTGATGTTAATGGGTGCAAGTCAAAATGTATGGTGTCTACGACTAGACAAACCTCTCGACTTGGTCCACACTTGAACGTCGACAGCCGATTTAATTTTGAAGTGGTAGAAGAATATATCTACCTTGGATCCGCCGTGGACAAAGACAGCAATGTCAGCCTGGAGATAAATAGGAGAATTGTGCTGGCAACGATATGCTATTTTGGCCTCAGCAAGCAGTTTAAGAACAAAGCAATCTCTCGACGCACAAAAGTCCAGCTATATCAGACTCTCTTTTACTTGTCCTGGCATATGGCTCCGAACATTAGATCATATCACAAGCGGATGAAAAACCCCTGGGAATAACCGATAGAAAAATTCTGCATAAAATATATGGTCTGCTTAGGAAATCGGCGAGTACCGATGTCGTTAAAACCAAGAGCTACATAATTTGTATTCTGACGTGGACATAGCTAGACGAATCAAATTAGGCCAATTGAGTTGGATAGGCCATGTTATCGTAATGGATGATGGAATCACCATCTCTTTGGTGTTTCCAACTGGCGAGAAAAGGCGAAGGATATAACCAGTTGGAGAAATACATTAAAATTCGTTTAATTTATTTACATTCCGGTTCACTTATTTAAAGGCACTAAAAATTCCATATTCAGCAGCCTGTATCTTTTGCAATTTGTAACCGATTGCAGAATTTTAAAATGGAAATGGAAGCTAGACATCATGACAATAGTGGCTTCTTAACTAAAGAACTCTTTTTGAGCAATTTATAAAAAAGTGCAAAATTGAGCTATTTTTTTTTTTTGGTTCACTTGAATAAAGGCACTTTATTATTATTAAAGTAAGCGATGATTTTTTGCAGGCAGCGTCTGTTTATTACAATTTATTACATCTTAATCATTTTACGAGTCAAAATGGCACAACAAACAATTTTAAATCTATCGGAAAAAACTAAAATCGATGTTTACCCTTCTGAACGACGTTCTAACCGCGCAATAGCTAAAAAAATTGGATGAAGCCCAACAGTTGTGGACAATAACATCAAGGACCCCGAGGGGTATGGAAAAAATTCTAAAGGAAGTGTTTCGTTGCCTTTATTATAATTCTGCCTTATCCTTGTCAAAAATAAGAGCTCACGCTGGAGTGGAAGCGAGCAAGTCATCAGTACGCGGGGTAATTAAGAGCTGTGAGTATCTTAAATACCTGAAATTACAAAATAAAACCCCACTTAATGCTCCTCGTAAGGAAAAGCGGCTTCAATTTGCAAGAGTCTAAATGGTATGGGATGTGCAGCCAAGATGTCATATAAATGACTGGAGAACCGTTGTATTTACGGATGAGAAGAAGTTTAATTTGGATGGGCCTGATGGCTACAACTATTATTTCTATGATATATGCAAAGCAAATCGTTGTTTGAACCGACATCAAAGCCGAGAGGGTGGCGTTATGGTGTGGGGTGCTATTACGTACTATGGCATCATCGATCTTGAATTTCAAAGTGCAAAATTGACTGGTGAAAGCTATAAAACGTTATTGGAATCGGCTTTTCCAAAGTTCAGTGAACTATTTGGTCCCATATCTTGGATATTGCAATAGGATAAAGCACCTATACACAACGGCAGAGTAGTAAAGCAGTTCATTGCAAGCCAAAATTTTAATATTCTTGAATGTCCAGATCTAAACATCATCGGAAATGTTTGGGAAATGTTTGGTTATCTCGTAAGGTCTATGAAGTAGGTAGACAATTTGATGACAAGCCGTCACTAAATCAGGGCATTAAGGACGTTGGATTCCATAAATTCTCTTTATCTCTCAATGAAAACCCGTATATTTGAAATTATGAAAAACAAAGAGGGTGGTAGCCATTACTAGTAGTTCTTAAATAAGGTAAACTAATTTAAAAAAACAAATAAAACTGTTTTTCATTAAAATAAGTTGCCTTTATTCAAATGAACCAAAAAAAAATATATCACATTATTGGACTTTTTTTATAAATTGCTCAAAAAAATTCTTTAATTAAGAAACCACTATTGCCATGATTTCATTCTCTATCTCAAGATGTCTAGCTTCAATTTCCATTTTAAAATTCGGCAATCTGTTACAAATTGCAACATATACAGGCTGCTGAATATGGAATTTGTAGTGCCTTTAAATATGTTAAGCGGAGTGTATTTGTTTGTTTAATTAAGTTGTGTAATGTTTGTATGTGTAAGGTTTAATTAATATGTGTAAGGCATTTGAGTTTGCCAAATATCAAAAAAAGTTAAGGAAAAAAGCATTCCACTGAAAAACTTCCAGCATTTGTTCTCAAAATGCGGCTATTTCTAGAGTTGTCACACGCTCTTGCAGTGCTACGGATTTATAAACAATATGTGGCAACTCAGACAATTTTTCAAGTGACGTTTTGTTGTATATTTAAATGGTAATCGCAACACAATTTATTTTATTAAATGTAAATGGTAAACTGTATAACTAGACAAAAACTCCAACTTAGGTCCATACATTATTAATATTTTGTTATTAATATTTTTCTAATGGGCAAACCATTGGCCAGGTCAGTTGCGAGTTACTTAAACAACATTGTTAGTATATTAACAAAATTTGCATAACATTGTCAAAGAACAAAAGGAAATAACACTTAAAATATTATATAAATATGTCATCACACATCCCCCAATTCCAATTACCGTTGCGAGCAAACAATTTACAAGTAAAAGCTATCCTATAATCAGGGCCGGCACTCGTGCATGTGTTGCTGCAGCAATCTTTTTACCATATACTTGAAACTTTCGACAATAAGTGGGAATACCAAATTGTTTAATAAGTGGGACGAAATTTTCCGAAAGTTTATTTTTGTGAACAACATTTTATCATAATTAAACCATCGGTGCTTAAAATAAACTACTTGAAAATGAATAGTAATTACTCTGCAGTGCACATATGTGCGTAAGTGGTAACTTCAGTACTTCGTGTGAGGCAACTCATTAAAAGTTGCGTAAAATAACGAGCACCGAATGTGTTGTGTTTTGCGGCTTGTTGAAAAGTTTATTTTTCTGAAATAATGAGATTGTATATTGAAGCTTTGGCAAACAGCTCATTCATACATACATACGTGTTAAGTTTAATGAATTAAAAATATTTAAGATATTTGCTACACGGAAACGTGTAGAGTTTGTGCAGAATCAACTGAATAACTCACTTTGGGAGCCCTTTTAAGCCTTGATAAATTAAAACTGTAATTAGGTGTTATGTCACAGGCCAGACAAATAGGGGTAAGTTTGCTTCAACGTTTTATTTATTTAACTGGAAGGTGGCTAATGTAACGCATAAGGCTTGCTTCAAAAAATGCGTTCTTTACAACAGAGTGTTGCATTGTTATAAAAAATAAAGCTAATATCCTAACAGTATGGGAGTCCCTTTCATTGTGTCGAAAGCAGGGATGCGTGGAGTCTGAGTTTGGGGTTTGTAGTCAACGGTCAGGAAATTGGTCCGGAGTCTGAGTAGGAGTTCAGGTCGATTTTTTTCACATCGACTCCGCGTTCACAAAATTTGTAAAAATCCGATAAATAGCTAAGTGGAAGCAGATAAAGTAATACGGTTAGGTTAGAGTCATGGTAATTTCCTTCCAAGCAAACTCATCCAAGTAGCAGTGATGTCGTTTTGAATAGTCACGTAACCACACGATATTAAGCGTCATTTAAATTTCCCACTTAAATTCCGACTTAAGCAATGACAATGTTGCCACATGTTCAATTTCGAAAAATGTCGACAAATGTCATCTTAGATAAATTTTGTTGTCATTTCTAGTACATGACAATGTTACCAAGATGGGGAGACACTAAACAGGAATTTGTAAATGGACTACACATTGTAATCAATTCAAATGAGATTTCGTTTGCATTAAGTTTGATGAATTTTTCAATAGCATCATTCCAAACAACCGCTGATGAAGATCAGTGAGTAGATCTAAAATAGCTATACGGTTTGCCAGGAATCATAGGAATACATTTGCAAAACTCCTTCAAAAAAAACTATATCTCTATTAATAGTTATATGTGACGCGGAAAATAGAAAGGGACCTAAGGGTAAAAACCGGTTTTGTTCAGGAGAGCCATTTTAAAGATTTAAATACGTGTATCTTATACGTAGAATCGTCGACTTCACTTTCATAAAACGCGCATATCTCTGGGAGGGAACACTTTTGGGGCATGGGATCGGTCTCTTTCGACGCTCAGATGTTGTCCACATCAAAAAAATTTAAATTGATTTTTTTACCCTTAGGTCCTTTTGTCTATGCGCTGTCACATATAGAATGGCCTCGTGCTTGAAAAATAAAATTCGAGCTGAAACTTCGCAGGCAAACTAATAGCGATGACAAAAATTAACTATCAAAAAATGGTTGGGATTGGGCAAAAGGGGGTGGTACCAACTACAATAACTGCTACCATGTATTTGTTGGCACTGGCTACAAACGTGTGGTCGTATCGCATATTTTTTTCACCCATTACAGAAAATATTGCCACATTTCGTATTATTAAGAGTGGACCGTTTTAACGTAGAATACGTTATACGGTAAGGTAGGGGTGTTGATCTGGAGCACAAAATTTTGAGAAAATGTTTGTCAACTTTCACCCACTTTTACTTAAATATTAAAACATATTTTAGCAATTTTTATATGTTACTCAGTTTTGGTAATATGTTTTGTTTCGAATTACATTAAAAAAATTATATGTCTATGTATAAAAGTTTTATGTAGTTAAGAAAATAAATATTTAAGAGCATGATATTTTAGACTTTTTTTGTACATGCCGCTGTTGTTGTTGGTTTGTAAATGCCGCTGTTGTTTTTGTTGTTGTTGTGAAATCAAATGATTTTGGCTTTGCTGTGCCTTGTTTATTTATCGAGCAGCGTGTAAATGTGTGTGTGTGTACATTTCGTTTTGTTGGATCGGTCGGTTATTAGTTCGTGTGGAAGGGAACATAAAATGAAGGGAGGGGAGCGTGGACACTTGTGTGTGCTTGAAAGTTTACAGATCTTTGCTGTCGTTTGTTGTTGATCTGGAGCACAAAATTTTGAGAAAATGTTTGTCAACTTTCACCCACTTTTACTTAAATATTAAAACATATTATAGCAATTTTTATATGTTACTCAGTTTTGGTAATATGTTTTGTTTCGAATTACATTAAAAAAATTATATGTCTATATATAAAAGTTTTATGTAGTTAAGGAAATATATTTAATTCATATATTTTAAGTGCAAAATGACTAACGTATTCTACGTCTGACCTATGCGCCCGTGTTATCTAACACAGGCTTGTTATTTTTTAAAAAGGTAATAAGCGGCTATAGCTTAATGGAATACATAAACACGTGTAAAGAAAATAACGCGTTAGGTTACGCACTTGTACCCAATTGGTACTGGTAATGTCTTATAGAACTAGACCTAGTTCAATACTCCCTAGTTCCTCTATTCCGTCAAATGAGGGATTTTCCAAATTTGTCCTCCTTTTATTAGCCAAAGCTAGCCTCTTCCGCAGATAGTGTTCCGGAGGCGCAACTAACGCCTGTGTTGTTTACCAACCAGTGACCGGGTATAACAGCTGTCATTCTGGATATTGTATTTCTGTTCCGACTTATCAGGAACACGATTGTCTTACCGTCATATTCAGGCCATATACTCCCTGATATGCGAAAGGTAGTGAGTTATCTCCAGTTTACAGTCTGCCTTACCCACCATTACCCACTATTCTTACAGGGCTTTACTTCACGCTTCGCCCATCCGCATTTCCACTTAAACCTTTCCTGGCTAGTTCATCCGCGGCTTCCTTTCCGGCTACATTCGAGTGACTCGGAACCCACACTAGAGAAATTGTGGTCGTGGCGCCGATCTCATCTAGCATAATCCTGCATTCACAAACCAGTATCGTAAAGGAATACAATACTAACTCGAAAGTTAATCGATCCCAGTTCGAAAACTTGTCTTGAAAACGTTGACAGTAGAATTTCCTTAGGACCAGTATATGATGACTAGTGAATTCAAAACCGAAACCAGTTAACCGAATTCCGGCCGGTTAACCGTACGTCGGAATTTTAAAAATAGAGTTTTCCTTTTCAGGTTCTCTCTATACTCAAGTCAGTAAGACATACACTTAAGCCGCTGATTCAACCTGTTGTGCGATCTTAGTTTACCCTACTAATATACTATTTCCCTTATAGGAATTCGGTGCTATTCACGAAATTCCTTAAGTTGTTCCTGTCCATACCCACAAGTTTGGTCACGTCTGGTGTCGTACTATCTGAAAGATATCTGGATCTAACTTGTGTGAAGTCCGGGCAGTGGCATAAGAAATGCTCCATCGTCTCATCGTCCTCCATGCATGCCCTGCACTCACTATTCGCCAGTAGTCCAATACGGTACAGGTGGGACCGTAATCCCGAATGTCCCGTTAAGACGCCCATCATCTTGCTCATTTTAGATTTTCCCAGTTTCAGCAAACCTTTTGTCCTCAATCCATCTGGGTCTCCCCATAGGATCTTTGTCATCCTGCCTACTGATTCCTGGTTCCACTGGGCTATATGTGCCGACTCCGCCCATTTACTCACCTCAGCCTTCGTCACCCCAAAGGGTTTCGCTCCATCTAGGCTCACCGTTTCGAGTTTCCTGGCTTTCGTTGCCAGGAAGTTCGCTCTCCCGTTGCCGAATACTCCGCTGTGCCCCGGCACCCAGATGATGTTGAGTCTGCCGTGCATAGAATAATCGTTTATCACCTTCTTACAGTCAAGGACCGATGCTATTGCCTTGATTGCCATTTGGCTATCCGTGAAGATATTTGCCTCGGCTGGGATTGTATTATCACCGAGCCATTTGATACACTCCGTAATCGCCCGAACTTCCGCCTGAAAGTTTGTAATATAATGAGGGAGGCGTAGATGGGATTCGGTTGCTGGATTTTCAATGAACTATCCTAGACCCGTTCTTTCTCCTAGCTTTGAGCCATTCGTGTAGCAGCAAGTCCCATTTGGCATTTGTACCAGGGTCCCATTCTTCCAGGCGTCTCTAGTTGGCGTCAAGGTCACGCAATTCGCCTTAACGCCTATACTCAGTGCCCTCTCGGCCTCTCTGCATAATTGATTAGGATTATTTCCCTTAAGAAGTATTTTAACGGCATCTGCGTAGCAGATTGGTTTAAGTGCTTCTTCAGTATGTTTCCTTAGGAGACTGTGTATTGTGAGGACCCACAAGAGTGGTTATATAATCCCTCCCTGTGGAGTTCGACGTTGTACCCTGTCTGTAATATTTACATCATGGGATATCCATCTATTCCTTAGCATGTGGTTGATCCAGTCTTTCAATGCCCGGTCCACCATAGACTAGTCTAAGGATTGGATGAGTGTTTCGGTCCGGACAGTATTGAACGCTCCCTCAATATCTATGCATACAGCGAGTGTATATAGTTTGTCATTGAGAGGTTACTCTATGTAGTAGGTTACCTCATAAAGTGCGGTATCCATTGATCTGCCTTTGACATAGGCGTGTTGCCTAAACTTCAGCATATCGTTCGGTGTTCCACTTTTCACCATGTCGTCCACTATTCTCTCCAGGGTTTTGAGTAGAAACGAGGTAAGGCTAATTGGTCTATAAGCCTTTGTCGTTGCATAGCTTGCTTTCCAGGCTTGGGTATAAATACTACCCTAGCTTCCTGCCAGTTTCTCGGTGTGTAGGCGTATTTTAAGCATTAAGTTTACAGTTAATCAAGAGTTAATTCAGTTTGCACCTGGCAACACTAAAAATTGTCTAGCCCGGAAATGTAAATGGCCTTGTAGTAATTGCATATTTTGCTCTTTTTTTTTGAATTTAGTAATTGCATATTTATTAATGGTTATGAAGTCCTCAATAGTGGCGTCAGATTCAACGATTTTGGTTAAAAGTCTCACTTCACCTCAATTTATGGTAATACTTGTGAAATAAAAAATCACATGAGATCTCAGGGGGCACCCGGCTGGAACTAACTTCCTATCGCTATATACTTATATTATGTACTAGTTCGTTCCAACAAACCTAATGCGCTCGATGAAAAATACAATAATTTAAATGGATCTTTAAGAAAAGATACTCTTTGTAAAATGGCAATTTTTTTTTATAGAACGTATTTTTAAAAAGAAAAATACATATTTGTAGGTACACTGAAAGCATAATGCTTCGTCGTATGAATGAAACATTTTCGTTAATGTTTTTACGTTGCTACAATGAAAAGTTTCGTATATCATACAATTTGGTAGTCGCTGCAACGAAAAATGTCATATATGATTTCTTTGACAATTTTTCATTTCGTTGCGGCAAGAACTTACTTTTCGTTCCTGCAACAATTTTATTTAATTTGAATTGTGTACAATTCAATAGAACAATGAGTTAAAAATTAAAAAAAATTAAGTGAATGAAATTTAAACGATTGATATTTGGTGTATATCTTACTTTTTATTGATTATTTTTATTATTTATTTATTTTGGAGTTTTGATAACATTTATAGTTGACGAAACAATTTCGTTACTGCAATGAAACTAAGTTTTATGATGATAAAAGGAGAAAGGCAGTCAAAAAAACGAGTGATCGTAAAAAAGAGGCCAGCAAGAGGAAATTGTGTGCGTGAGAGCTGGATCACGTATACATCTTAAATCAGTTCATTTGCAATAATCGAAAGTGGTAGACATATTTCTCCGCCTGAATAATTTAAATACATTTTTTAAACAGGCTAATTAGTTCAACTTAGTAATAATCTTTTATTCTGTAAAACAAATTGTGTCAATTTATGTGTTTGCTGTGGTCGTTTGTGTAAATGGAGTAAATGAAATAGATACATAAACAGAATGCAAGGAGCAGCACGACAGCAAAGAAAGTAACGCAGCGTAAAAAGTAAAAAACTAACCCTAATATGTAACTGAACTTTAGTGTGTGTGTGTGAGCGTGGCGGTACAAATCGTATGAAAATGTTCGTGTTTTGGTGGTTTAACCAGCGTTCAAAATAACACCCAAACACTCAACACCGAACATTTTACGTTGCGTGCATGTGTTGTAAATGATCACGCTACAAAATGTTTAAACCAGGAAAGCACTTGTACGCAGTCAACACAAAAACAAAACGCTTTTGTGGGCACACAACTCAGTGCAGCACTTATATCATACACCAAACTGTGCACAAGTATGTGACAAACACGGCAGCCTGAGTGCGATCGACGGTTCCGACACTACACCAAACCGTGCACACAAGTACGAAATACACGGTTCGGTGCCGTGTTTGCACTTCAACAGTCTTAGGATATGAGTCATAGGCATGGCGCGTTGATTGCTTGGCTTTTGCCAAGGATGTTAGATCGCAAACAAAAATTTTGTTATTCTTCAGATGAGGGGGGAGAGTAATGAGGGAATGAATTCTTCTATAAATCAAATTTTCAGCGTTAGAATCAGGAAAAAAACGCTAGTTCTAATTTTCGAAAGATTCGAATTTAGGAGAATTCTAATTTTCGACCGTCAACTATACATAAAATATTAAACATAAAATATAAAACTTAACATTTACAACAAAATATAAAACGTAAAATATAAAATAATGGCAATACAAAATATGACAGAAAGAGAGCATCACCATTTATCGTTACCCATAATCACACACACGATCATACATTATCCACACAATACACAAGCTGAACAAAAAAACAATACATGCGATTATACTGTGCCCACGAAACACACAAGCTACACATTGAACTATGGTGTACACACATACTTTGTACAATTAAGTGTTTCTCTTGGTGTCAGCTCAACACTGACAGAACAAATCAACCGTGCGACGCGCCCAATAGACACCGAACAGAGAGTGTCAGCTTGCGAACACGCACCATCGCAGAGTTTTCGTGCAGCAATGAAGCACAAACACTCCACACAACAGCGTGTATCATACTTTTTGTGCACGATTTTGTGTTTCGTCCGAACGCTGGGTTTAACCATAATTCGGTTTCGTCTGTTTCGTTGGATTGGTATTTGGGTTCGAAGTATATTGTCCAAAAAAACCGCCAGTTTTTGGAAACCGAAAAATCAATTCTTCAAGAAACCGGGTTCGGTTTGTTCGAAAAATCAATTTTTCAAGAAATCGGTTTTCGGTTTTTTATTTAGGCAAAAACAGGTGGAACCTGTGTTTTTCGGTTTTTTGCCTTATATTAAATTACACATGTAGAACTTATAATATATTTGTTTAACGTCCATTTCTATTCTTATTCATGTTGTAAAGTCAAAATTTCACAAATGTAATTAATTAATTACGTTTTAATTTTAAATAAAAACTATATATTTAAAATTAAAATGTTCGAGCGTTAGGTGTATTTTAAATTATTTTATTCTTCAATATTTCGTTCATTGGGTAGCATCACAATAATTATTAATAAACACAATTATTAATAAAAAATTAAATGAAAAAAAATAATGAAATTAAAAATTATAATTAAATTTGTAATTAAAAATTATGCATATTTTCCTGACGATGCTACCTAATGGGTAAAGAAATATTGAAGAATAAAATAATTTAAAATAGACCTAACGCTCGAACATTTTAATTTTAAATACCCACTTATAATATAGTACGAAAGGTGGAATAAATTATCACATTTTAAAAAATATATATATTCCAATTTGGAATCCGTGTTAATATAAAATTTAAAAGGTTTGTTCAAATTCGCTTTAACCTGATTTAAAATCGAAAATCATATACAAATTTTAAAAAGATTTTCATGCATGAAAATCTTATTAAGTTATCAAATAATTTAAATTTTGAAATTTGATAAAAAAAATGTTTGAAAATGTTAATTAATTTTTAATTAATTCTAATTCAAATCGTAAAATCATTTTGAAAAAAAAATTGTTTGGATATGTCATTTAGACCATATTTCAAAATGGAAATCATGTTTCTTAATTCCATATTTGACTAAAATTAGAAAATCATATCAGTTATTATTAATTTTTTAAAGGATATTAACACAAATTAATTAAAATCCGATTAACCGGTTAACTGACATCAAATAACCCGTTTCCGCTTTGTTCGAAAATTACGTTTTATAAAAAACCGGCACACGGTTAATAGCTAAAAGACCGGTTTCCCCGGTTTCGGTTTTGGGCACTCTAGTTCGAAGTCAATGAAAACGAAGAAGTGAAATGAACAAAGTGTTTCAAGTTAGACGATAATAAAAAGTAACTATTAAACGTACTTTTAACAAATTTGGTTAAAATAAATAAAAGAGCAGTTGAAGAAGATGGCTTAATGACGGGGAGATTTGGCGCTACAATTGAATATCAAAACTCTCAACACAACAACAATTGCATGATTGAACAAAACAATGATGTGGTTCTTTCTATATTAAAGGAGTAGAGCATAGGGGAGTAGAGCTTATGTTCATGGTAAATACAGACATAGATATGTACAAATCTTAAATAGAAATCTTAACAATAAATTCCTCGTACATATATATTTTTAATTGCAGGGCCTGAATATGACGGCCACAATAACACTCAACCCCTCGACTACCACAATCTTCCCAGACGAGTGTTTCAACATAGAACGAATATAATCTACATATTTAGCAAATAGATTTTCGAAAACAAAAATTAAAAAACTTGGTATCAAAACACCTGCAATGTAATAGTAACTGTATATTTAGGTACAATTGTCAATAAATATTTTCAAACACACTTCAAAACATTCATTGCAGCAATGAAACAAAACCATTGTAGTAATGAAACATATTCATTACAACAGTGACTTAAATTCGTTGCAATAATGAAACAAATTCATAGCAGTAATGAACAAATTAATTGCAGCAATAAAGCAAATTCCTTGCAAGAACAATACCTATTCATTGCGGCAATGAAACAAATTCATTGCAGCAACGAAACAAATTCGTTGCAATAATGAAGCAAATTCATTGTACCAACAACCACACTTTCACCACAATTACAAACAATATGCAGTTGATGAACACATTTTCATAGCGGAAACGACAAAAGTTGTTGGGTGATGAACATTTTCATCCGTGTGACGATGCTTTTCCGATCAGTGTACTTTTTGTAAGATATATATTATATTTTGCGGAAAAGGTCAATTTTTAAGGAGAGGTAATGCTAATGTTTTTTAAGAAAATGTACCATTTTTAAGAAGAAGTACTTTCTTTAAAAAAAGCCAAAAGGGTATGAATTATATTTTTATGAACAGATACTTTTTCAAGGAGTGGTACTCTTTTTAGGAAAAGGTTAATTTTCTAAGAAAATTTACTTATTTTCAGAGAGGCTCTTATCACAAGGAAAGGAAAGAAAAGGTATTATTTTATTTTTAAGACAGGGAATTTTTGTAAGAAAATTTATTTTTTTAAGAGAAAGTTTTTTTAAGAATTGGTCGTTTTTCAAGAATAGCTACATTTTTCGGAGCAGGTACTTATCTTAAGAAAAGTTATTTTGTTTAACAAAAAAATGTACTCTGTAAAGAAAAGTTAGTTTTTTAAGAAAAGGCAATTTGTTGTACAAAATTTTACTTTGTTACGAAAAGGTACTTATTTAATAAAAATTTTTTTTAAGAAAATTTACTTTTTACAAAAAATTTACTTTTTTTAAGCAAAGGTACTTCTTTAAGATTTACTTTGTTTAAGCATATGAAGAGGTATTTTTATTCTGCAAATTTACTTCTTTTAAGAAAATGCTTTTGTTCCAGAAAATTTTCTTTTTTTAAACTTCTTTCACTTTGGCTTTTCTAAATTTACTTTTTATTGGGTTCAAAACTGCATTATATACTAAATATTGGTTACAGACTCCACCTAGAATACTTTCCGTTAAACAAAACATTTCCCAACATATGTCAGTCTAGACACAAACCAAAGCAAAAGTACCCAAAATAGATGATAATACTGGGTTGTAGTATAATAGTGTAAAAAAAAAGTTGTTTAATTTTTTTTCAATTAGTCCCCATCCCGCTTCGTGCGATAAGGAAACTAGTGCGGTGAGGTATATCAACTAGGCATATTAGGGCGAGTAACACACTCGTCGTTTAAAAGCTCAATTTAAAAGCCCACAGATAATTTCCATATTAAATGACATTTAAATGACAACCATCGGTCATTTAAAGTACATTTAAATGGAGAATATTCAACTGTCATTAGTTTTGTCCATAACAGAAAAATGTACATGGACTTTAATGACCTTCGTTTGATTCCGTAAAGAAAAATATATCTCAGCAGTTTATTTTTATCCAAATCATAACAAATTCGGGGTCTATACGGCGTAAAATGTGAATATGAATATTTTTCGGTGGATGATATTTACTTTATATACTTTATTGTTTTTTCACAAATTTCTATTTCACTTTCAGTTTCAAATCACAGTTTTTGTGTAAAGTCCTCGTGTCATATTCAAATATAGTTTATCTTTTACAGCAAAGCATGTTACGAAAAATGGTATACATAACTTTCTAACAAGTGTTTTTGTAACAAACACAAAATTTTGATTACAGTCGCTAACATTTGAATACGAATTCTAATATTGTACTTTTTACTAGTTGTATCTTGCATTTCAGATGAATTCGGTTTTAGAAAATTGGTTAGAATAACTTAATTTTTTTATTAACAACTTCTATTTAGTATGAAATATTATTAATTTATCAATAACATCGACAAATAATTCTTATGTATGATAATTATGAATAACAAAAAAAAATCCACTGAGCTTTCGAACTCACGGGCGATGTGTTAACACCTTTTTGCTACACGGTACCTGTTCGATTTCTATGAACACATTAGTAATGTTACATTGGAAAATAAATTACAGTGTTCTATCATATGATGACGTTACATTTAAATAATATTAATACTTAAAATGATTTAAAGACCAGTGCAAGCACTTGCTTAATACTTTTTGTTTTATTCCCACCAAAAACAAAGAGAATGCAAAGCAAGAGACACATATCCATACATACATTGTTATGTTCGTACATACGCTACACAAGTTCACACAATTTTCGTTGCTCTCTTGCTATCTCATTTTTATATACATACGTATGTCCACGTCATTATTCTCTTTGCTCTGAGAGTGCTCCGCACGCACATTTTATTTGGCAACCTTTCACAATAATAAACCAGTACATAAGTTTCAGTCGGGTTAACCGACTTAATCACACCCTCACCCTAAGTCATCCATTGCTTGGGAGTTCTGTTAAATAAACAACAACCACACTCAAAAGTGACATATATGTATTTAGTTTCCCTCCCAATATTTATATGCGAGGTACAAACATGGGCATGGCAAGTTGCTACCAAAATTTTGATCAGCCTCAAATTATACTAAGATCGGTTATGATTTATTTGAGATATCGAGTCGGCAAACCGCAAATACGTCCAACTTTAGTATGGGAGGTACGAAACTGGAATAGTAGTCAGTTATTACTTACACAGAAGCTTTTAGCAAAATATTTGCTAAGTACAGAATTTTTTACGAGAGTTATCGTTTCGATTTACCGGTCATCCGCCCAACTTTTATATGGGAGGTACCAGAATGGGTGTGGCAAAACTGCTCATTGTCTATAGGAGAGTTTTATTTGAATAAATATTGACTAGTACAAACTTTCATAAAGATTGGTTCGATTTTGCGGGACTTCCCAGGCGGCCAAACAACTTTTGTATGGGAGGTACCACAATGGGCGTTGTTTTAATTGGTGATTGGCGTTTGATAACGTGAAGCATTGCACCTAATTTCATTAAGGTCGGAAGTGTTTCACGCGATTTAACGTATTGGCAACCCGGACGAACACCTTGTTTTGTATGGGAGGTACCAGAACGGGCTCGACAATCTCGTCCAGTTATGTAGGCATTTATATATTATTAACCGATGTGTGAGTTGCAGTTAATCACATCTACCAGAAGAAAGGTTTGAAGGAAATAAGATTTTTTTCTAAATGTGTCGATTTGTATGCGAGGTTTACCGGAAGGGGCGTGGCAAAAACGCCCATTTTCAATCCCGAACTCAGTATTGACAAATAAATGGCACTGACAAAATTTCGCGGTGATCGATAAAGATTTACGGCAGTTATCGTGTTGACCAGCCAGCCAGACAGAGAGACGGACATGGCTCAAATATCTTAAAAAAGCCTAAAACGAATTTCGTCCAACGGTATTAAGGGTCTAAGGGTCGTATTAAATGATATATACCCCATCCCAATGGGTGAGGGTATAAAATAGGCGTTCAATAATATGATGACGTTTCATTTAAATAATATTCATCCTTAATATTACATAAAAATATTTAAAGACAAGTATCATTATTTTCTTGCTTAATACTTTTTATTTTATACCCACAACAAAGAGAATGGAAAGCACCAGACACATGTCCATACATACATTGTTATGTTCGTACATACGCTACACAAGTTCACACGATTTTCGTCGCTCTCTTGCTATCTCTCATATAAGTACGTCATTACACGAGACAACTACTACTCGTTGCCGCTACATCAGTGTGAGTTTTTTTCGCAGTCTGACAATCTATGATTCGCAATCGGCCAAATCTGTGTTCTATATAGAGGTGGGTCACTCTTATCATTTTGGAGTATGAAAAATAGATGTTGGCCGATTCTGAGACCTACCCGATATGCACACAAAATTTCATACAAATCGGTCCGACCGTTTCGGCGGAGTTTAACGCCAAACAATCTGTGTGATCGCAGTCGGACAATCTGTGTGATCGCAGTCGGCCAAAGTGTATTTGGATGTATTCACTTTGTGAATTTAGTCCCTACCCGCGACTATAGATGTTAACACATCAAAAATAATTATCAATACAAAATATACACTGTATCAAAGAATTTCCAAAGCCCTAGTAACGATTTACGCAGTCGGCCAAAGTGTATTTGGATGTATTCACTTTGTGAATTTAGTCCCTACCCGCGACTATAGATGTCAACACATCAAAAATAATTATCAATACAAAATATTCACTGTATCAAAGAATTTCCAAAGCCCTAGTAACGATTTACCAGGCATTTAGGGCAGGGCAGAAATCCGTGAATACAGTCCGCGAACTGTTGGCCGCCCATATTTTAAGAACTCGAATACGAAGGCGATTATTAGTAGTCTGTCGGCTTTCATTCACCTGCTGGGTACGAAAATGATTTTCTTTCGATTTTATATAGATTATAAATTCGAATTTATATAGATTTCTACTGTTTAAGACGAATATTTTGGTGTTGAAGTAAAAAACAAATAAAAATAAATAAAATAAATAAATATGATGGATTTATGATGATATAAGTTTCTTGGACCTGATTAATTTACCTTAATCATTTTACTATATATTTCCTATATTTCTGCTATTATGCCTGTTAAATTCACTATATGAGGTATCGATTACATATTTAATACAGTGCTCAACTTAGTACTAAGAGTTGCAATATTCATTAGAAATCCAAGAATGTCTCATTTCATACAATATCATTTAAAGAATTGAGTTCATTCATAAAACGATGAGCTCATTTCATTCCATCATTCAATTGCCTTTTTTTATATTGTAAGCAATTACTCTTTATGCTGTTGCTATGAAGCTCAGATGCTATAAAAAAAATACTGAAGCTACTAAACTCAGAAAAACAATAAAACATTATTTTTTAAAAGAAGAATATCAGAACAACTACCAGTAGAAAGTCGTTGGGGATGCTGCAGCGATTCCTCAGGACTTGAAACATATTTGCCACATTTTGTTTGAACCTTAGCTGAGAGTACAAAGATTTATGACATTTTTATTGTTTGTAATAAAAATGCAACATACTGTTACTAATGTTATATAGTATGCGCTAAAGTTTATACTAAACTATTTTATGGAGCTACTCACAACAAGACACTGGTTTGGACGTTTTTTTGCATTAATGTTTTCTCTGTTAAACCGGGAACCCCCTGAGAAGTTCTCCCCCAAGAGTGAAACTATTTGTAGGTTATTGTATTTTCATTCACTTTCTTTAAATTTCTTGAGTATTTGCTCGTTGTGTTTACTTTTTGGACCGCGTAACATTTATCATGCTACTAACGATAGGAGCATTACATTAAGCGGAAGTTATGTTTTTGTGATACTGATTGTGGGGTTTGGTTTTGGTGTGATTGAAAATAAAGTGTCATATGCCCACAAGAGAAAAACAACATGTATACACAGTAAAAGAATACACGTGTATTTACTAACATTTTTAATACCGTGTAGCCACATTCTCATATCGCCGACCTCATACACACCACACACATATTTGTGTCGCGACAATAACCCCAGCGGCGGAATTTGCGAGGCTTTCCACGAATAAGGCATGCGGAATCCTTCTTTTGTAATGCCTACTTTAATAAAGCCTGCGAAATGCATGATATTCTATGGCTTCCACAGGCATCTTAAAAGAATGCCAGAAGACGCTGTTGTTCATGAAAACCTGTCTTTCCACATGTTCGCAATTCCTCGTTGCAAAATCATAACATTCGATAGCCCAGTCGATAAAGCATCCGACTATAAGTTCTAAGGTCGTGTGTTCGATTCCTGTGGCTGCATAATTTAAAAAACTTAATTTATAAGAATTACAATTCGAATTTGGTTAAAGTATAAATCTGAAATATGAAACAAATTTCTGCATATATATTTTTTTATTTTTAGCTAAGTCCTTCTAAAACTTCTCTTTTTGCAGGCCTTCTCGTAGAGAGGTATAAAAGGCATTGCGTCCCAATCTCACGCAATGTTAAAAAGAAAGGAGGAGGTTATGTGTAGGGAAGACCTGCCGTATTCTGTAGAATGCCTTCTGGTTCATGTTTTCAGACCTCCCAGCTTCTGATTTCCGCCCCTGTGTCTATGCACAACCAATATTAAAATGTAAATAACATTCATGTATGATGTATACAGGTTGTGTGTGGATGAGTTGGAACATTACTTGTGCCTACATACCATAATTATTTTTCATATCAGTTTCAGCTTCTGCTATTGTTTACGATGTTGAGGAATTCGGAAAATAACGAAGAATACGTGCACGTCCACTAAACCAGGTATCCCACATCACACATTGTGTACACGTGTTCATAGTGTACATTTCCATACTTATGAATGTTTCGTACTTACGGTATGGGTATGGCTGGCACACAGTGCAATTTCTAAACCCAACAGTATGTGCGTCGTACAATGAGGTAAGTGCACGCTGAAAAAACGGCCTCTGTACATATTCTCCCAAACATATTCAGCAGGAACCATGTATATTTTTGGAACACACTTCAAACATTTATATGTTTGCAAGTCCCACACTGACGTGTATTTAAATGCAAACATTAGCATGTTTACTGACAAATATGTATACTTTTACGCGGAAAATATCCGTGCTTCATCCCAAACATCCATACACTTACGTCGAAGCATTCGCGTGTTTCCCCCAAACCTCCACATGCTTTGTGGAAACATGCGTATTTCTATATTTAGAAACGAATTATTCTTTCTTTCTTTATTTATTATAATTAAAAAATTAACACAAAAAATTAAAATATTTAAAATTACGCTTTTACATATACTTGCTGAATGCATTACTTTTTTGTGATATAAGAATCTCCTACTCTTTTGCTTCGCCCGTCTTTGTTGTCTCTCATGTTTTTCTTTTCAGAAGGTTTCAACTATGCCTTGGTTATCACTATGCGTTTCTACACGAACAAATCTAATTCATGCAAGACAAGCGTGTATTAATTATTTTTTTTTATTATATTTCACAAATGCTTGCCCTCTCCAGTTTCTTTCCTCAAAATCGTTTCTCACTTTGGTAGCACGCATAAATATATCAGATTAGGCCATTGTGGCAGGTACTCACATTGAACTAGTACACATATCTGTGCGGATTCAGTTCAAGAATTCAATAGCTATATATCTATGTGAAATTTCATCTTGATCGAGTTAACCGTTTAGAAACAACTGAATTATTGAATTTGTTCGGTAAATGACCCATAGTTAATGAGGGTTTTGAAAGTTTTAGTTTAGTAAGATAGTAAACTTTCGTTTTTTTTGTACAAAAATGTTGTTGAGCTTTGTCGTAAACGCTTTTTTTTTCAGCTGCAATTTTATTGGAATAAATATACTATCAAGCGGTAGATGGTAGACTTAAAGACTTGTTCACAATGATAGCAACAATTACAATAGGAGTACACAATGCAAGCAACAAATTTGTTCGAAAAAACATCTGACTGGCAACATTGTTTACATTATACATAAAGCAACTATTTACATTATATTACATAAAGCAACTATTTTGGCCGTCGGTGGTGCAATGGTTAGTGTGCGCGCCTCTTGTACAGGAAATGCTGGGTTCGATTCCGGCTCAGACCACCTTAACATTTTTTTCGACGACGGTCACCTCGCTTAGTGACGGCGACACTAACGAGTACTTTGCCATGAAAAAGCTTCTCAAAATACCGTTCGGAACCTGAGTAAAGCTGTAGGTCCCAATCAGTGAGCATGAAAAATATAAAGCGCGCAGCTCACTGGTTGCGCGAAGCACTCCCCAATTCCTTCATGGGACGTAATGGGAAACCATTTTTTTTAAACTATTGTATAGAGAAGAAAATTTATTATTATTATATTTATTATTATATATTAAATAAAATTTCATAAAGTATGAAAAAAGTATGAACTAATCAAGTTATGACGCGGGAAAGAAATGCGTTTGAGTGAATCGCGTCGACTTTTTTGGTTCTCTTCTACTAGGGTTGCCAACTTGCGGGTTTTTTTCTTCTCTACCTGTACATCCTTTTGCAGAATACAGCAGTATACATATTTGAGAAGTGAAAAAAATGGAGAATTGTAATTCAAACGAAAAAGTAAGTATATATAGAAATATTTTAAAATTTTTCAATAGAAATGTTTTAAAATTTTTCTATACAAATGTTTTAAAACTTTTCTATAGAAATCTTTTAAACTATTATATATATTTTAAATTTTTCTTTAGAACTGTTTTAAAATATTTCTATAGAAATGTTTTCAAATTTTTCTATGGAAAAGTTTTAAAATTTTTTATAGAAATGGTTTAAAATTTTTCTATAGAAATGTTGTAAAATTTTTCTAAAATCTTTTTTTTTAAATCTTTGCATAGAAACTTTGTAAAATTTTTCTATAGAAAAATTGCCAACTTTTTCTACAGAAAAGTTGTGAGCTTACTACAAACAATTACACATTTCACATTTAAATCAGCTGATATGTACGAAAGCCAGCGACAGTGTTGTATTTTTAGTAATAAATATAAATATATGTATGTCAAATTATTGTTATTGGCAGATTCTACAAATAATGTTATTTATTAAAATGTTTGTTTTGAGACAAAATGTTTACATTTTCATTCATACTTTCAAGCAGTCAATAGCATTAAACTTATTCGAACCAATTCCAATTTGAAGTAGAAGTAGAACATACTTCTATGGCAAATTTGAATTCCAATTTCACGAAAAACATGAATACTGAAATACTGTGAGTGGGAACGAGAGGGCTTGAGTTACAAATTCGTTGCTGTCATTGTGAACGCTACTTGAAACCATCAATGAAATTTGAAACTGTTTGTGTTAAAAGCTGCTTTGTAAAACTTAATTTTATCTGTCGAATCTGTTAATAGGAAATATGTTTAAATACATTAAAAAAATTTAATATTCAAGATACAAACCTGGTTGTGATATTCGAACCATGATACAGCTAATAGAGGTTGTGTTATAAGAACAACTTAAATTGTTTTACTTTTTTTCTGTCTATTACATGAACAATCAAATTCAAGTGAATTTGGGGTTTGTAATTTCTGCCTCACTTTTATTCTTGACATAGTATTAACCTGGACAACAAAACAAAATATATTTTATTGCTGCCTTGATATATTGTTGCTTACATTGCGAACGCCTATTAAAAATGTCGCTTGCACTGTGATTCCTTCTTAATGTCTAGTTTTGAAATTTTCGACTTTGTCTTTTTTTAACCCAATTATCCAATAATAATTTGGAATCTTTCAGTTATAATATTCTGAAAAATCACCCAGTAATAAATAATTTTGAATCAAGGTCATATTGATTACACATGCATATATTTTTTAATCGTCGTCACTCTTCTAAATCACCCCTTTTAGCAGACCTTGTAGCTACTGCTAAGAGTTCAAACGGTTGAGAACGAATTTTTTTATAAAAAATGTACAAAGTCACAAATTCAAGATAATTCAGTTATATTTAATATAAACAAATTGCTTGAAATATTTTATCAATTTTATTTATGCGCTTTATTGTTGCATTCTTATAACTATTCCCTACAACTGTGTATAGTACATCCTGTGAGTCCTGTTGGAATGTATCTAGCTAGATGTTTGAATACATTTATAGCATTTATCACGTGTGCATATTTGTGTGTATAGAAGAGAAAAGGAATTTTATAATTTCTGCTGAATAGCATCGAAATTTAAACTATTTTTGAAGCAGATATCTAATTTCTTCTTGCGTACGGCAAATATATAATTAAATACACTTCTGAGGAAACGATAAAACGGGGGTAACTCTGAATGTAGGAATTTAAATTTTGAATTTCGTACTTTTTACTAGATCTATCATACAAATAATGTCTTTAATGTTAATAAAGGGGTTTTCAATAAGAGCGCTACAAAAGTTGTTTTCAGTAAAACAAAACCAGTTTTAGATACCAATGAAATTCTTTATTCCTGTGAAAGTACGTTCGATGCCATTACGTATGGAACTTCATTTCTTTTGCATGGCCACCACGGGCACGCTTGCAGAAGTCCAGACGCTGAACCCAATTTTCGACGGTTTTCAAGCATAAATCGGCCGATACTGCTGCAATTTCACGTTCGATATTCGTACGAAGTTCATCAATCGTCGCTGGCTTGTTGGCATCGACCATAGACTTGACGTAGCCCCACAGGAAATAATCTAACGGCGTCAAATTGCACGACCGAAGCGGCCAATCGACACGTTCACCAAACTTGGTTTCCAATAAATTGATTGTGGCATTCGCTGTGTGGCTTGTGGCGCCGTCCTGTTGGAACCACATGTCCTCCAAGTCCATATTATCCAATTGGTGCCAAAAATATTCGGTTATCATTGAACGGTAGCGATTCGCATTCACAGTAATGTGCCGGTCTTGATCATCACGGAAGAAGTACGGCCCAATGACGCCGCCGACCCATAAACCGCACCAAACCGTAATTTTTTCGGGATGCAATGATGACTCATGGATTACGTGTGTATTGCAGTCTGACCAATAATGCATACTTTGCTTATTCACGAAGCCATTCAGGTAGAAATGAGCCTCATCGCTGAAGATGATTTTCCAATGAAATTCGGAATCATTTTCAAGTTGTTGCTCAGCCCAATTCACGAATATACGACGCTTATGGTGGTCAAGCGGCTTCAGTTCTTGCCTCAATTTGATCTTGTAAGGATGTAGGCCAATATCTTTTCGCAAAATTCGCCACAACGACGTCACAGAGATGCCCAACGCTTAAGAACGACGTGTGAGGGACACATTTGGGCTTTCTTGCACTGAGGCCTCAGCGGCACGGGAATATTTTGTACTGTGCCTGTGGATTCAAATTTTTCCACTAGACGCTCAATTGTTGATCTGGTAGGACGATTATGACGGCCATAAATTGGACGTAGCGCTCTTATAAAGGGTCCGCCATCTTACGTTTTTTTTTCAACAAGTGCTTATTTCGTGAATGGTAACACTTAGCTCATGTCTGATTTGACAGATAATTAGTTTTATCCTTCCGCTGAACGAATATGGTTGTGTATACGCTTGAACAACACTGGGAAATATTGCGACATTACTTTGAAAATCATGGTAATGTTGTAGAATGTGTGCGATAATTGCGTACACTCGATGTTTTGCGCACTGTTTTTGACGATCGCATTATCAGCCGCAGAGCTGATGTCGTTTGGCCACCTCGGAGCTGAGACTTGACACCGTTGGACTATTGTTTGTGGGGTGCCCTCAAAGATAAGTGTTACGCCGACAAGCCAGAGACAATTGACGCTTTAAAGGACAATATTCGTGAAGCCATTGGTGAAATACAGCTACACACAATCGATAATGTGCTTAAAAATTGTACCGATCGTCTAGGCTACTGCATGGCCAGCCGAGGCAGCCATTTGAATGAAATTATTTTCCATTATTAACCGGAAGGATTGTACTTTCAAAAAAAAAAAAAAGTTTGAGAAAATATTCAGTAGTTTTTTTTTTATAGCATTTTCAAGAAAAAAAATTATTTGGCGGACCCTTTAGTTGAGGCCACTGACTCCAAATTTCGGTAGTAAATTTTAATAATTTCGACTCGTTGTTGGCTCGCATATCTTTCCATGTTGAAATGGCAAACCTTACTGAAGAGAAATGCCAAAAGAGCGGGAAAAGATATGGAGTCGTTTGCTGTCCCTATCGATTTACTTTTGTAGCGTCTCTGTTCAAAAACCCTTTATGTAGTTGGTGCTGAACAGCATGATTCATATATTGAATTCATAAAGATAATTGCTTCACCACAAGACATTACAAACTAACTTTTGGAATAGAAAATGTATTTCCGACAAAAGAATCCTTAGAATTTCAATTATGGAGATTTGCTTCAAATATGTAGGCATGAATTTGCTAATAATAATAATGGAGTCACCAGTGCCACGAAACTTCAATTAATACATTATTTTATTTTTTCAATTAACATATTTTTCTTCAAGTGTAAATTACAATTGCTCGCTTATGTACTAAATTTCCTCACAACACTCCTCTGAAAGTCGCCCTTACGTTAACACTCTTATATGATTACCAACTACCTATGAAGTACACAATGTTGTCTCTGAACTAATTGCGTCAAACATTAATGTGCACTTCCAGCGCATCTCGTCGCATATCAAGTTGGGAAATGAAGTGCATATTTGTGCACTTTAACACTGGAGTTTATTAATAATAAAATTTATTAATTTTCTTACACAACCAAGCACTTCTACATGTTTATAGCCAATAAATGTTTCACATGTCTGTTTTCAGCTCAGGAACAAAGTGAAGTGACTATTTATAGGGATGACAAAAAGTTTGTTGCATTTTATGTTGACGCATGCAGTTTCTGTTGCTGGTACTTTGTGACTTGCTTTCTGCACTCTTTCTATACAAAGGGGTTTTTCGTTCAATGCTATTTTACCGAAGTCTGTTAAGTGCCTTTAATATATTAACTTTTTTTCTCCAAAGTTGTTTCATTCAAGTACATCACAAGCACAAAAAGTTTCTGACAAATCCATGAATACGAGTATGGATGGATAATGCACAGACAAACCTCGGATAGCGCGATAAATATGAATCTTATGATTTTATTATCTACATGATTAGGTTTTCCTCGTTTAGCTCAATGGAATTAGCTCAATCTTATATTCAGTCGATTGAAAATAAATACAAAATGTAAATATTCAAAATAAGGAATGCGATCAAATTGTTGAATCAGGAAAAATCTACACTATTTCCAGTTGAGTGCGGAACAATAAGTCCTTGACTTTTCGAACTTCCCTCGTAGTTATATGAAATGCTACACTGCTACCATCAACCTCCTGTTAATAGACTACTGTCAAATTTTGAGCAAGTTCCCTCATTTACTTTGCGTTTAACAGCTGTTCAAAATATACAACCTCGTGCATTTTTCTAAAAGTGGCAGAGTACATTTCGAGTGCTCATTAAACATTATTTTTTTGCGAAAAAACCCGTCAATCAAACAAATGAAAAGCTTGATAAATACTATGGGGACTCTGCACCGTCGATTTCAATGGTAAAAACGTGGTTTACTGACTTGATAAATACTCTGGGGACTCTGAACCATCGATTTCAGTAGTAAAAAAATGTGGTTTACTGACTTTCGTTTTGGTCGCAAAAGTACAAATGACGCTGAATGTTCTGGACGGCCAATTGAGGTCAATACACCCGCAAATGCTGAAAAAATCCACGACATGGTGTTGGCCGATCGAAGAGTAAAAGTGCGTGGGATTGTTTATGCCATAGGCATTTCATATGGCAGTCTGGTTTCGATTTTAAATGATCAGTTGGGTTTAAGAAAGCTGTCTACAAGGTGGGTGCCGCGTTTGCTCTCATTTGACCCTAAACGCACGGGTGCACACGTGTCTAGTCTCAATGGCAAAATTCCATGAATTGAGCTGCGAATTGGTACCTCATCCGCCATATTCTCTGGATTTAGCCCTCAGTGACTATTTCTTATTTCCAAGCCTAAAGAAATGCCTCGCTGGAAACAGATTTAGCTCCAACGATGAAATTATTGAACAAACAAATGCCTATTTTATGGACTCCGAAAAATCCTATTTTTTGGAAGAGATACAAAAATTGGGGAAAGGTTCGACTAAGTTTATTGAGTTAAAAGAAAATTATGTTGAAAAATAATTTATTTTGCAAAAACAGTGTGTTTCATTCAAAAAGTCACGGACTTATTGATCCGTCCTCGTATATCTGAAAATTAAAATACATCAATAGAAATTTTAAAATTCTATTTCAAATTTAAAATACATCAATTAACATTAAAAAAACATCAATTCACATTTAAAATACATCAATTGCAATTTGAAAGACATCAATTGAAATTTAGAATACATCAATTGAAAAAACACATCAACTGAAATTTGAAACACATCAATTGCAATTTAAAAGACATCAATGGAAATACAAAATTCGTCACATGTTACTTAAAAATTATTAACCGATTTTATGCATTAGATTTTTAAATTACAATTGTTGTAATTTTAAATTCGGTCTGATGTGTTTTAAATTTCAATTGATGTAATTCAAATTTCAATTGATTTGTTTTAAATTTCAATTGATGTATTTTAAATTCAATTGATGTCTTTTAAAATCCAATTGATATATTTTAAATTACAATTGATGTATTTTGAATTTCAATTGATGTTTCTTAAATTTCAACTGATGCATTTATTTAAAATTTCAAATAGAATTTTTAAATTTCAATTGATTTTTTTCAATTTCAATTGGAATTGTTGTAGTATGCGTATAACAATTTTTACGTAAGTTTAAATTAATAACTAGACTTTGAAACAGCTGCACAGATAAAAAATTCTGCTCAAATCAAACCCCGAAATTGGTCAACCCAATAAGTCTTATAAAGGCTGTCTCAGTAGCTTTTAAAATTGAGTGCAATTTTTTTGGTGCAAGTGGCAACTCTGAAATTTGGCAGCTGTCGAATATGTTTATTCCGGTTGTTAATATAAATTGAGCACTTTACGAAAGAACAACGCCTTATAATTCTGAAAAATTATTACAAAAATTTGGAAAGTTATGTTGGGAACGCTCGCAAACTTCGAAGAATTTTCTGTCGAGAAAGTGCTCCTAATGTGTCAACCATTCGAAGAGTCCTCAAAATGTTTTAAGAAACAGTGTCTCCGAAAACCCGAAAACATCAATTCGGCATCGTTCTCAACAACTTCAAATTTCACGAAGCACTACGCAGCGAATTTTGTCCAAAAAAAACTCCACCTTCAGGCGTACAAAATTCAGCTTTCTCAGGAGCGTAAAACAATAGCCTACTGAAAACGCCGGCTATTT
This sequence comes from Phaonia tiefii, assembly GCA_963931995.1. NCBI lineage: Eukaryota > Metazoa > Arthropoda > Insecta > Diptera > Muscidae > Phaonia > Phaonia tiefii. Next base: position 18,262,422 of record OZ008368.1, on the reverse strand, counting down.
GTTCAATGGGGAATGAAGCAAAGGGAAGTCAATGACAATTTAAAAAAAAAAAAACATCTTCTCCGATGAAGGGCATTTCCATCTGAAAGAATTATGAATACACAAAATTGGCGAATTTGGGGGTCAGAAAATCCTAATGCAATACATGAGAAACAAATGCACCCACAACGATGATTTTTTTGAAGATGAGCCCGACATTTCAGTGACTGGACAGAATTCGTTACAGGTACGTGATAAAGGAGTACTTGTGGCCTCAATTGGATCTGGACGACATGTGGTTCCAGCAAGACGGCGCCACCTGCCACACCGTGCATGAAACAATAGATTTATTGCAGCAACGTTATCCAGTACAAATTATCTCGAGAAGTGCTGATTTCCGTTTGTAGGTCTTCTATGCATGTATTTGTTAACTTTATAATTTTAGAACACATAGAACATAGAACTCATTCAAATAACTTCAACCTTTGAACAATAAACTCTTGTATAATTTAAAACCTAACGTGTTTACTTAGATCCCGCCAGGAGCTAAATGCATACGAGTTTATATTACAAACTGCCAATCAAGAAAGAAAGAAAGCTATCCTCAGCGTCGATAAATCTCGTACATGTTACAAGCTGCAAAATCAAGAATTGGCAAACAGAGAAACTTAGTAGCAAATCCAGTCGCTTAAGGAAGTCTATTTTGAAGAAATTGTTTCAAATCCCCGCATTCTGCACACAATTTAATTGGGATAGAATCAACATACAAACATCGGGGAGATCAGCAAATTTAAAATTTTCTAAGGAATATTCTTGGATACGGATACGGATACGGAGTCCTGTAAGTTGTAATTGCTATATCTGAAGAAAATTATATAGATTTAGATTAGTGGTTAAGTAACATTAATTATTCAGCAAATATAAATGAGACTATTTTGTGGACATTTGTAAACTCCTCTCCTGTGAAAACGGTTACACGATCACCAACACGTACCACGTTACAAAATAATTTATCACATGCAGATAGTGAAAATAATACAGCAATCGCAAATATGCAGGAATCTGGTTTTTATGTTAGTTCTAATAATAATAGTGCACATATAGACGCTGAAGTCGCTTTAGCGTCGGTAAAACTTCCCCAGTTTTGGACAAGCTGTCCAGAAGTGTGGTTTGTTCACGTGGAAATGCAATTTGCTACTAAAAGACTCACTCGAAATGTCACAATGTTCGAATACGTCGTAGCTTCGCTACCCCAGGAAGTTATCATGACAGTTTTGGATGTTGTATAGAGACCAATATCTAGTAACTCATACGAGCATCTGAAGCAGATTTTAGTCGAGCGTCACACAATAAGTGAGAATAGAAGGTTAGATAGAGTCCTATCGGACTCAGAAATCGGTGATCGGAGACCATCCGAATTTTTCCGATTGTTATCTTTGCTCGCTGGTACAAAAAATTTTGCAGAGTTGTTTTGACTAAACTTTGGATTATAAAGTTACCAAAGAGTCTTAGTGTAGCTTTAACTGGAACGAATGTGTCAGATCACGACGAACTTCTAAAGTTAGCGGACAGAATTTAGATACACTACATGTAGACGAAATAGCGGAAATTAGGGGGAACGCTTTAGTTCAAACATCTGTGAATTCGACTAACATGGAGGAGATAGTTGAAAACCTGTTTCAGGCTACATCCAATATTTGCCTTCAATAGAGATTTCGTCTTTAAGGCGACACTTTGACGATGAACCGTTTAGATCTCGCAGAGAAAGATTCAATCAGATCAGGTCCCCATCTCGAAATAGATCGAATAGGAGAGGTTGGTTATGCAAGTATCATTATAGATATGGAGATAAGGAGAATAAATGTGAGCAACCATGCTCGATTGCCAAAACTAATGGAAAGTAGCCGCGACGACAATGGGTACTCGATTTCTACAAGTCGTCGCCTATTCCAATATGATAACACCAATAACTTAAAATTTTCAGTTGACAGTGGAGCAGACATTTCCGTTTTGCCCTCTTCGAAATTTAAGGCTTTTAAGACGGTATCTGATATAGATTTAACAGCGGCGAATGGATCAACGATTAAAACATATGGAAACAAACTGCTAAATATTAATCTTGGGTTGCGTCGTGATTTCCCATTTGTGTTTACTATTGCTAACATAGCAAAACCTATCATAGGCGCCGATTTTTTGCACAAATATGGCTGATAAATATGGTTGACATTTCAGATATATATTAGAAGGAAGAATTGTTACAATATATACTGATCACAAGCCATTATCGTTTGCTTTGAATTCGAAAACCGAAAGAAGCCCAGGCAGACGGGCCACTTAAAATATAAATCACAGTTTACAAGCGACATCTAACATATTAAAGGTGATGACAATATTGTCGCGGATACGCTTCCACGTTCGTGGGAAATGGATGCGTTTTACGCTTCGAATATTGATCTAAAAACATTGAGCAAAGAACAGGCCAGCGACTTAGAGTTAAGGTGCATTTTTCTGAGTAGTAACATGCATTTAAATCTAAAGTTGTCTAAAGTAGGTACGTTGGATAGGGAGTCGTGGTGCGAAGTATAGATGGGAGACCCGAGGCCTTATGTAGCTAAGGATTTATGAAGAGAAGTCTTTAATAAATTACATTCGAATTCCCACCCAGGTATCAGAGCGACACGTCGTCTGATTACCAAAAGATATTATTGGCCAGATATGAGTGAGGAGATAAATGGTTGGGCTAAAGACTGCATTAATTGCCAGAAATCGAAAGTATGCCGGCACACGAAGTCTCCGGTTGCGAAAATAGATGTACCCAAAAGCTGGTTTGAACATGTACATTTGGATACAATAGTGGGACCTATCCCACCTTCACGCGGTTATCGATATATCTTAACGGTGATTGATGGATTCACACGTTGGCCTGAGCCGTAGTCTCTGAGGCATATTACAGCATTGGCGATTGCATGGACGTTCTTTTATAAATATGCCTGTCATTTTGGCGTACCCCTAACATTAACAACTGAGCGTGGGGCTCAGTTTACATCAAATATGTTTTCTGAGTTAACTAATCTAATGGGTAGCCATATCACCCTCAGGCCAATGGAATGATAGAACGTTTCCACAGACAGCTAAGGGCTGCAATATTGGCGCAAGATCAATCCCAAAATTGGCATGATATACTTCCTTTGGCATTGTTAGGCTTAAGATCAGTGGATTTGCAGGCTACACCTGCCGAGATGGTTTATGGCCAGTCTATTCGGTTGACGGGGGAGATGTTAGTTTCAAGTTCGTCGGTTACAAGTTGTGGTTTTTTGGACAAATTAAAAGAGCACTTTAAAAGTGTTCGCTCAAGTTAGTCTCACCACAGTATTCTGAATGAGGACGTCTGCGTCCTGAAAGATCTTTTGGATTCCAAATATGCGTTACTTTGTGTGGGAAAAAAGCGCGCGTTACAACGTCCATATCAGGGACCCTACAGTTATTAAGAGATGCGGGAAATATTTCTAAATCGATTGGACGGCAAAGTAGTTACAGTTTCGATAGACAGACTGAAGCCTATATATGTGGAGAATGTCGCTAGTAAGGACCTCGATTTGCCAAAGAATGAAAATAAACGTGTCACTTTTAGTATACTCAATATTGATGCTCCAGGAAGAGTATTGTAGGTCTTCTATGCATGAATTTGTTAACTTTTTAGATTTCAAATTCACATACAACTTATTCAAATAATTGTTTTTCTATTAATCAATTGTGTTAGAATTTATTCATTCAATTTTCAACTTTTGAACAATAAACTGTTTTATAATTTAAAACCTAACGTATTTCCTTAACGGGGACCTACAAACTGGCCACAAGATCATACGATTTAACGCCGTGCGATTTCTTTCTTTGGAGTTTTTGAGTTAATGCATCTCTGTGAAGAAGTCATGGAAAATGTCATGAAAAAAGTAATGGCCTGTCATCAGAGCCGTGTGCGCCATTTGACGCATATTTTATACCATGCTTAATCGGTACATGTCTTCGTTACAATTCAATAAAAAAAATCACAATATGTGATTTTTTAAACGAAAACGTGCATTCTTACTGAGACACCCTTATTTAGATTTTAGTTAGTAAAAAATATTTCTAACTCAAGTACCCAAGTGTAGGTCGGTACTAAAAACATTTCAATTACATTTACAATCAGTTTCAGTGTAAATTTAATCAATCCTTTATACTATTTTCTATTAATTGTGTCAAAAGTTAATCAAGGATATATTTATTTTTAAAATTATAAACGTAATAAACTAGAATACGAAGTTAATCAACATTAATTACTTTCTTCCAATTACATCTGTAATCGGCTTAAGTCCAAAATTAATCTACATAATCAATAGGATTACGATGTTAGTTACAGTTCAATATTTGTTTCTGTATTTCGATGCCCACAAAGACACCTCATCAGGTGCCTTCTTCACAAGTATTAGTGTATATCATGACACTTTATAGGGCCAAACAAAACTCAACGTAATGAGAATTATTTTCAATCTTAAACTATACATGATAACTATTATATGGCAGTCTTCTTTATGCAGCGTTTACCAGGCTGACAGGTTGGCAATTAGCGGAGTGACTAACTGGCTGAAGGTTAATATCACAGCCGTGCTAGGTCGACGACGATGGTGTAGTGGTTAGAGTGCGAGAACGTGGGTTCGATCTTTCCTCTGACCACTTTAATTTTCTTCGATGATGGTGACAATATCAAGCCCTTAGCCATGAAAAAAGCTTATCAAAATATCATTCGGAACCGGTGGAAAACTGTAGGTGCCAATCAGTGAGTGCAAAACTAGAGAGCGCACAGTTCACTGATTGTGAGAAACTCTCCCCAATCCATTCATGGGATGTGATGAGAATCCATGTTTGTGTTTCATGTCCGCTATTTACATACATCGTAAGCCTCGATTTCTTTGGTTGCGGCAAAAGTATAGACGTAATGACAATTTTGGGGAAAGTGAAAGTTCGTTGACAGCAAAAGAACGACTATTACTATAAAGAATTTTTTACTTGTTGGAAAAGATTCAAATTTTGCGGTGAGCCATGAGACAAAGTAACAAATGAAATAGTTGTAGAGAAATCGAATCCTTTTTGTGCCGAACGAGCTAAAAAACGTTTGTTTTCGTTGCGTGTACCAGCGGCATATTTAAATGCATCTAGATTTGGGATTTTAAACACTGAACTAGATGTCATCCGAAGTTACTGAACTTTTTGATTTAATGCCAAGACGCTTTGTATTGTAAGAGGATAGACTGTCTGCTCATAAACATACGGCTTGCATGCTTTTTACCTTACATACTAACGTAGTGGTACACTACGTTTACAGCGTACTTTAAAATTAAAAGGGACTACATGAACTTTTGCGTAAATATGTACCTACGCATAAACCAATGTTCGACAAAGCGGGAATAAATAATTTATTCAAAAATTACCCACAAGTCCTTGTGGAAAATATTCCCACAAAAGCAAGTACATGGTGAATGCAAAAACATCTTTAAGCTTTTAGCTTCCAAGGTCTGTAGACAATTCGCTAATTTAATAATTTAAACCACAATATGCAAATTTAGGCCAAAAAAAAATATAATAAAATTAGGTTTACTTTATTTATTTAAATCAACGACCGTTTTATTAAGTTTAGTAGTGAATAAATGTAGATTTTGTCACAATCGCCTAGTAGACAAATATTCACATATTTTCATATGGAAAATATAATTTGGCTTCATGCATCAGAAATAGTGTAATTTTGATAATGCAATCAAATCATAGGTTTTTTGAAATATTTTTTCTTAAAAAAAGAGGAGAAAATCGCTAAAAGCTTGCCAGTCGGAAACCTTTATAACACAAAAATAAATGCCGGTGACGCGACGTCTGTGTTGTTAATCCCTAAAACCGGGCAAGTGGAAAGCTTTGCTAAACAAAATAACTGTGCCGAAGCCACGTAGCCGGTGTTGTACCTACCCCGAAGAAATTCCTTAAGTCCGGCAGAAGGCCTATCATGAGTCAATGCTGGTTCCACTGCTGTTATAGTTACTAATAACACTGTAAGTGGGTGAAAACGACACACCAAAACGCCGAGACACACCAACCTAATTTTGGATCGTAGAATCCAGTGGTGTACCCCGTTTTGAAAATTTAGCTCGAAATCACGAGATATTTCGATTTTAAATTTGTAGTAACGGGTTTTGCAATAAGAGCGCTACAAAAGTATTTTTAAATAAAACAAAACCGGTTTTAGATACCAATGAAATTCTTTATTCCTGTGAAAGTACGTTCGATGCCATTATGTATGGAACTCGACTTGTTTTGCACGGCCACCACGGGCGCGCTTGCAGAAGTCCAGACGCTGAACCCAATTTTCGACGGTTTTCAAGCATAAATCGGCCGATACTGCTGCAATTTCACGTTCGATATTCGTACGAAGTTCATTAATCGTCGCTGGCTTGTTGGCATAGACCATAGACTAGCCCCACAGGAAATAATCTAACGGCGGCAAATCGCACGACCGAGGCGGCCAGTCGACTGAGCCATTTCGTGAGATAACACGTTCACCAAACTTGGTTTCCAATAAATTGATCGTAGCATTCGCTGTGTGGCTTATGGCGCCGTCCTGTTGGAACCATATGTCCTCCAAAGTCCATATTATCCAATTGGGGCCAAAAATATTCGGTTATCATTGAACGGTAGCGATTCGCATTCACAGTAATGTGCCGGTCTTGATCATCACGGTTGAAGTACGGCCCAATGACGCCGCCGGCCCATAAACCGCACCAAACCGTAATTTTTTCGGGATGCAATGATGACTCATGGATTACGTGTGGATTGCTGTCTGACCAATAGTGCATATTTTGCTTATTGACGAAGCCATTCAGCCAGAAATGAGCCTCATCGCTGAAGATGATTTTTCGATGAAAATCCGAATCATTTTCAAGTTGTTGCTCAGCCCAATTCACGAATATTCGACGCTTATGGTGGTCAAGCGGCTTCAGTTCTTGCGTCAATTTGAACTTGTAAGGATGTAGGCCAAGATCTTTCCGCAAAATTCGCCACAACGACGTCACAGAGATGCCCAACGCTTGAGAACGACGTGTGAGAGACACATTTGGGCTTTCTTGAACTGAAGCCTCAGCGGCAGCAATATTCTCGACACTACGGGCACTTCTTTGTCTCACTGGCACGGGAACATTTTATGCTGTGCCTGTGTATTCCAATTTCTCCACTAGACGCTCAATTGTCGATCTGGTAGGACGATTATGACGACCATAAATTGGACGTAGCGCTCTTAAAGTTGAGGCCACTGACTCCAAATTTCGGTAGTAAATTTTAATAATTTCGACTCGTTGTTGGTTCGTATATCTTTCCATTGTGAAATGGCAAACCTTACTGAAGAGAAATGTCAAAAGAGCGGGAAAAAAATATCTCGCTTTTCGTACTTGTTACATTTTGCATTTTTAGCGCTACAAGAAGCTGAGAAGGGACGATAACCGACTATTTAGGCGGAAAAAATGGCAGTGGGAGCAGAGAGAGAGTGAAAAAACCGAATTGTGCAGGATGAATGGTGAATCGCGTAAGTTTAAGCAGAGGGTAAGAAGATTGAATAACGGGCCTAATAATGGGCAGCCCTCCTGCAAGGACAAGAATGGAAATCTGGTGACTGAGAAGCAGTGTGTGCTCAAAAGGTGGAGAGACCACTTTTCAGCACTACTCCACTCGGATTCTTCCACTGAAGGTCAGGAGATAATGATAGCGGAAGATAGCCATCCCCAACCAAGACGAGATAACGAATAATAAAGCCGCTGATGCGGATGGACTACCCGCTGAAATTTTTAAGGCAGGCGGCGACGAACTGCTAGCCCACATGCATCAACTTTTATGCGGTATATGGCTGGGGGAATTCATGGCCGACGATTGGAGTCTCAGTGTATTATGTCCTGTGTTCAAAAATGGTGATCCGTGTGTCTGTTCCAACTATCGCGGTATCATTCCTTTATCCATCGCGTATAAGGTCTTGTCGAGCGTATTATGTGAAAGACTAAAGCCAATTATTGAAAACCTGACTGGACCTTATCAGTGTGGTTTTAGACCAGGAAAGTCCACGACTGACCAAATATTCACGCTACGCCAGATCCTGGAAAAGACCCACGAAAAACAAATCGATACATACCACCTTTTTGTCGATTACAAAGCCCCCATACGGGGAAAACTGTACGAAGCTATGTCTGAACTTGGTATTCCTGCAAAACTGATCCGCCTCTGTAGAATGACGTGTGAGATTACAGCAGCATTTTCAAGAATCGAAAAGGAATCAGCGAAGGTGGGTCTTTCTGTTAATGAGGGCAAGACAAAATTGATGGTGTCAACGACTAGAGAAACCTCTCGACTTGGTCCGCACTTGAACGTTGAAAACCGATTTAATTTTGAAGTGGTAGATGAATTTGTCTACCTTGGATCCGCCGTGAACAAGGACAACAACGTCAGCCTGGAGAAAGATAGGAGAATTATGTTTGCAAATAGATGCTATCTTGGGCTCAGCAAGCAGTTTAGGAACAAAGACCTCTCTCGACGGACAAAAGTCCAGTTATGTCAGACTCTCATTTTACCTGTCTTGACATATGGCTCCGAAACTTGGGTCATATGGCAAGCGGATAAAAACACCTAGGAGTTTTCGAGAGAACATATGGTCCTGTTAGACAAAATGGCGAGTACCGACGTCGATGGAACGCAGAGCTATATAGTCTATATTCTGAAGTGGATATAACTAGGCGAATCAAATTAGGCCCATTGCGTTGGGTAGGCCATGTTGTCCGAATGAACGAGGATGAGCCAGCGCGAAAGGTTTTCGATAACGAACCCGATAGAAGCGGGAAAAGAGGACGACCAAGTCTCCGCTAGAAAGACCAGGCAGAAGAATCCATCCGTATCCTTGGTGTTACCAACTGGCGAGAAAATGCGAAGGATAGAGCCAGTTGGAAAAATATGTTGAAATTTGTTTAATTTGTTTTTTTAATTAATATGTGTAAGACGTCTGAACTCATGAGGTTGTAAAATAGTTAATTAAAGTAAAGTAAGCATTTTGCACGGCTGTCCCATTTATAAAAAATTCACATGTACTTTGTATAGCCAGCCAATTTACGGGCCAATTGTGTTCGTCATAACTGATGCGTTCCAGAATTAATTTCAGGGTATCATACGACTCATGCATTCCAAGAGCATACATCAATGGCACTGGTTTAACGCAGCTGTTTTCAAATAGCAAGACTACTTTTAAGCTTCTGGTTGAAGAGTCTATGAAAAGACGCCATAGAGATGGATTATAGTTGCAGATTCCCATTTCATTCATTAAACCGGGAATATCTTGACAATATGCATAAGCTGCGTCCTCGGAAAGCATGAAATAAGGCATATCTATATGGTTCTTGCGCGGCATTTGTAAGATGTAACTTTTACACCTGGTGCTAGCACGTTGACACTTCTTAGTTCCGAAGCCAAAGTCATTGCATTATTTTGAGATAGCTTCAGATTTCCAACGATTCTATCTAAATGTTCCTGCGAAATTAATGATAGATATTGTATAACTGGCTGAAGGTAATCAGAATAAGCATGATGTAATAATGTTGCTGAAGTACTTCATAGGACGCAGTATCATATTGGTATGTCGATGGATGTACTGGGACAGGCAATTCATCACTGTGTGGAACTGGTACGTGAGCACATGGCAAACCTTTGTGTATAAAACAGGATCGTTCTATAAGAATAAATTATTGTGTATTTAATAAATAGTCTATCTAAGTGAACTTACTATTTCGATTGAGACCATTTACATCGTTCTTGCACGCGTAGCAATTTTCTGTATTATGTTCCCCTGGATCGCTTCATATCACTGGAAGTCCAAATGGCATCGAATATCGCCGTAATTTCCACCATTTGTTTAATGCACTAAAACATGTGATGCACGTAAATTCAGGTGCATGATCAACATTTCGCATTTTTTCAGCGGGGGTAACCAAAACATACTGCTTGTAAGCGTTGAGAGCATCTTCAACCAAATGTCGTCGATGATGTTTCGGTGTAAATTTTTCACATACAAAACATAACATATTTAATTTTTCGCAATGTGATCTGCATTTGTCGTCACTCATTTTTCTATTTTTCAAAATGGTCAAGAAAATGCTTGTATTTTTGATGTGTTAACATATATAGCGGTGGGTAGGGACTAATCTGTCAAAGTGGACACTGTGATATATATGTTGTAGTATCTGTTTGTAATAGGGATGCCAATCCCAAAATCCCGAATCCCAAAATTATTATAATTATGATGGCGCCAAATTGTAAGGGGTAAACTAATTCTTTTTCCAAATAGATGTCTATTATTTCAGCGGTTACATTTTGTCGAAAAAATATATATAAATTGATTTATCAAGAGCTTTAAATCTACTACAAATTTAAAATCGAAATATCTCGTTATTTTGAGCCAACTTTTTGACACGGAGTATACCCCGGGATTCTATGACCTAAAAATTAGTTGGGGTGTCTCGGTGTTTTTGTGTGTCATTTCAAAACTTTAAGTTTTACTTACAGTGTAGTACCTACCATTTGGCTGTGTGTATCTCATACATTAATTGAAAATTAACGAAATCGGTCATAAAATACCACAGAAAAATGCAACTCTGTGATATAGTAAAAACTCACCTCAAAGCACTGCAACAATGTGAGTTTGCAAGAGGAAAAGAAGAACATGGGCGAAAAAAGCCGTCTGTTCTTGTGTTGGAATTATGGAACTTTCAGTGTGTGTGTTGCTACTTAGGGATCTTCGATCGATACTAATTCGCTTATATAAATTGCATAATTCAGTTTGTATATATACGATTGATGATCAACCGATGGTATCAATTCAGGCACCGTAGTTTGGCATCTGATGATGAACTTTCACGGAATTTGAAACTAGTCATGCCAGTGAGTGTGTTTAACTCACTTGTTTATTATTCCAACAAAATGGAACCAATTTTCAATTAGAAAAATGTTCCTGACCTTGCAAGCTTGTCGTATGAATTTATAATACTTTAACTGGAAATTAACGAAATCGGTCACAAAATTCAAAAAATATTGTTCACGATTTTTAGAATATTTTAGCGCAGCAATTGTGCTACAATATGAAATTCGAATAACTTCTTCAAATAACTTTTTAACTTTAATCAATGCATTTCATTTATTTATTTTTATTGTATAGAACACAAAATTCAATTTTATATAACTATATAATATATAATTTTATATAAATAGGTACTTGACAACTTTGAATTTAATTTGTGAACGCACTATTTCACTGATCACCTAACTGTTACTTTCCTTTTTTTTCAGTAAACTCAACATTTTCATCATGGCAAAGTCACAGTGGCCCGAACAGGCAATCTAGTGGGATTTAAGTCGAATTTCAATTTTTCAAAATTCAGACTTTTTTTGTTTTCTTTTAATTGACAACACTTTTAAAAGCTTATAAAAAATTTTTGCATTATCTTTTAGGTGCATTCCTGATCTGCTGCAAGCTTTCAAAGTGAACATATATTTAGCAGGTGGCTTAAAAGATTTGGCAAACTTTTATTGACTTCTGTTGGTTGAGCCAAATTACAAACAAATTATATTTTATTGAGTCAATATCTTTTTTTCTCATTCAGATAAGGTATGTACTAAATAAAAATTATATGTTTGTGACCCGTCTTTTCAAGTGTAGCAAAAAAATGTGGTAGAAGTAAGGTATTTTAACATATATGGTTTTAGAGCAAATACTGATATCTTTGGACTATAACTAACGTCATTCAATCGTCTTCAAGTTAATTAGAAAATTCGTGTAAAGTCTGAGTCCTTGTGGTGTAAAAATATCCAAAATGATAACCAACTACGACCAACTCTTAACTATTCTGCGCTTTTTAGGTGAAATGTCAGTCCCCAAGCGATCACTTTATTCCATTTGGCTTAGCGAAAAATTCGCCAAAAAGAAAATGTTGGCTTTACAAGAATTTGTATTTGGTACAATTTATAACAACAAAAAGCTATCTAAAAATGAATTGGAAGAAATAATCAAAAAATTTACCAATTTCGTAAGCAGGCTTACAGAAAAATGGAAGGCATGCCGTTACAATAGGAATTTCTTTGAGAAAAAAAATGAGAAATGGCTTGATATGCCGTTCTTTCAACAGAATGGATCACACATGGGTCGTCCCAGTACATATTTTGGTGACGTCTGCCCCAAGACACAGATCCGAAAAGTGTCTAGTCTTGTTCAACAAGCAACATGTGAAGAGTTGATGGTGGCAACAAGCTCCACCTTGTATAAATCCGGACTGCGAAGCGCATCAAAAATTGTCAGTACATTGAGTAAAGATGAGACAGCCGGACAAAAAATTAAAAGGTCGTTGGAGACACAAGTCAAGCTAATTATTCCTTATTCACCTGAAGAAGCACTTGCTCTGTAAATAGATGTCGGCCACACAAAACATACGTACAAACTAACGCGATGTTGTGCCAAGGAAAAATATGCAGACATATATCCCAGTTATCATAAGCTGCATTCAGCGAAGCTTATGTGCTATCCAAAGGAATTGATCTTTACAGATTATTCCGCTGAAACAACACTGCAGAGCTTAGTAGATCATACTGTTAGCCGAATTATACAAGCACACTCGCAAATTTTTGAGAATGAAATTTCAGTCACCTGCAACATTATAAGCATATCTGCAATACATAAATGGGGCTGCGATGGAAGCAGTGGACACGCAACCTATCGCCAAAAGTTTCAAGATGGTGAAACTAGTATGGTCGATCAGCACCTGTTTGCTGTTTGCCTTGTTCCCTTAGAACTTCAGCTTGGATCGACAATTTTGTGGAAAAACACGCGACCTTCGTCAACTCGCTATTGTCGGCCCATAAAACTAATTTGCCAAAAAGAATCGAGTGAATTAATTCGTGCAGAGACTGATAGTGTACATAGCCAAATACTTTCAATTAAGCCAACAATCTTCAACTCATTAACAATTGACCATGTATTTTATTGTACCATGCTGGCTGGTAAAACATTTAGCGTCCTTGCAGAAGCCTCTACACAGACATGTGGAATTTGTGGAGCTGTGCCAAAAAATATGAACAATTTAAGTTTGGTGCAAAGTTATCCAGTTGATGTAGGTCTTTTTAAATATGGCATATCAACTCTTCATGCATGCATACGCTTTTTTGAATGTATCTTGCATATATCGTACAGAATTTCAATTAATAAATGGCAAATTCGCGGGGAAGATAAGCCGGAGGTTGACGCAAGAAAATCCGAAATTCAACTGCAACTCAGGAAACACATGGGCTTATTGGTGGATATTAATATGGCTGGTAGTGGTAATACTAACAATGGTAATACTGCCAGACGTTTTTTTAGCGAACCAGATTTGGCAGCCCGCATTACAGGAGTTTGCGAAACGCTAATATACAAGTTTAGTGTAATTTTACGTGTTTTGGCTAGTGGATATTAAGTCAATACAGATGCATTCCGCTCATATGCCCTGGAAACAGCTGAAATATTTGTCGACAGATATCCTTGGTATTACATGCCGTCTTCTGTGCACAGAGTACTAATACATGGTGCAGACATTATATCCCATGTAGCACTTCCTATTGGTATTATGTCCGAAGAAGCCCTTGAATCGAGGAATAAGGAATTCCGGGATTTACGTCAAAACCATTCCCGTAAAGACAATAGAACTAATATCGGGTGTTTTTTTTAGAGGTTTGTTTTTCGAATAGAGATAAAACTGGCATTTTGTGGTCAAATCTGGCAACTCTAATGTCATTTATGTTCAGTTTGGTTTGCCATTTCATCATGAACAGGTTGACAAAAGAACAACGCTTGCAAATCGTGCAAATTTATTTCGAAAATAATGGTTCAGTTCGCGAAGTTTACCGCAAGCTCCGTCTATTTTCGTCGCAAAATTTTGTTCAGTGATGAGGCTCATTTTTGGTTGAATGGCTACGTCAACAAGCAAAATTGCCGCATTTGGAGTGAAGAGAATCCACATGAGACCCTTGAGACGCCATTACATCCACAAAAACTGATTGTTTGGTGTGCTCTATGGGCTGGTGGAGTCATTGGGCCATACTTCTTCCGAAATAATGCTGGAGAGGCAGTTACCGTTAATGGAGACCGGTATAGAGCCATGATAACCGACTATTTTGTTCCCGAATTGGATGGCATGAATGTGGATGAGTTGTGGTTCCAACAAGACGGCGCTACATGCCACACAGCGCACGTCACAATCGACTTATTGAAGGAAACATTCGATGAGCGCATAATTTCGCGGAATGGACCTGTCAATCAAGATCAAGCCACCAAGATCGTGTAATTTGACACCCTTGGATTATTTTCTTTGGGGATATGTGAAGTCGCTCGTCTACGCCAACAATCCAGAAACGTTAGGGGAATTGGAAGCCAACATTCGTGGCGTTATTGCCGACATACGGCCCCATATGCTCGAAAAAGTGGTTGTAAATGGGACCTGTAGAATTGGCTTTATTCGAGCCAGCCGCGGCGGCCACATGCCCGAAATCATATTTAAACATTAATAGCATAAAATTATCCTTCCAATAAAGCCAAATTGATGGACATTAAAACGATTTCTTGTTCTTTATTTCAATTCGAAGTTCTATACCCCTAAAAAAAACACCCGATACAATGCAAGATGTCATGAATGGGTTACTTATTTCATCAGATGCGCTTATAACATCTTTATCAAAACCATCTAATATTTCCAGAAAAGACATAATGTTAGATAGTGTCGTAGCTGGGTTGCTCACTAATTTTAAAAAGATTTCGATTGATTCGGCTTCATCAGCTTCCGAATAATAACTTAGTTGTTAACACATATATAAATGTTTTTTTTCTTCATATACTTCAAATAAATTACTTATAAATGTAAAATGTTAAAAACTCAAAATGTGTATTAATCAGTTGTATGGGAGCTATGATATATAGTTGACCTAGAAAACTGAAATTTAGAGAATAAGTGATGAATGCGTTAAAAACCTTAAATTTTAATTTTCATTAAAATACCTCTTCATTTACTCGAGTTATTAATTAAATCCCACTAGATTGCCCGTTTGGGCCACTGTGCGTCAACTCCAATTTTCGGTCGCTACTATCGCCCAAGCAAAACAAGCAAAAACAAGTTTAGTGCAAAAATTTGAGTCTCCATATTCACTGTGAGATGCTGCCATGCCAGTGAGACCACGGGTTGGTCGAATTGACGAAACTATCGCTGCCGTTCAGACGTCCGTAGAAAACGACCCAAATCAGTGGATTCCACGGCGTTCTTAAGAACTGGGCATCGCCAAGACCACTTTATAGCGAATTTTGCGTATAGATCTTGGTTTACACCCATACAAGATCAAGCTGGCTCAAGAATTGAAGCCGGTGGACAATTTGACGCGACGTACGTTCTCCGATTCAGTGATGAAGCTCATTTCTACTGGTTTGATGAAAATTCACATGTGCTTCACGAATCACCACTTGTTTGGTGCGGTTGGCATGCCGCCGGCGTCATTGGGCCATATATTTCGTATACAATAACGATCGTCACGCCATGATTACTGATTATTTTTGGCCCGAATTGGAAAACGTGGACTTGGACGACATGTGGTTTCAACAGGACGGTGACACAAGCCACACAGTACACACACGTTACGTACGATCGTACACACGTTACGTACTCTAGACTTTTTTCTTGGGGGCTCATTGGTCTATGCCAACAAGACGACGACGTTGGAAGAACTCAGAGCCAACGTTGAACGCGAAATGGCGGCCGAAATGTGTGAGCGAGTCATCGAAAATTGGGTCCAACGAATCGACCGCTGCCGACGTGCCCGCGGTGGCCATATGCACGAAGTCGAGTTCCATTCATAAATGTTTTGATTGCATTTGAAGTTGATCGTACAGTTTTGGAAATATCTCAAATGGTTTGCTTTTTATTTAAAAAAAAAGTTTTCAAGTCCTTATTGGAAAACCCTATACTAGTAAAATAAAAATATACATGCGATTCAAAAACTAGTGTGGTGAGATATTTCAATTGGGCATATTCGTCTTGTCGATAACAATAAAAAATACATGGACTTTAATCACCATCTTTTGAGTTCGTATAGAAAATCACCGCTGTTTTTATCCAAAACATAAGAAATTCTGAGTCTATACGGCGTAAAATGTAAATAAGTATAAGTACTTACCATATTTTTCAGTGAATGCAATATATATAGTTTATTGTTTTTTCACAAATTTGTTTTCCACTTTCTGTTTAAAATAATAGGTTTTCTGTAAAGTCCTCGAATAACATCCCAATATACGTAGTTTCTCTGTAACAATAAAGCCCCTTATGAATAATCGAATACACAACTTTGTAACACGAGCTTTTATAAGAGGAACTAAATTATGATTACACTGACTAATATTTGAACACGAATTCTAATATTGTACTTTTTATGAGTTGTAGAGGTGGGCACGGGCCGTGCTTTTTGCTGTGCCACGCGTGTGCACGATGTGGTCGTGCAGGAAGTTAGTATTTCGTACGTGCGCCGTTTGTGTTTGCGCAGAGTAAAAAATATCGTCGAGAGTTCTGTAACACGAAAAAACACAAAAAAGCACGAAAAAATATCTTCAAAATTAAACACAGTTAAATATTGGAAAATTATTCGTTATCGCTGTATCACACACAACTAGAACAAAGAATTCTGTCAGTATAAATAATTAATATCTTTAAGTCCGTCATTGACAATGTTACTAATTGAATGCATCCCTGTAAGCTTCAGCTCTTCATGTGTGTGAATTTTGCAACCGTGTTAAAATACATACATAGAACAATTCGGTTGAATTCCTCCGTCACAAATTTAAAAGAAAATCCACTCAGTAAAAATCAAGCATCGGTACGCAGTCCAAAATGTCAAACCAAATACACAAAGAAGACATACAAAAAGGAGTTATCAGAAAGGACTTCGCTAGTTAATAACAAATTTAAATGCAAATAGGCAAGTTTGGCAAAAAATTTTGCAAATTCAGTGCGGTGAGACAATAGTGGGTTATGTATGCTGCGAAAAATGAAGACTATTTTGTCCCTGTTACGCATCCTTTTGTTGGTACAGACGTTTCTCTAAAGTATGTATACCATTTTACCTAATGTTCTCGCTCTATTCACTCTGTTTATATTTGCGTGTTAGGCCGTGCTTTTTCGTGCGTACGCGTGCGTGTTTACAATTATTAAGTTCGTGCTCATGCGGGTCGTGCCTTTGCCAAAATTTAGTCGTGCGTGCCTGTGCGTGTTTGTTAATAGCATCTTCGTGCTTTTGTCGGGTCGTGCGTAAAAAATTAGTCACGCGCCCATCTCTAATGAGTTGTATCGTCCATTTCAGATGAATGCGGTTTTAGAAATACTCAAATTGGTTAACTCAACTTAAGTTCTGTAGTAACAACTTTTATTTAGTATGATCTATTTGTAATGTATCAATCACATCGACAAATAATTCTGATTTATGGTATTTATGAATTCTAATCAAAATACAGACTTCATCATGGAATTTCCTATGCCTGAGTTGATTTCCAACTAATCTTTTCCCTATGTGCACTTTAAGCTGCGTGTAGCTCGTTAAGGCACCACATTGCGTGCTCACAATTACTAAAAACTGAAGTTTCCGTTTTCGTGTAAAGTAATATTTCGCACTAGTTACACGTTGATTTGCTACTTACATACACGCACTGGTGCCGAAGGATTCAAAGTTCAATAGATTTCGTATGCAATATAAACTGACAGCTATAACTGTTGGACAGCTGTAACTTTAGTCAATCTTGCAAAATAAAAAGTAGTTTAAATTATACGAGCAAAAAAATTATAAAACTGAAACCCCGCATTAGACAAATTCGAAAATCAAGGAATGGCCTCACTACTATCAATAGTTGGATTCGACTGGCATTATAGAGTATAACAATTTCGGAATTTAAAGTATGAAAGACTTGTTATCATATACTGTTAATTCTCACAGAATATATGTACATGGTTTGAAAAATATATATCTTTCACATGTCCTTTATTAAATACTTGACACTATTTCATCGCTAAAGTTTTAACAATTTTATGCTTTAACAAAATTATATTAGTAGCATGAACTGTAGCAAAAACGCTGGATTGTAACAAGTTTTATGTGTTACCAAACTTCATTGTTCAACTAGCCAGAAACAAGAAATATATAAAAAGGAAACTTTTCAATTCATTGTTGACCAATAACACTGATAACCTCTTGTAATTCCATTGTAAGAGGGTATGTGGGTCCTCTGCAAAAAAAAAAAAAAAAACTATGAAGGAATGTAAAAATTTCCAACACGTACAATCTGCATAAATTGATAACAAGAAAAACTGTCCAGAATGCTTTCCATTTTAGCACAAAAGAAATGAGATTTTTTTTTATGTTACTTGCAGAACTAGAAATTATTGATTTTTTGTTCTCCCCTCAATGGAGATACGTTTTTTCCTTCATCGGTTTTTCAGTATTACTTAACAATTTCATCCTTGTGTTTGTTCACAGCTTGTGGTCTTCCATTGTAATTGCATTCATTACAAAACTTTCATTTAATACTGACTCTTTTATTCGATTTGTAATTAAAACGTTTGCTCAGCTTTTTTAGACTCATTCATTTGCATAATTAATTGACTTTGAAGAATGAACACTGGAGTTTATTTTTGTGTTTTTTTTTTCTAAATATAGACTTAACGTTTTTAATTAAGTTTTCCTTTGTGCAAATGACGAATATGGGAATAGAAAATTTAACGAACAGATGACAATGCGATAATTCAACACTTATTCGACTGTTCCGAGTACGAAGTGGTAGTCATATATGACAGTCATGTAATCAGCAATTTGAGTCAATAACTTTAGTTTCCTCGAATTTTAATTTTATCACCGATTTGGTTAGATTATGTATGTTAATGTATGAAAAGTTTCCATTTTGTTAAATAGTTATAAATAAGCATTACATGCGGCGGACCCCTCGGAAAAAACTTAATGAATTTTAGTACATGCTACAATCCGGTGTTTCCTAAAACGTGGTCGCACACGCGTACCAGTACACATCAAGCGGACTCCTAACAAAACAGATTACCATCCGATACAATACGACCGCAGCACTTAGCATGGTTTTAAAATTATAATATCCTAATAAAAAATAATAATATACTAACAAACGATTTTGTTAAGCCAGTCAAAGTCTAGGAGCCAGTGGAGTCAAAGTCTAGGAGTCGCAGTCTGGGATATTTGTCTTCAGCCGAATGGGAATGGGGCCACTGTTCCGCTTGAGCAAAGTAGGACGGTCAGGTGAACTTTTTAGCAGTCTAAACATCGAATTAATGACTCATCCTCCGAACAGTCCTGATTTGGCACCCAATGATTTCTTCTTGTTTCCGAATATCAAAGGTAAACTGCGGGGGGTCAACGATTTACGAGTGCCGAAGAAGCAGTTGAAGCGTTCAAAGAACATGATTTGGAGTTGTCTCAAGAGTAATGGAAAAACTGTTGTGACAAATGGTTTTAACGGATAGAAAAGTATATATTTATCATCGATGGGAATATTTTGAAAAATAATAAAGCCATTTTCATTTAAAAATGTTTTTGTTATTATTAGCTATTCCCGAAATATAAATAGCCACCTCGTATGGATGTAATTGAAAAAAATGGATTACGCATTTAATTTAAATAAAGTATTATTAAATATTGATTAGCTTCGCTCTCCAGCTGATTCCGTATAAATTTGAAAAAATTAATAGATTCTTGATTAATTTGGTACTCAACGCAAGTACACATTTAATGGACGATATTATAAAGGATTGATTAACTTTATAATCAAGTTAATGGTAAATTTAATTAAAATATGTTCAATCAACAACGTAAATTTGAAAAAGTTAATAAATTCTTGATTAATTTTGTACTCAACGCAAGTACACATTTAATGGACGATATTATAAAGGATTGATTAACTTTATAATCAAGTTTTTATTTATTTATTTATTTATTCAATCATCTACAGAATTTCATTCTTACAGATTATGGCTACATAAAGACTTAACACTAATTGTACAATATAAATAGGTTTAATTTAAATATATTTTTGGAGACGTTAAAATTTAATTAAAATATATTCAATCAACGACGTACAGTTTGTTTACTTGGATTGATAATTTTCTTTATTAGCTAGAATTTAAATATACAAGCTAAAGACAACCTTTAAGGGAAATTACGGCATGTTTCCATTAAATTTTGATTTCTTTAACAGAAACGTGTTATATTTTGCATCTCCAACTACCAATTTTTACGAAACAGGACAAATGTTTGCGGTCCCCAGCTTTATCGTTTAATGCAAACGAGATATATTTCACTGAATTGAATTTATATCGGAAAAATGTTAAACATCTATAATGTATTTTCTGAAAAACAGTTTAATTTTCCTACTAAAACTTTCGCTGTAATGGAGTTGAGCATAGACGCTGCAGGCAAAAAAACCCGTTCTTCCCAAACGAAATCTAAGATAACTTTAGTTCGTTTGGGGACTGTAGTTGAGAGAATCGAACTTCTGTTAATCCATATATGTCATTTCGTTTGGGAGAATCGAAAAATGTTTGCAGCAAACGAGTTATGAACAATGTAAGCTGAAAAAACGTTTGCGAGAAACGAAAAACGATTCCTTCTACTGTTGATTCGGTTACAGAAACCGAGTTGTAGTTGCTCCCAACTAAAAAACCGTGTATGAGAACTGAAAAACGTTTGCTGTAAACGAGTTATGAAAAATTAGAGCTGAAAAACGTTTCCGAGAAACGATAAACGGTTCAAGCAACTGCTCTTTCGATTACAGCCACCGAGGTGTAATTAAAACTTTAATTTATGGCTTCCATAAGCTCTTTTTTGTTTAAAGTTACAACTTTTATGATTTTGGTATTACCCATAAAGTTTTTCTTTTTAAAAGTTGGAATTTGTGTCCATTTTTTCACTGTCTACTTACACGTCTGTCTCGCTTTGCATTCAAATAACAACTAATGCTTGAGTTAATGTCGACGTCGTCGACGGCGTCAAATGTCAAAAAAAAACTTGAATCATATGAAATTGTATGAGAGCAGTTAATCTCAACACCGTAAGAATGCAGTAGTACACAGCTGTGTTAACGTCGTCGACGGCGTTGACATTAACAGCAAAATGAAATTTTACGCCGAACATCACATTTCGGCATTCAGACGCCGTCAACGACGTCGACAGTATCTCCAGCATAAAAGCGTAGCAAACTACAACGTATCAATTGTCCATCCAATATACATTGACAAGGTAGAAGCATGGGAGTGTGTGATCACTTTTATATGTATTATGCGTGAGTGTGTATGTCAACCGAGTGGAAAAGAATGTGTATGCCAGTGATGCCCACACACATGTTATAACATATTGCGCTTTTGTGTGAAGCAGAATAAACTGAAGATCAATTAGATGTATTTTTAAACAATTACGCAGCGTAACCCTTCTCTAACAAATACTGTCCAGCAACTGATTTGATTTGCAAATGTAAACAACGCCAGAGCCGACCGCCCACGACCGAGCGCGATTTTGGTAAGACTTTCACACATTTCTGCTCAATACTCCCTTAAAAAATACAACTGACAGCTTTAGGGAAATAGTGCAAAAAAAAGTAGGAGGTTATTAGTTTAAAAACTATGCCTTAAGCAAATTTTACTTTTTTGTAAATATGTTACCCTTGTGGCAAAGTGTATGCGTAGGATCCCTTACTTTTTTGGCAAGTGTTTAAAACCATTCCAATCTCAAGACTAAATACAAAATATTTTTAAATTAGCTGAATTGTCTATTATTCCACCAAAAACCAACCTGACATTGTAAGCTTGTGGTATCAATTTCTCAGACATTAACTAAAACTAACAAAATTGGGTGTAGTGTGCGGCACTTGTGCACGTGGGTTCGATGGCTGCTCTGACCACCTTAAATTTCTTTCGACGGCGGTCACCTCGCTTACTGATGGCGACACCATCGAGTGTTTAGCCATGAAAAAGGCTTCTCAAAATATCGTTCGGAACCGGTGTAAAACTGTACGTTCCAATCAGTGAGTGTGAAACTAGAACGCGCACAGCTCACTAATCCCTAATCCCTTCTTAGGATGTATCGGAAAACCATTTATTTATTTAACAAATTTAACATCGAACTCACGGGCGATGTGTTAACACGTTTTTGTTACACGGTACCTGTTCGACTTTTATAAACACACTTTTATAAATGTGGAGCTTGGCATACATTTTGAGAATATCTTAAAAAGGTATTGTCGGCAAATATGTCGCTTAATACATTCTGCCGGGAACGTGTCAATATGTATATACATTGTTATGTTCATACATACGCTACACAAGTTCACACAATTTTCGTTGTTCTCTTGCTATCTCATTTGTATATACGTATAACTACGTCATAATTCTCTTTGCTCTGAGAGTGCTCCGCACCCACATTTTATTTGACTTTCATTTCACAATAATAAAAAGGGTGTTCAATCATATCATGACGTTTCATTTAAATAATATTAATACTTAGTGATACTTACAAATATTTAAAGACAAGTGTCATTATTTTCTCGCTTAATACTTTTTATTTTATACCCACAAAAAACAAAGAGAATGCAAAGCAACAGACACATGTAAATACATACATTGTTATTTTCGTACATAGGCTACACAAGTTCACACAATTTTCGTTGCTCTCTTGCTAGAAAGAGTGCTCCGCACCAGTGGGAAAAATCTGTGTTCTATATAGGAATGGGTCACCCTTATCATTTAGGGGTATGGAAAATAGATGATGGCCGATTCTGAGACCTACCCGATATGCAGACAAAATTTTATACAAATCTGTCCAGCCGTTTCGGAGGAGTTTTAACGCCAAACAATCTGTGATCGCAGTCGGACAAACTGTGTTTGGATGTGTTCACTTCGTGAGTTTAGTCCCTACGAGTACCTTTACATGTTAACACATCAAAAATTAAAAAATCATCAATCGAAATTTTTGGCAATTTCGCAGAATAATTTATTTTTCAAAAATTTTTTCGATTTTTTAACGTTGCTGTCAGTGCAGTTCCATATTTTCCCAAGATCTTTAAAAAAAATTAAAAACTATATTTATTTCTTCATAAAATTCAAAGGTAACAGCAAAAGATTCTTGGTGCCTTTTCGGCAAAATTTTGCAATATCCGAAAAGCCTCACTTCTCCTCTACACATCTATGGTACATCCTTAAACATGCCGACAAATAGTTTGGAAGTTCTGACATTATTACCACTTTTTTTGCAATCTGTCCCACTGTGCGATGGTGACGCAACCAAATTACAAATTTAAAAAAAAATGTCCTCTTGTTGTAATGGGTGGGGTTATTACGGCATGTCTAGTTGCCCGCGAGATCTGGATTGACATTTGAACAGGCGGTTAAGTGTCGGAGACTACACAGTCAAGCATGATTTAAGAATAAAATCGAACTGGGTGAAGAATCATATCTTACAAAAATGTAACTAGTTTAGCTAACAGCAACTACATATATACGAGACTGACGGCGACAAATTGAAGAGTACATGCAACAACTTTTGGACAATAGCCGTGTTTCGGTTAAACCGGTTGCTTAGATTATCACTTATTTGGAATAGAGAGCTGAGCAATAATAAGCGGCTCCAGAAATTACCGCTTCCATTTCTGCCTTAAGCAGGATTAAGTTGACGTTATGAAATATTCGACAAAACGGGTTTTGAAATCATAATTATTTGTAAGAATAACTGCATTCCATACCTTAGAGGAAGGCAATTACATATTTCTCTTTTAAACAGACATAAAGTTGCCAGTGTGATAAAATCATAAATGCTCTGTTTCGTATCGTTATTGGGAATTCAACGATAACAATAAGACTATAAACATTTGCAAGAATGACTATATACCATGCATTAGAGCTAGTGTATTCAAAACCGAAGCCATTTAACCGAATTCCGGTCGGTTAACCGTACACCGGTTTTATAAAAATTGCTATTTTCGAAGAACCGGTTATTTCAAGTCGATTAACCGTATTTTTTCGTTTTTGAACAAATTATATATAAACGCAGAATTATATGGTTACTGACCCCATCAGACAGACACAAAGCCTTGGCCAAAGAATTATTTCGCCAATAATTTGCTGAAACAAGTTGTCCAAGGTAACAGAACAACAACAACTCCGATTTAGATATAAGCTCCAGAAGTAATTGAACTAGACAATTAGGAAATATTAAAAACCTTCTTCCAAAATACTGATAGTTCAACTCAAATTGTTAGAAATCTACGAAATAAATTCGATAGAAATAGATTGGGATCAACGCAGTTTGTTGCCCAATGTGCGATGTTCGCAGAAATTGAGCATTTCTCGGACTTATTTGTGCAGAATTTTGCATAAACACGTCGTTACGAAGGTTTACAAAGTCCAATTGGTCCAAGAACTGAAGTCTGGTGAACATCCGATGCTTTTTCGGTTAGCTGAATGGGATGAGGAACGCTTGGCTGATGATGAGCATTTTTACCTAAACCCCATATTTACCGATGAAGCTCATTTTCACCTCGGGGGCTACGTTAACAAACAAAATTGTTGAATTTGGGGCTTGGAGAAGCCACACGTCGTTAAGGAGAAAAGTCGATGTATCCACAACGAGTGACTGTTTGGTGCGGTTTTTGGCATGGCGGCATCATAAGCCGATTTTTTCGAAAATTAGCAAGGAGCCAATGTTACAGTCAAATGCAACCGTTACGTGCCATGCTCCCCGACTTTTTGTTCCCAACCATTGCAGAGGATGGTATGGACGACATATGATTTCAAAAGGACGGCGCTACGTGCCACACAACCAACGTTACAATGGATCTTTTCGAAAACTACATAATCTGCCGAAACTCTGGTGCACTTTGGCCGCCTCACAGAAGCGATTTCAACCCATTAGACTATTACCTTTGGAGCGCCGTGAAAGGTAAGTGTTACGCAAATAATCTCGAGTTCATTGAGGACGGAAAACTCGAAATAGAGGCCCAAACAATCGAAAATGTGCTGAAAAATTGGGTTGATCGCGTTAGGTACTGCGCCCATATTAATATTTTTTTTAAAAGCAAAATTGAACTCCAAATTTTATACGGCCCACACATCCCGTGACGGCATAGCCTTACATAATCTGGTTGGGACCTGCAGTTTTACACCGGTTCCGAACGGTTTTAAGACAAGCTCTCATGGCTATGTACTCGATAGTCGATCTCAAAAATCAAAAAAATTAATTAAAAATAAACGATATCACTGCCATAAAAACCGAAACCGGTTATAAACCGGTTTTTATATCTCGGTTTAACCGGAAACCGGTTTTGGCAAAATTGGAATATTCGACGAAACCGAAAACCGACATTTATGAAAAACCGATTTTTTGAATACACTAATTACAACCAACCGATTATAAAGCATATACTTCCAAGTTATCTGAAGTTTGCCATTTGAGTAAAGCGGCCCATACACGACACCAGCATGCTGGTACAATCATTAAAATATCAAACCATTTTTGATTTTGCACCAGCAGCTGGTGCAATCACACCACAAGCACTTACACTGTCAATCGGCTGGCACAATCACTTGATTGCGCCAGCATGCTGGTGTCGTGTATGGGCCCTATTACTAGCAAGCACGCGAAAATCGTTAGCTTGTAACGAAAATACGCGTTTTATTTGGTAGAACCAAAGTACGCTTGACGCTAAACCACTAAACTATATATTCTGAACTTAAGTATTTCGCTTTAAATTTAGGCGTCAACTACTCCGAACTCAGTATTACACAATCGGACATTTTCTGTGCAACTTTTAGCTTCGCAACTTACCTAAGACCCTGCAAATAGCAAGAAAGATGTACACACTGAAGTAATAGCACATCGATTGAATGCGAGTTTTCAACACAGACACAATTTTATTCAAAACTTTTCCATAGACAATGGCAAATACAATTTTTTTTGATTGACATAGGAATTGAATGTAACATCACAAACAACGCCATAAAGGTCACTCTGTCCAACTTGTAGTGCAACGCACATGTTCGATTTTGCACAAAATTTCTATGTTCAATTACCAGACTCATCACGGAATCACCACTGTTAGATACACCATCAATCAATGTTATTGTTTGTGTAATGTAAAAGATGAAAATGATCATGAATTTGATGTGTGCGGATATATGTGGTCCATAACAAACAGGCAGCATAATGATGGTCCTCTTGGAGGGTAAAGTGCAATAAAGTGTTTTATTTACAGCACAGTTTCAAACCCCCCTAAAAATATAAGTTTTCATTAATTTTGAGTGACTTTACAACAAGAACTACACTGTATAATATTTGGTGCGTATTGAAGAGGTGATTACGGCCATATAAAATCTTCTTTTACCGAGAGTACTTTTTGTCGGTGGTGCAATGGTTCCCTGCTCAGACCACCTTACATTTCTTTCGACGACGGTCACCTCCCTTAGTGATGGCGACACTATCGAGTTCTTTGCCATGAAAAAGCTTCTCAAAATACCGTTCGGAACCGGTGTAAAACTGTAGGTCCCAATCAGTGAGTGTAAAACTGGAAAACGCACATCTCACTGATTGTGAGAAGCTCTCCCCAATCCCTTCATGGGATGTTATGGGACACCATGTTGTTGTACTTTTTGCGGTGGATAAAACTTTGACGAACAATTACAAAATGACGGCACTGAATATTTATCCCCACTATGCGACGACATTTTCAAATCTGCATTTGTTTTCTTCCAAATTTGGTTGTACTTTACATGGAAATACTTTAAAATATAAACAGAGATAATTTATTCAGTATACGCACGAAAGCTGGAATCGATTTCAGATTTCTGAGGAAATTAAATTTTTCTTTGCTAAATAGCATTAAACACTTGTGACAAATATTGAGAAAAAACTAGACTAATTTAAACCACTGGCCATTACAAGTTCTCAAACACGCTTGATATATTAAAAACAATACTCTTCTTTAAATAATTTCTAAACATTTTAAAGAATTTGTGTTATACATGTACGCTGAAAACTCTGTAGTGTTTTGTTGTTTGGGTGCAAATATATCATGTGTTTGGAGATTGTAGGAAATATAATATACTTGTGCCCAAACGCATTGGGTTTGCTATTCAATATTACACGTTTCAGACACAATGATGAATATGTTATAACATATGTATTTGCGACCCAAATATATATGTGTTTGTGATATAAATACAGACGTGTTTGTTGTTGTGTTTATGCTCTCTCGAGAGCATGAGAATAAAAGAAGGGCAACGAGTGTGTATATCTTATAAGTGTATATCTGTATTTTTGCATTATTCTCTCAGTGAGTGATTAGTGAAGGGATTAGGCTTCATGGGATGTAACGGGAGACCATTTTTTTTTTTTTTAGTGATTTCTGAATGGGCGTGCAAATTGCAGATGAAGTCAGTGTTTGTTATTTTGGCTGATGCATTGCGTTTTAATTTCATGTGTTCAGTCGTCAATGGTTCATGGGACAGTGGATATCAAAAGCTCTTGATCAGTGAAAAAGTAGATGTTTTGCATATATTTTTGGGTGCTACCAAAGTGAGTGAAATAACGTGAATCCATTTTTCTGCCCCAGCCTCTACTGGAAAAATCGGAATGGTAATTAATACACGCTTGTCTTGCATGAACTAGAGTTGCATACGAGTATAAGTATATTGTATGTGTACCATCGGATAGTGGTAACCAAGGCATAGTTGAAACCTTCTGAAAACAAAACCGAGAGAGACAACATAGAAATGAGAAGCAAAAGTAAATGTAAAAAGGGTAATTTTAAATATTTTAATTATTTTTTATTAATTATTTAATTTAATTATAATAAATAAAGAAAGAAATAATAATTCGTTTCTAAATATTATTATGTTTAGGGGAAAATACGCATATGTTTCCACGTAAGTATATGGAGGTTTGGGGGAAACATGCAAATGCTACCACTTAAGTATATGGATGTTTGAGATGAAGATCGCTTATGTTTCCACGTAAAAGCATACATATTTGTCAGCAAACATACTAATATTTGCATTTAAATACACCTGAGTTTGGGGCTTGCAAACACATAAATGTTTGAAGTGTGTTCCAAACAGATACATAGTTCCTGCAGAATATGTTTGGGAGAATATGTTACGGAGGCCTTTTTTTCAGCGTGTGGTGATAATTAATTTTATGACAATTATAACTTGTAGTTTAATTCCAATTACGTCTACAAATAAAAATTCAAAAAAACTTAAATTCCGTTGGTAATTGTACTCATTTTTAAAGCATTTCATATCTGGCAGTTTTAGTATTCAAATATTTTATACAGTACAGGTTTATGAATTTGAAAGTACTACGAGACAACCCATATCGAAGCCACAAACATCTACATATAATATACTTTACAGACATAATTTCCAACAGTCAAACAAATTCAAAATAAATAAAAGAATTCCCATATTTTATTACAATTAGCATCCGGTTCCACAATATGCATTTGCATTTTCTGAGTAAATGCAATTACGAAATTTATTTATTGCCATTGCGAACAATTGTAATTCTTTTGCATTTGCATTAGATAAAGTAATAATGCAAACTGAAATCCAATGCAAATTAAACAAACCATATATGATTTGCACATGCCGCTCAAGCAAGCGGCTACATAGACTTGAGTGTTTGGAAGCAGACTATTGAATAGCGTCTTTACTTATCCCAAAATAACTTATTTTAAATCCATGGAGACTGTAAAAACATAACTATTTCTAGCATTCAAATTATTTATCTAGAAGTGATCGATTTTATACTTACTGTACCTTTTTTTGCCTTTTTTCAACCTCATGAGGTCAGATGCCTTACACAAACATATAAACAAGTTATAGAAATTTTAACATAATTCACCTGCTGGTTCTATCCTTTTCTCGCCAGCTGGTAATACCTCCATATTCTGAGGACACACTGCTTATCTGTCCCCAGATTTCCATTCTCATCCTGGCAGGTGGGCAGCCCATTATTCAGCCTCTTATTCGATCTTCTTATAACCGGGAAAAATTTTTCCAGTTTTCCAGTATTCATTGTTCATCTTGCGCATTTCGGTCATTGCACTCTCTCTATGCTCCCACTGAAATTTTTTGGCGTAAATATTTGATTTTCCTTCCTTCTCAGCCTCTTGTACCGATCATACGTTGCACGCATTTTAACTGACTGTTACGTTGCCATACGTGCAGCGTCTTTTTAATCAGCTGCAATACTAAATTCTTCGCCATGCCATGGTGTATGCTTCTACGGTTCTTGATAGCCAAGTTCGCGGTTTCCAAAGAATGGGTGATGTACTACCACTGCGCTACTGCGTCCTCTGGAAGGGCACTAATCTGCTATAGCAGGAGATGGAGATTCTGTAGATACGACTTTGTTATCTCTGGTATTTGCAGCTTGTCAAAATCTAGCTTTTCCCCTGTTCGGGTTCGTAAGATTCTGGCACTGTTCAGTCTTGTGCGAACTTTCACAGGCACCAGATAATGATCCGAGTCAATATTGGTACCTCGAATCACACGTACATTAGGGTGGAGTGATATGTGCAAACTTTGGGTTCGATAAAAAATTGTCTTCAGGTGCCGCCAGGGCTCTCACATTTGACTTTTTATCATAATTTTAATTTGTCTACTTAAATGAATCAAATACATCCAGCAGCACTCAAAATATTATCGCTGTCAATGGAGCTTCTTTTGTACGGAGAACAGGGGTTTTTGTCAGATCAAAGAAGACGGCGAAAAATGGCTATAAGTGGTGTTGACAACTGAGCTAGTGAAAGTCTAACAAAAATGCATATGAGAAAGCAATCACAGTGTCAAAGAACTTTGAAGTGTCATGAAGAAAAATTAAGTGGCACAACCATTTTACAACATGAAAATGCAGATTTATTAATCTCAGAAGAAAGCAACGTGTCGCGAGAAGTTTCGGAGGATAGTTCTGATGAGAGTGTTTTTTTTCTGCCGTTTTCCGAAGGAACAGAAGAGAATCCCAAACCTTCAACATCACAAATGCGAGCGAAGCTGCCTTCCCTAGCATCCATTTGTGATCGAACGGGTTTTTCTGACAGAAAAGCCGGAACTATTGCGTTGTAGGCTACATCATGATATCGGAATGATAAACGAATCGGACAGCTTTAAGGTAATAGATAGAAGTAAAATTAGAAGGGAACGAATGAAAAATAGAGAGAAACTTAGCGAAAAATCGTATTATGAGTTACAAAGTTCAGTTATTAAAGCTTTGTATTTCAATGGGATAAAAGATTTGACCATGCTCCAAGAAGAGCGAGGCAGTAAATATCATCGGCGTAACATATCAGAGGAGCACATTTCTTTATTAGCAGAACCGGAATTAAAATACTTAGGCCATGTTACTCCCAATACTGGTTCTGCTCAAAATATATCGGAAACAATTGTCCAGTTTTTTCTTGAGAAAAATATAAATATTAGCAATCTTGCAAATGTAGGATGTGATTGAACACCAGTCAATACGGGAAATAAAAACGGAATAATTACTTTGTTGGAGGAGGAAGCCAGAACGCCACTGCAATAGTTGATTTGTTTGTTTCATGCAAATGGACTACCCTTGAGACATCTCTTTAAATATTTAGATGGAAAAACTACAGGGTGACATAGGAAAACAGTTGAGTGGTGACATAGGAAAACAGTTGTGAAAAACAGTCTGTATGAATTTTCAGTTGATTGAAGGAAATCTGCCAGATATGTTATGTGTACTTCCATATCTCAGTACTGACAAGAAGTACCTACTTGAAATATGTTTGGCAATTTCAAGCGGAACGTGGTCTAATAGAAATCCTGGTAAGCTCTCACACTCAAGATGGCTCACAACGGCAAACAGGATCCTTCGACTTTATGTTAGCAAGGAAAAATCCTTCAGAAAACCTTAACACACTAGCAAACTATGTTGCTAAAGTGTATGCTCCCATATGGTTTCGTATCAAATTAAACCCCTCTTGCGCTCATGGTTCCAGGCATTTGTTTAAGTTGATTCAACATACCGGTTCTTCCTGAGCAACCCCAACAAATAGTTGATCCCGTAATACAAAGAAGTGCCTATTTTGCCTCCCCAGAAAATATTCTTTTGGCAATGCTTACCGACGACAAGAAAGTCAAACGAGAATTACGTCTAAGAAGAATTCAAAAAGCCAAAAAGAGCAAACCCCAGTGACCTAAACAAAATGAGAAAGTTTGTTATACCTCATATAAACTTTCAGGCCGAAGATTATGTGGACATGATTTCATGGCAAAATTTAAATCTAACAAAACCACCAGTGACTATGGAGATTCCTGATGAGGAACTGAAACAACTCTTTGAAGCTGCAGGTGAAACTACTGAACAGTGGCCAGTTGATTTTCAAAAATTTCCCTACCACACCCAGGCGGTTGAGAGGACGGTGAATCCGGTAACAGAAGCAGTTTGGGGGGAAACAGCGAGGGATGAATTTATTCGGGCTAGAAGAGAATCCCAAAAATTCTTGCCTGTTTTTGAACCAAAAAATACTTTTAAAATTTCATAATTATTTTATTACGTGTATCTTTAAATTCCTGTTTAATATTCAAATGTCTGCACTTTTCCTAAAAATACTTATTTATTCATAATTTTCTGTTTTCATTAAACATTATATACGTATATTTTTGGGTTCAATATAAAGTTATTCATTTAATAAAATTCTAAACTATTTTGGTGCCAACAATTTATTAAAAAGTTGATTTTGCATTGATATGCCTCAGCTAAATAGTAATAAGTGTAGAGAATAATGATTAAGAAACAATTCATACTTAAAAGAATCTACGAAATTTCTTAAAACTAGATAAAATCAAAAATTTTATACCGCCTGCGCCTTTTCCGCACTATTGTAATATTAAAAAAAAAAAGTTTTTTTCGCCGGATTCACTCCACCCTAACGTACATCCATTACACTAGCGGAGTGTCTGCCGTATATTACCAAGTGATCAATCTGGTACTTGGTTCTCTGATCAGGAGATAACCAAATCGCTTTGTGTATATCCTTATGTTGGAATCGTGTGCTACTACCATGTCCTTTGCTGCGGCGAAGGCTATCAGTCTTATTCCATTATCGGAGGTGGTATCATGTAAACTGTGATTACCGATGGATGGTCGAAAGACACTTTCCTTTCCTAATTTGGCATTAAAATCGCCTAGCATAATCTTAATGTCGTGGTCAGGGCAGCGTTCATATACTTCCTCCAGACGCTCATAAAATGTTTCTTTGACCTCATCATCTTTATCCTCTGTCGGTGCGTGCACACAAATTAACGAGATGTTGAAATATTTCGCTTTGATGCGTATTGTGGCTATACGTTCACTCACTGGGTTGAACCTTGAAACTAGGTGTCGCAGTCTCTTGGCAACTATAAATCCGCACCCGAATTCGTGCTTTCGCTCACGGCAGCTGGAGTAAATATTGCAGTTTTTCTTTATGCTGCAACCATATCCTTACTTACTTACTTATCCGGTCTCGGACAACCCCAGGGGGTCAGGGACCTTACAAAACGAAGATAACATATTTCGCCAACCAGTTCGATCTTTTGCTTTATCTCTCCAGTTGGCAATACCAAGTGTACGCAGGGATTCGTCAACCTGATCCCTCCAGCGGAGTCTTGGTCTTCCTATTTTTCGTCTTCCTTCGAGTTCGGTTTCGAAAAGCCTTCGCGCTGGTTCATCTTCATCCATTCTACTGACATGGCCTAGCCAGCGCAATCGCGTTATCTTGATCCGCTTAACTATGTCAATGTCAGGATAAAGCTCATACAGCTCATGGTTCATGCGTCGCCGATACTCGCCGTTGTGCACTATAGGGCCATAAATTTTTCGGAGTATTTTTCTCTCGAAGACTCCTACAGATGTTTCGTCTGCTTGCGATAGGACCCAGGATTCTGCGCCATAAAGCAAGACAGGTTGAATGAGAGTCTGGTACAGCTGGACTTTTGTTACTCGAGAGAGGGCTTTATCTCTAAAGTGCTTGCTTAGCCCAAAATAACATCTATTCGCAAGCACAATTCTCCGTTTGATCTCAAGGCTGACGTTGTTGTTTTTGTTCACGGCAGATCCGAGGTATATAAATTCGTCCACTACCTCGAAGTTATAACGGTTATCAACGTTCACGCTTTGGTCTAATCGCGTGGAGGCCCTGTTCGTTGAAACCATTAATTTTGTCTTGTCCTCATTCACCGTCAGACCCACTTTTGCTGACTCCTTCTCAATTCTCGAAAAAACCGCAGTAACTTCTCTAATTGTGCGCCCAATGATATCTATATCATCAGCATACGCGAGCAGCATGTGACTTTTGCTGCTGATGGTTTTATTCATATTGACTGCAGCTTTTCTCATAATGATCTCCATTAAGATGTTAAAGAGATCGCACGATAGGGTGTCGCCTTGCCTGAGGCCTCGCTTAGTTTCGAAAGGTTCGGTAAGATCCTTACCAACTTTCACTGCGGATTTGGTGTTCGTCAAGGTCATCCTGCAAAGGCGTATGAGTTTTGCAGGAATACCAAGCTCAGACATTGCTTCATAGAGTTTCTCCCGTATCGGACTATCGAAGGCTGCTTTATAATCGATAAATAGATGATAGGTGTCGATTTGTTTTTCGTGTGTCTTCTCCAGGATTTGGCGTAGCGTGAAAATCTGGTCAGTTGTCGATTTTCCAGGCCTAAAGCCACACTGGTATGGTCCAATCAGGTCAGCGATAATTGGTTTTAGTCTTTCGCACATTATACTTGATAGAACCTTATATGCTATGGATAAAAGGCTTATTCCACGGTAGTTGGCACAAATACTCGGGTCACCTTTTTTAAATATGGGACATAGTACACTGAGACTCCAATCGCCGGGCATGCATTCATCTAACCAAATTTTGCTAATGAGCTGATGCATGCACCTTATCAGCTCATCGCCGCCAGCCTTAAACAGCTCCGCCGGTAATCCATCGGCTCCTGCGGCTTTGTTGTTCTTAAGCCGGGCAATAGCTGTTCTGACCTCGTCTTGGTTAGGAGGGGGGCAATCGACGTCGTCGTCCATATTGTGATCGATTGTCCCATCGTCATCGGATATCTCAGGTACTAGTAGCGCGGAGAAATGCTCTCTCCATATTCCCAACATGCTCTGCACATCTGCGACGAGATTTCCGTCTTTGTCTTTACAGAAGGGGGGCCCTGAACCATGTCCATTAGTTCCGTTTTTAACTTTTTGGTAGAATTTTCGGGCTTCGTTCTTCCTTCTGTATGTCTCAATTTTCTCACTCTCGCGTTTTCTCCACTGCCGTTTCTTACGCCTAAAGAGACGGTTTACCTCCTTTCTCTTCTCCCTATACCGCTCAGTTGCAGCTCGCGTTGCAATTGACTGAAGCATTACCATACGTGCAGCGTTCTTTTCGTCATTTGCTATGCGACACTCTTCATCGTACCACGGTTTGTTGCGAAGCGGTTTTTCGAAACCAAGTACGGTTGTTGCGGCAGTTTTTATAGAGTCGGAAATGGGTTTCCACTGCGCATCAGGATCGTCATCGGGAGGGGGTGGGTTCTGTGCCAAAAGTTGCGAGAGCTTCCTTGAGTAGGCTGTGGCTACCTCTGGTAATTGCAGCTTTCCGATGTCCAGCTTCCTCTGCGTCTGGTTTCGTACGATTTTCGCTCTACTTAATCTTGTGCGAACCTTTGCTGCTACCAGGTAGTGATCAGAATCGATGTTAGCTCCTCTGATCACTCGTACGTCCATTACACTGGATGAGTGCCTTCCATCAATTACCACGTGATCAATTTGGTTCCTAGTTCTTTGATCAGGGGATACCCAAGTAGCCTTGTGGATGTCTTTATGCTGGAATCTTGTGCCACTGATGACCATGTTTTTTGCCGCGGCAAAGTCAATCAGTCTCATACCGTTGTCGGAACTGTCAGCATGAAGACTGAAATTGCCAATAGTTGGATTAAACACATTCTCCCTTCCTACTTTGGCATTAAAATCTCCTAGTACAATCTTAATGTCATGGCCAGGGCAGCGGTCATACGTTTCCTCTAGGAGCTCATAGAATATGTCTTTGGCATCATCATCTTTCTCTTCTGTCGGGGCATGCACACAAATTAGGGAAATATAAAAATATTTCGCTTTTATGCGGATTGTGGCTATTCGTTCACTCACAGGATTGAACCTAGAGACTAGATGTCGCAGTCTTTTGCCAACTACAAATCCACAACCAAATTCATGTTTTTTTTCATGGCAACTGTAGTATATATCGCAGTTTCTTTTTCTTGTGCAGCCATGTCCTGTCCATCGCATTTCCTGGATAGCGGTAATGTCAGCCTTATAACTTTCGAGGACATCTGCCAGTTGGATACTTGCACCGGATCTATATAGAGTTCTTACATTCCAAGTGCATATCCGTAAATCGTGGTCCTTATAACGTTTGCGGGGGTCGTCAACAAATAGGGGTTGTTTATGTTTTCTGTTTCGTTTTTGTATTTTCACTGCCATTATGAACGGTGGCGGGAGGCAAACCCAGCCCACCGGGTTTTTGCATTTTACCTACTGCCAGGATATTTGATTGCAGCCGCCCATTATGGATCAGACGCTGACCAGGATGCGATATGTTGAACCTGGATTTTCTTCTTTTAGTTTCTATCCGCCGTTGGCCCGTATGTTTGGCTCATCCGCCTTCTAAGGACAAAAGAATATGCCCGATTGTTTGATGAGCTTCAGTGACATCAGTCACCTACTATACCTGATTTGATGCTCATTTGTTTCGCCTTCTCACTCTAGCTAGCTAACGGAGGTTTCCGAAAAGCCATTGCCCAGGACATACTGCGTGGAAGTAGTGAGCTGCTTGGACTGCCCAATGAAGGAATCATTTCTGGCCACTCCCAAGTGAATGGCAATCAGAAACTTTCCACCTCCACGGACAGTCCCATGTCCAACCATATCCCGTCCATCGCATTTTTTGGATAGCTGTGACGTCAGCTTAATATATTTCCCGAGTGTATAGTGTTCTTAATTTCCATTTACATATCCCTAAATCGTGGTCCTTATAAAGTTTGCGAGGGTCGTCAACAGTTAGAGGGTTTGTTCGTTTACTTTTCTTGTGTATTTTGATTGCCTATATAACGGTGGCGGGAGGCAAGCCCAGCCCACCGTGTTTTGCATTTTACCTACTGCCAGGATGATCATGGTTCAGCCACCCATTATCGATCATACGCAGACCAAAATGCAGTGAGTCGAAACTAGATTTTGGTTTCTTCAATTTCGATCCACTCTTGGCCAGGGGTGTTGGCTCATCTGCTGTCAAATGACAGATCAATCAATGTGTCCACTAGTTCGAAGTCCACTATAACGGATGAAATAAGCTAAGGCCAGCCCATTTAACTGTTTTAATTTTAATTACACTGTGCAAGTCAAAAAAAAAACAGAAGTGGACTCAACGGATTTACACTAATTCTGGTCCTATGAATCGAACTGCATCATTAGTTGTTTGCCCTATAATGATGGTTTTATTAAATTTTTTCATATACAAATACAATTTTAATTTTTCATGCAAAAAATTATTATTTTTTCTTCATAAAGTGGTTTTATAACTGCGAAACTGTTGCTTATGTTGGGAAATCGTATAGGTTTATTGTATAAGGTATTGTAATTGTTAATTTTTCTAAAATCGTTTAAACAAAACCGGATGAGGAGTTCTCGAGTGATGGTGACACTTGTCTCAACAAATTAACTCTAAATCGCAACCTATGAGTAAGAAATTAAAAAAAAATTTATGGAGTCATAGTTAAAACTAATGATGCAGTTCGATTCGTCGGACCCGAATTAGTGTAAATCCGTAGAGGCCGTTTGTGTTTTCCAAAATTTTTTTTCAACAACTTGAACAGTATTATTAGTACATACATTTCTTCACTTCAATATCCGTAGAAAAACTACATTTTAATTCCAGGGTATTCCGTATATGAATCCCATTGACAGTCGTCAATGGAGTATTGGAGTCCCGCATAGGAGTATTGGACTCAAAAATCCGGTCAAAATGATTTATTAAATTTTTCTTCATTGTTATGATGTGAAACAGGATAAAAAACAATTTTCAAGTATATATTTATGCGTATGTATTAAATACATTCAACAAAAAACTGCTATATACATATATTATACAAAAAAGAGTTTCGAGTTTAAAAAATAATAATAATAAAATTATTATTTTCATTTACATCTTCATTTTCTTCATCGGAGCTACATTGTGCACTTAAAATCAAAATTTGAAGAAGGGCTTGATTACTTTTGCGCGTTTATTCGTGCTACAACTTATTAAGGGATCATATGTTAACAAAAGTATATTTAATACATCTCGATTGCAATCTATTCTGCTACATTTCCGAGCAAAATCTGTGCGATAATTTCGTAAATGCTTATTCCTAGCCTCCTCCGAAAGTTGTCCAATTGGCAGAATGGCTTGTTCAATGACTTCGGTCCCATGCATTAAGATTTTGTGAACTGTGGGTGACATGGGATACCACATATACAACTCTACAAACATTTCTGCTGTTGTTTTGGCAAACGAATGGAATTTTTCATGGTCAATGTGGAAACCACTTGGCAAAACCTCGAATATTGTATTAAATCGTTTAATCAACGATATGTCAATACCATTGATCCTAGAAGAAGATTCTGGGTCATCGAAAAATCTTCTGGATGTGTTACTGTTTCCGAAGGCGGCTTTTGGAATGTTAACTTACAACCCCATTTCTTCCCTGAAACTTTGTTGTATTCGCTCTTTGGTTTCCTT
The DNA here is from genome assembly GCA_963931995.1 of Phaonia tiefii. Lineage (NCBI taxonomy): Eukaryota > Metazoa > Arthropoda > Insecta > Diptera > Muscidae > Phaonia > Phaonia tiefii. Next base: position 18,224,453 of record OZ008368.1, on the reverse strand, counting down.
GACAAGTTGTTTTTCGTCTGTAGATCGTGCTTGCCACTTTTTAAGGGGTGCTTTATACGCCAAATGCAACAATTACTCGAAAAAACGGATTCTGCCATGGAGAATCGAAAGCCCAAACTTTAGTGTTTCTTTATTGGTTTCTACCTTTTTAAAATTATTAAAATCTTTCGAAGTTTGGCCACATATGTAGCACCTCATTGTCGACACAGTATCAGTCGCGGCATTGCACACCTTGGTGTCGACCATTGTCAAGAGCAAGGTGTGTTTTATTTCCACACCTTGTTCGATATTTTCTGTTTGTTTGAGGCATTTTTCTTGATTTTCTATGAATGATATTGTAATAATTAAAATACAATTTGGAATTCTTTTGGTTGAGCTATCTTGAGCGTCAAAACCTTTCTGTGTCTTTATTGAATATTTTGGTTCTTTTTATATTAAATCTAAATACAATAGTATCTTACATTAATATTCTTATTCCTATATAGTTTATATGGAGTTGTCGCGGCAGACCAACGAATATCATATGCGTATCCCTCAGCAGAGGGAACGCTCGCTGCTCATGGCCTATCATGCCGTATACATTGTCGTATGTATGCGACGTTCTTGGAGTTATGAACGGTCGCTGTCAGCAGAGACGATCGCCGTTCTGTGGCTATGCAACATTGTATGTGTCGCTGTGTGTATGCAGTAGAACATACTCAAAGCCATGGACGGTCGCCGTCATGTCTGCGTGTGCCATGCTGACGAATCAGTTTCACTGGCGTGAGAACTGTTCTTTACCTTGGGTACAGAGCAATGTGTATCGTTTAGAGTATTAAACGGCGCTTGTTATGTGGAGTGTGTTTGTCTGTTCGACTTTTGGTTATTTGGACACTTTGGGAAGTGCCAATGAAATGTAAGCTAATACCTCTTTTGGTATTTCTTTAATATGTATTTCTGTTGGTTATGTTGGCTTTAGTTTGTACTCTATAGTCGTTGGTTGCGTTGACTGTGTATGTATGCTACACCTCCATTTTTCAGAAGAATGATCATATAACGTGAGTTTTATGGACATTCTTTTACAATGTTATTAAGTTTATGTTTATTAAATATATTATATAGTACTTATTATCTAGTCATTTCTTATGTAATTAGAAAGACTTATTATTGTATAAGTTCATTATCATTCGTTCCTTATTATTATTATTATTAGTATTATCAACCTTGGCCTTTATTGTCATTATCATATTATTGTTCATAAATTTTAATTCTATTCTTATGAACTATTTGTTCTTTGTTAGTTTTGGGATCTATGATGTTTACATTTTCCCTTAATAGTAGATTTTTAATTTTAAAGGGACCGATATATTTTCTATCTAGTTTATGTCCTGATTCATTTCTTAACAATACTAAATCTCCTATATTGAAATTATAATCTACAATGTTCTTATCATAATATTCTTTTTGTTTTTCCTTATGCTTATTTAATAGTATCTGAGATCTCCTAAGCGCTATTTCTAATCTATATTTGGCCTCGTTGGCGTAATTGTCTACATTATAGAGTGGAGTTATTTGATCCACTTCATTAATTTGTACCATTTTATGTGGTATTCTCGAAAATACTAATTCATACGGACAGTAATTATGTACTGTTGATGGTGTTGTATTGAAACAATACGTGAAGTACTTAAGCCATTCATCCCAGTCATCTTTATCCACCGATATGTAGGATCGTACGTATGCATTGAAAGTTCTATGGCTTCTTTCAATTGTACCTAGCGTCTGGTGATGGTGTGCCGTTGAAGTTAGTTTCTCGATTTTCAATAGTGCGCATAATTCATTTAATATGGCGTTTTTGTATTCAGTTCCCATGTCCGTAATGAACGTCTTCATTGGACCATATATAAGAATGAAATTTTCAAAAATTGCCTTAGCGATTGTTTTCGCGCTTTTGTCCCGTATGGGTATTGTGACTAAATACTTAGTCAGGTCACATATCATTGTTATGGCGTATTCATTTCCGTAAATTGATTTAGGAAATGGACCAATGGTATCGACAAATACCGTATCAAAAGCTCCCGCCGGCGTAGGAGTTATTACTAATGGACCTTTCAAATGTTTGTTGGTTTTGGTTGTCTGACACGTGTGGCACATTTTGACATATCTAGTTATGTCTTTTATCATGTTTCGCCAAAAATAATACCGTTTTACTTTCTGTATTGTCCTGAAAGTTCCACAGTGACCACCTTCAATGGGGTCATCATGATATTTTATCATTATGTTCTGAATAGCTATAGCATCTTTGCAATCAATGTGGGTCACCTTATTTAGTAGCGCTACTTTAATATGAATTAATTTCCTATTGCCCATATCTTTGAATTCATTAATCGAGATAAATTCGAAAATTTTCTCACTAGGTGCCACTTGTAATTTGTCAATGCTGTGTTTACAGGCTACTTCTTCGAGCCTCGGGAAGAACTGTCCTAAGTCAAGTTTCCCATTATTAAACAAGTCATTGATTTGTATATATGCTATTATAGATTTTCCACGTTTGATGTAACATCTTGCGGGAAAAATCTTTAATTTATAATATTTCCTGACGTCAGTGTTATTTAAAGGAACATATATACTGGGCTTTTTAATTTTATTTGATTTATGCTGCTCATTCATAGTATTACTTTTATCCGTATTCGTATTATTTCGTGTCATGGATCTTGTCGTTATTGTCAATATTTGTGTTGCTGTTATATTCATGTCCTTGAGATCATGTATTGTTATTCGCGATAGCGCGTCTGCAACGTAATTATCTTTTGCCCTAAGATATTCTACTGTAAAGTCATATTCCTCTAGGTCAAGCCTCATTCTCGTCAGTTTTGAACTTGGGTTCCTCATTGAAAATAGATATGATAGTGGTCTGTGATCCGTACGGACAAGGAATTGTCTTCCGTATATGTATGGTCTAAAGTGTGTTATAGCCCAATGGATTGCTGTTAATTCTTGTTCGATGGTTGATTTATTGCTTTCACCTTTAGTAAAGGTTTTGGAAGCATAGGCGACTGGTAAATGTTTTCCTTCATGTTCCTGAGTCAAAACTGCGCCGCAAGCGTGTTTGCTTGCGTCCGTAATTATGCAAAACTGCTTTTCGAAATCCGGGTATTGCAGTAATGTTGGACTCATTAATGCCTTTTTTAAGTGATTAAATGCTATGTCGCAATCTTTAGTCCATTCGAACTGAACACCTTTTTTAGACAGTCTTGTAAGATGCCGAGAATATTCTGAGAAGTTTTTAATAAATCTTCGATAGTAATTGCAGAAGGCTACGAATCTTCTCGCGCCATCTGCATCAGTGGGTTGTGGGTAATTTTCAATTTCTGAGTATTTACTATCATCGGGTAGTATTCCCTTATCTGTACATTTGTGTCCTAGGTATGTTACTTCTGTCATAAAAAATGAACATTTTTCAGGGTGTAACTTGAGATTGGTTTTTCGACATAGTTCAAAAACATTTGTAAGATTTGAAAGCATGTGTTTTTCGGAACATCCTAATACGACCAGGTCGTCCATGTATAGGAAAGCTTGTTCTGGTTTCAAACCACTGAAAGCCAATGTCATCATTCTTTGGAATGAATTTGGTGCTATTTTTAGTCCATAAGGAAGTCTAGTGAATCTGTATGACCCATTATTAGTCGAAAATGACGTAAGGTCTCTAGATTTCTCTTCCAACTGGATTTGATGGAATCCAGACATTAAATCTAAACATGAGAAATATTTAGCCCTACCAAGTTGGTCTAGAATATCGTCTATTCGTGGTAAAGGGAATTTGTCCGCTACTAGCTTTTTGTTAATCTGTCTATAATCTATTACAAGTCTCCATCTCTTTTCCGTAGAACCAGGGAGAGACTTTTTGGGAACCAACAAGATTGGACTGTTATATTCGGAATGCGATGGTTCGACTATTCCATCGTCTATTAGTTTCTTTACGTGTTTGTGAATTTCCTCCTTATGTGTATGTGGTACACGGTAGTTCTTAATGTATACCGGTTGTTTGTCCTTAACCCTTAACTTTTGTTTATAGAAATTATTTGTGGTTATTGTTTCCGTTTCTAAACCAAAGACATCACTGAATTCAGAACAAAGATCTTTTAAAACATTTTCGAACTGTTTTGGAAAATTTTTCTCTAATATTTGCAAAATTTGTGTCTTTCTTTGTTTTTCATTTGAATTGTTTGTAATAATTTCGTAATCATTAATGTCTTCAGTTGTGATTTGTGATTCTTTTATTGTAACTATTTTATCGTTTGTATTTAAAATGCGAATATATGCATTGTTTGCCTTTACCAAGGTGCTAGCTATAAAAATACCTGGTTGGATTTCTTGGTGAGGTACCAATATGTCTTGATTTGTGGCAACTAGCCTAATATGGCGTATCACCTCAGATCTTGCTGGCAGTGTTAAGCTTTCATTGCATGTATTCGTAATTTGTATTTCTATCTGTTGTGTGAAATTTGGTGGTCGTAGGATAAGGTAATCAAAACCATCATTAAAGTCTAAAATACAATTGTATTTTCTTATGAAATCCATACCGATGATTCCGTCGCATGGTATTGGGAAATCATCGTTCACAACGTGAAAAGTATGGGGAATTAAAAAGTTTTTGTATCTTAGATCAAAATTTGTTGTTCCTATTGATTTTATTTTACCATGTCCTATACCACTTAATGTTGATATTCTATTCGTGTTTATTTCATCTTGTGTAAAGTGAGTAAGTTTTATTAATGAAATATCTGCTCCTGTGTCTACTAATAATGTTATTTTTTCGTTATGGTGTTCTATTTTGACGTTAACAAAAATACTCATATTAAGGCTAAGGTTATATACTTTTCTGTTCTCTGGTTTGATCTTAGGGGAATTTTCTAGTTTTCCGAGTTGTCTTGGGCTGTGTTAGTTACTCTAACGTTACTATTTCGACCATTGTGGTTTTGTCCGTTATTATTATCATTGTGGTTGTTTCTACGTCTGTTTCCACGGTAGTTAAAATTGTCATGTCTGTATCTATTGTTGTTATTGCGATTGTTGCCATTGCCATTTCTTCCTCTATATCCAGCTCTACCATGTGGTCTTCCTCTGTTCCCACGGTAGTTTCTGTTTGACCTGTTTCCGAAGTATAGGATAGTATTTTGTTGTCCAGTAGCGTCTGTGCAGCTACTAACAAATTTTCCTATAGCTTCGTTCATATTGTCAAACTGACCTGCTTCCATGATGAGTTTAACTCTTTCAATGGTGCAATTTTTGGTCATTGCCTTCACCGCGACTTGGGTGGTATATTTTTGTGCCAATGTGCGTGACAAACCATCAGAGATGTATGCACCTTCCAATGATTTTGTCAATTTGTCCAGCTCATCACAATAAGAATTGGCAGACTTATTGTTCTGTCGGATGTTCAGTATTTTGGCTGATAGGACCTCAACTGATTCACCTTTCACAGAACTTGACAGTTTCGAAATTACGTCTTGTATGGTGGATTCATTTTCAAGTAGGTTTCTGGCGTTACCTGTTAATTTTGTCTTAATCAGGTTTATGGCTACCGCTTCGTGGGTGCCTTTTAGTATATCCACTAAAGAAAGTGCATCTAAAAATGATCTTAAATTCTCAGGTTTCCCATCGAAATCAGGGATTAACCTTGTGGCCGTATTTAAAAATTCTATAACTGTTTGTGCCATATTGACTTCCGTTCCAATTGACTCAATGGTTTTCGTCCTAATTGTGGCTTCACTTTCAATATTAGTATTTAAAAATTTAGTATTTAGTATTTAAAAATTTAATCTGAGTTTGGGACATTATATATAAGTCTACAGTAGGTAACTATTTTATCCCGATCCATAAGTTATTCTGTGGTGCTTAGATTTTGTCTAAGTTATCTCCACGACTTGAGTATCTCTTCTTTAGAGATCTCTTATGCAATAAATATAACTTTAGTATTAAGTTGACTGCACTTAATACTGAAGAGATGAGTAGGAGGATCCACAATGAATCTATTTGTGAAGTGTGATCGACCACTTCTACATTATTAACGACATTCGCAGTCGGATCACTTATTTTCGAGTTTCTATGACCCATAATGATCCTTATCCACTCAGGTTTTCCTTTCTTTTTACATAAAAATTATTTTATTAATTATACCTACAATTTTGCTTATTATATTTTCTTTTAAAATAATTTTCCCTATTTTGTCTCGAGCGAGTACATAAAAATTTAAAAAATTTTACATAAAGATTATCCTACCAATTATACAATACATAAAATAATTTTTCTTCTTTTGTCTCGAGCGAATACATAAAAATTAAAAAATTTTACACAAAAATTATCCTACCAATTATACATACAATTTTGTCTATTATATTTTCTCTTAAAATAATTTTTCCTATTTTGTCTCGAGCGAGTACTCGCTTATAGACCCTAGGTATGCGCTTGGAATCGCATACGAAAATACAAGGAAATTTTTCTATAATAATTTTTCTATATACTATATTCCCGTCTCAATTGGTCATCGCCGAATGGGGATCTTCCTTCTCTGGCCGTCGTTGCCCCTTCTCGAAATCCTCGATTGTTCTCGATTGTTGTACCTTCCTTCATTCTACTGTTGTTTTTCTCTTCTCGCTGTGGCCTCTCTCATATGGCTGGGCCAACTGTCTGTTGGCCAGACAGTATCTTCCTTCTCGCCGCTGACGGATTTTTGGCTATCACGTCAGAGAAAATGTTTCTTTAATCCTGGTGCATTTTGGTGCACTTCAGGATTTAACAGCGGCTAAAACGCTATGTTATTTGGACAAAATGATCCAACTCCAGCTCCTTTTTATTTTTGGAGTTCCTGGAGATCCCTGAGCTTTTGGAGTTGTGGGATTGTTTCTGAGCCTTTTTAGCTCCCGATTTTTCCTCCGTGCTTTTTTATTTTTGAAGCACTGGCAGGATCGCCATGTAATAATTAAAATACAATTTGGAATTCTTTTGGTTGAGCTATCTTGAGCGTCAAAACCTTTCTGTGTCTTTATTGAATATTTTGGTTCTTTTTATATTAAATCTAAATACAATAGTATCTTACATTAATATTCTTATTCCTATATAGTTTATATGGAGTTGTCGCGGCAGACCAACGAATATCATATGCGTATCCCTCAGCAGAGGGAACGCTCGCTGCTCATGGCCTATCATGCCGTATACATTGTCGTATGTATGCGACGTTCTTGGAGTTATGAACGGTCGCTGTCAGCAGAGACGATCGCCGTTCTGTGGCTATGCAACATTGTATGTGTCGCTGTGTGTATGCAGTAGAACATACTCAAAGCCATGGACGGTCGCCGTCATGTCTGCGTGTGCCATGCTGACGAATCAGTTTCACTGGCGTGAGAACTGTTCTTTACCTTGCGTACAGAGCAATGTGTATCGTTTAGAGTATTAAACGGCGCTTGTTATGTGGAGTGTGTTTGTCTGTTCGACTTTTGGTTATTTGGACACTTTGGGAAGTGCCAATGAAATGTAAGCTAATACCTCTTTTGGTATTTCTTTAATATGTATTTCTGTTGGTTATGTTGGCTTTAGTTTGTACTCTATAGTCGTTGGTTGCGTTGACTGTGTATGTATGCTACAATATCTCTTCTTTGGTTATATCTTTCGTCTCATAAACAAAACGGGCCCGAATAGGTCAACAAAACCTCACTGACTAGGATAGAGGATTCTGCCACACGTTCTTCTTTGTTTCTCCATCAATAGGAACAATCAACTTCACTGGCACTAAGGAACTTAGGAACATATTTGCATCATTATTGAGTGTGTCCACAAACTTTTGCTTGAACTGTGTCTGATGGGAGCCATCTCAGACCCATTTGGAAATCAAAATCAGATTTTCTTTTTCAGTTTCCGATAAAGATTCCACAACATTACTTTAGTAATCGATCAAGCGCAAAGCTGTATGGTCCAATAAGGCTTGAAGGTCGACTTCAAAACTTGTTTCCGTAACTTTAATCGATTGTTCTTTCGGGTAACATTCTTTTTGGGCCTTTTGAATGACAGAGTAACATGGGTAAACATCTTTCCTTTCGCCTTGGATCAGTTCCCATTGTCTTCGTGTGAAGTCACCTTCTACGAACAATGCCAATGCTTCTTGTGGCGTGTATTTCTTTGATATCTGATCCTTCTTGGTTGATGAAATGATTTTCCGAATTTTGGTAGCTCTTGTGGGAGTTGCCGTGATCTCTTTCGACTCTTTCGAAGTATCAGTATTCCCGGAAGTGCCGTGACTTACACGTGTGCAGCGAAGGTCAATTCATCAACATGAACATGGTTCCGTAAATTTTTTGTTCTTCTCCGTTTACTGCTTTCACTTAATTCTTGGAATTGTTTTTGAGGTCTTCCCGGTTTATGAGACCACGTAGGCAGCTCAATTGTTGCTTGGAGCCAATTTGCGTTCTTATCTAAGAACCTGTTCTCTATGCTATGAGATTCTGTCCACTTTTCCTTGAAGCTGGTCTCAAAAAACCTCAAAGAATGACTTAAAACGCTATTTTCTTCCACTGGGCATGATGTGCGCCGTACAAGATGCTCTTCCATCAAAACAAACTTTTCTTTCGGTTTTTTCCTTTAAACTCTTTCATTATGTTATATAAGCCTAATCTAGTAAGTTTCTTTACCCTCTCCTGTAAGATCTGTAAGAAAATACAACTTGTCATATTTTGAACATTCCTCTTCAAAATACTACAAAAAAAAGGTGAACGTTTATGAAAAATGTTATAAAATTTGTCTTTTAATTGAGTACACACCTTCTACTCCATATCAAATTGTTGGTTTTCTTCTAGTCCACTACACGAAGCTATTTTTCAAAGACAATTTACTGTCACAAAAGCGACCGTCGAGAACAAAAACATGCGATTTCAACAACGACTGACTTCTGACTGGCCTGGTAGTCAGACGGTGCTGCCCCTCGATAAACCGATTAGTGGGCTGCATGAAACGAGCATTTTTAGTGTCATTACATTCAATTTGACTTTGACTTTTAACCGGATTTATGGCTCTAATACTCCTATGTGCGTCCCCGTTTACCCTTATTTGTACTGGCGCTACACTTCGGCATGTTAAGCCTGCTGGCGACTCCAATAATATTCAGACAAAGTAATAAGAAACAACATTCTTGTTAGCCCTCTTAGCAGTCGAATGCGTTGACCCAACCAAAATATCGTTCCCATAATCAATCATCGCGCTTCAGACATATCAGACGCATGCAAATTATACAAGACATGGCCAAGAACGGAGCCCTGTGGGACTCAAATCTTTACGTCGCATATGCAGGACTGAGTCTGCTCAACTTGAAGAGAAAAAGTTATGTCCTTAAGGAAAGTATGAACCAACCTCATGGTGAGGACATCAAAATTGTGAATAGACTGCATTATATAAAGTACACAGAGAGAAGAGATTCGTTGTCACAACTATATTTACAGCCAACTAAAATTAGGAGGTTCATTGGACTATCAAATTATTCTGTTTTGATTACCAATAATTGTGTTCAGTATCACCAAATGTTGTGCATATCAATTGATTTTTAATTCAGTTTTGGTTGCAAGAACTGAAATATTTAGTTGAAGCCACAGCAACAAGAAATAAATGTGATCTGTCAATAGAGTTTTAGTTCTAGCAATCAAATTATCCTGTAGTGGTGAATATTCAATTAGTTGGATGAACAAAAAATATAAAAACTAATTCGGTTGTACCAAATAATATATTGGTATGCTAAACTAAAGTAATTACTTGAATTTGATGGCTGTCACAACCATTTGGGGATGCTCTAACCCCTTACGAATTTTATAGAAAAAAAGTAAAAAAATAACATTTTATTAAAATTGTGTAATTTATATTTAAATATAAACAAAATTATTATTATTTGTAATCAGGGTTCGTATTTCGTGCCCATTTTTTTATCGAAAATATGAAACAATTTCCATATCTGGAAAACGTAGCGTCCAATCAAAAAAAATTACAGCAGACAGTTGTCCGAGGACTTCGGCCACGGACTGTCCCTGCAGGCTGTGTCAGAGACACGGCCATTAAGTTTAACGTAGAATACGCCATCCGATAAGACAGAAAACATATATAACAATAAATTCATTTGCTTATATTATTTATCATTTATTGTTATATATGTTTTCTGTCTTATCGGATGGCGTATTCTACGTCAAACTTAATGGCCGTGTCTCTGACACAGCCTGCAGGGACAGTCCGTGGCCGAAGGCCTCGGACAACTATCTGCTGTAATTTTTATATTTACCAACGGCATTTGATTCAAGTCCGTTTAAAAAAAAAATATTATGTTCAATTTTTTTAAACTTAATTTAGTTTATGTATTTTAATTAATATTTTTATTGAAATAAGTTCTGCGAATGTTGAGAGGGCCGCCCTAATATTAAAAAAGGTTTACCTTATCGAGTCTTCGCATTAGCATTCGAGCGTTGTGTGAAAGCTTTACGCTTTACAATTCAAAATTAATGTTACAACAGCTTTATTGAAGCTTTCGCAAAAAAGCATTATTACGTTAGCTTACTGTTTGTTTCACTTTTTACTAGATACATGTTGCCAAGCAACATTAGCTTGCTGTTCGTTTCACTTTTTACTAGATACATGTTCCTAAGCAATGTTGAGCAACCAAAAACACTCAACCAAACACCACACATATGTTTGAGTGTATGTGTTTAAACAATTTTCATTTGAGAAATTAAAATACTAGAAATATATCAACCAATATGAAATGTATATCAAACGAAAGATATAATCTTCATTTACCTAAAAAAAAAAAATTTTAAAAAAATTCATCTAGCCGTTTCCTCAAATTCAATGAAATAAAGATTACAACAATAAAAACCTGACATGACTCCTCATACCGTATGGTAAGACGTATTCTACGTCAAAAACAAATACAGACAATCTTTCTAAATTTTTCATATTTTCGATCAAAAATGGGGATGGGTTACCCTGGGTATCATATGTATGTTTAAGTTAATTTGTATCATCCACAATAACAGTTCCTTCACCCAAGTGTCCACAATTGTCTGCATGTGTTTGTGAAGGCGTCAATCGTGGCGTCATATTCAACGATTAAATTTAAAAGTTTCACTTCACGTCAATTTATGATATATGTATTCTTCGCTAGTTGATATCCACACACTTTATTGTTTTATCACTTTCTGTTTCAAATATCAGTTTTTCTGTAAAGTCCTCGTGTAACATTCCAATATACGTAGTTTCTCTTTAACAACAAAGCCTCTTGTGAAAAATCGAATACATTTGTAACAGAAACTAAATTATGATTACGGTAACTAATATTTGAACACGATTTCTTATATTGTACTTTTTATTAGTTGTATCTTCCATTTCAGATGAATGAGGTTTTAGAAATACTCAAATTGGTTAATACAACCAAAGTTCGGTAGTAGCAACTTGTATTTAGTAAGACCTATTTGTAATCTATCAATAAGATCGACAAATAATTCTGATGTTTGACAATTTTGAATTCTAATAAAAAAATAGAATTTGTCATGGATTTTCCAATGCCTAAATTGATTTCCAACTAATCTTTTCCCTGTGTGTATGGCCTCTTGCCATACGGCATCGAACGCTCTCTTAAAATCAAGACTCACAGCTATCACATATCTCCAATTAAGGTCCCACTTCACAGTGTCAGGTGGAGTTATGAGATCATTCTCATTCCCCCTCTAAAGACACACCGAAAGTTCCTTAGAATATTGCGACTTTCCGGACGGGCCTTAATTATGGTAAACAGAAAGGGAAGCTGATGAGGTACTTTGGTGGGCATCGAAGTAGCTATATTCCTAGCCATCCACTGAAATAATCAATTTCACTTCTACTTGCATAAACCCTTCTCTATTAACAAATATTTTGTATTGAAAGAAGAAGAGCAGAGTTAATTTGGAACGAATTATAATTGAAAAATGCTAAAGGGAAACATTTCAAGCAGTTTCCCCAAATTCGGCAATAGGCCTATATTCAATAAAATCGGTAGGGTCCTTAACCGGCTTCAAAATTGGAATTCCTCTGCAATATTTCCATTTTTTCGGGAAATATCCGATGATCAAACATTATTAAACAATGCGTCCAAATGAACCAAAGCTTCTCGACCAGTCTTCCTGAGCACAAGAGAGTAGTTTCTCGAACCGACAGCAAGGCACGTAGACCCAATTTAGCGAGAAACACAACAGATTTAGTTCGCTTTATTTTACTTACACAGATAACGATATGTGTTTTACTCAATAACTTCCAAACTGTTGCTGTTCGATTTGAACGGTTGAACTCTTAATCATTTCAACTTGAAGCAATGAAGCCTTTTTATATCAGCCAATATTATTGCCCCCTGCAAGCGAGTAGTACCTTCTCGAAATCCGCGATCGTCGCCATCTATTAGCCTTTTCCAGAATCAACCCGAAGTTCTGCATTAAATAATATAACGATCTGACACATTTATTGTGGTGAATTTTTCGGGATATTTCCATGGCATAGTTTTAGGCGAAGTTATTTCAAATTACCAAAATAGTGAGACTGTAACATTACTCGCCCTGTTATTCAAATTCTCACCAAATGATTTTAATCGTAACAATATTACGGCAATTATTTGGAGAGATCAGGTTGCACAGTTGTAGTATATTCGTATGTATTCCTGGCAATTGGACTTTGAGAAAAGTATCATTCCTTCCACGTGCAGATATTCTTCGAGAATAGTTTACTAGTACTAGAAATGCACACATGTTGTCCGACCAATATTGCTCTATGGAATTATTTAGTAGTGGCCGCTACCAGAAAAATCCATTAACTAAGTCTGTTGACAAAACTTTTGAAAATGGTAATGGTGTGTATCACGGGTGCCTTTCGCACAGCCCCTGCCGAGGGTTTTAGGGTTATCGTACAACTGTTGCCACTAGATTTGGTGGAAAGGCAAATGACTGCAAATTCTTCGCAATGGATCACCAGCCCATATGGTCGTGGGTCGATTTTGAGATTCTGCGGCTATTCACAGTAAACTAGACTTCATGGCATCCACTTCAACTTTTGAGAGAAACTCTCCACTCATATCCCGGACAGGCAGGACTGGAACGGAGGCATACCAGGTTATTAACTAAATGACAAGATAGGTTTTGGAGTATATTCATAAAGGCTAAAAGACCATTGTTGTGTATTTCAGGCAGAACACATGGCTTTGGGAGAAATTGCCGGTTGGCTGGGAAGAAACATCATCATCGTCTGAGGTATCAAAAACTACTCTGACAGTCAACCTGTTATAAAATCCGTACAATCTGTATTCCTGACTTCAATAACTTGCCACAACTGCCGCTTATCTCTAAATGAGTTGGCCAAGAAGTTCGATATTCACCTTATTTGGGTGCCGGGGCAAAGGAACATTCCAGGTAACAATAGAATATATGAGCTGGCAAGATTAGAAACTATCTTACCTGTTCCATTGAATATGGAGCACGTGGGTGTGGGGCTTTCTGTATGCGAGCTCCTTCTTCAAACCGAAACTCTCGGACATACATTCGAATAATAGATGGTCTCGTGGCAGAAATTGTAGGATCACCAGGCAAGTATGCTCATTGGACTAAGTGCTCATGGGACTAAGTGTATTAATTGTGACAGCAACTTCATTGGACTAAGTGCTCATTGGACTAAGTGTATTAATTGTGACAGCAACTTCCACCTGAACTAATCTAACGTATCTGTTTAGTGCAAAATGTGCCACATCGCTCACGAAAATTTTTACTATTTGAAAATTTGCATCAACTGCATCTTGTTCAAGCATCCAATTGGTAAATAAATGGCACTGCAAATGATTTCTAGACCTCAGTCCCTTCGTTAGTTGCATTTTGTAGCCGTGTAAAAATATATCTTTTGTCAAAATCGGCTGAACGGCTCTATATGAAAGGTTTTATTGCTGTGCACGACGACGAATTGTGGTTGTCGCAACCTGGGCCACACTTTGTTCCACAGCACCAATATGTTCAGCCGAACCACCTGTACGAAGACGCACGGGAGTGGTCACGTTATGCACCGACCCAATTTCTTTGAACTACTGCACCGAGCGGCTGAATGTTGTCTCAGATGACCGGTTATTTTGACCGAAAAAATCACGCAATGAGCGAAATGCACTTCTTGCAGAACGACCATTTTTATACAACGTTTGTATGACTTTTAAGCGTTGTTCAACTAAGAATCGGTCTATGATCATTTAAATGTCTTTTAATTTGAAATATGTATGCGAGCTTTTAAATTGAGCTTTAAAATGACGAGTATTAAACTCGCCCTAAGTTAGCCTATACACCAGAATAGAACGGAAGTTAGAATGCAACATAACTTAATCATATTCTTCAGATAGTGGCACAGCCTAGAGATACAAGAACAACGTCACTAAATAAATGGAGCTACCCATTACGCAAACATCAAAGATACTCGTGATTTACATATGAGGTAGAGAACTGGTACATGAAAACTTCATGGCTCCTAATTAACGATGAGCAGTCTGATTGTCTATGCGGCCACTGACGCGTCTTAGGTTTTGCAGGTGACTGATGTCACTGATAGAACCAAAAGAAGAAAATCCAGGTTTGACACGCCTGATCTATAATGGGTGGGTGCAAGCAAATTTCCTAGCAGAAGGTAAAATGCAAAATCCGGGTGGCCTAAATTTGCCTCCCGCCACCTTTCATAATGGTAGTGAATATACAACAAGCACAAAGAATATACAAAAACCATATTTGTTAACGACCCCCTTAAAAGTCATAACGCCCACGATATACGGATATGCACTTAAAATGTAAGAACTCTATATAGATCCAGTGCAGTTATCCAATTGGCAGATGTCCTCGAAATTTATAAGGCTGACATAACCGATATCCAGGAAATGCGATGGACAGAACATGGCTGCACACAGGAAAGAAACCGCGATATATACACCACAGTTACCATGAGAAAAAAAACATGAATTTGGTTGCGGATTTGTAGTTGTCAAAAGACTGCGGCATCTAGTCTCTAGGTTCAAACTCGTGAGTGAACGCATAGCCACAATCCGCATAAAAGCGAAACATTTTTATTTTTCCTAATGTACGTACATGCCCCGACAGAATGGGAAACTGATGATGCCAAAGACATACTCTATGAGCTCCTAGAGAAAACGTATGACCGCTACCCAGGCCATGACAATAAGATTGTACTACGAGATTTTAATGCAGGGAAAATGTGTTTCTGATTGATTTTACCGCGGCAAAAACATATTCGTTAGTGGTACAAGTTTCCATCATAAAGACATCCACAATTATACTTTGGTATCCCCTGATCAAAGAACGACGAACCACGTAATTGATGGAAGGCACTCATCCAGTTTAATGGGCGCACGAGTGATCAGAGGAGCTAACATCGATTCTGATCACTATCTGGAAGCACCAAATGTTCGCACAGGATTAAGTAGAGCAAAAATCGTACGAAACCAGACGCAGAGGAAGCTGGACATCTGAAAGCTGCAATTACCAGAGGTAGCCATAGCCTACTCAACGAAGGTCTCGCAACTATTGGCACAGAACCCACCCCTTCCGGATGACGATTCTGTAAAGCAGTGGAAACCAATTTCCGACTATATAAAAATTTCCGCATCAACTTACTTGGTTTTGTTTGATGAAGAGTATCGCATAGCAAATGATGTAGAAAACGCTGCACGTATGGCAATGCTTCAGTCAATTGTAACGCGTGCTGCGATTGAGCGGTATAGGGGAATAAGAAAGTAGGTAAACCGTATATTTAGGCGTAAGGACCGGAAGTGGAGAAAGCACGAGCCTGAGAAAATTTACACATACAGGACGAAGCCGGAAAATTCTACCAAAAAGTCAAGAACAGAACTAATGGATATGGTTCAGGGCCTTCCTTCTGTAAAGACAAGGACGAAAATCTCATCGCAGATGGGCAGAGTATGTTGGGAAAATGGAGAGATCATTTCACCGCGCTACTGGTAACTGCAATATCCATTTGAAGTCTCAGTGTACTATGCCCCTTGGTTAAAAAAAAATCTGACCCGAATCACTGCACGAGCTATCGTGGAATAAGCATTTTATCCACAGCTTAATGTTCTATCAAGTAGAAAGTGCGAAAGACTAAAACCAATTATCGTTGGTCTGATTGGACCCTACCGGTGTTGCTTTAGGCCTGGAAAATCTACAACTGACCAGATTTTAACTCCACGCTAAACCCTGGAGAATACCCAAAAGATAAACAAATCGACACCTATCATCTTTTTACTTACTTTTATTAATTTGTTTACAACCTCATGAGGTCAGACGTATTACACATATTACAACAAATTTCAACATATACTTCCAACTGGCTCTATCCTTCGCCTTTTCTCGCCAGTTGGTAACACCAAGGACACGGAGGGATTCTTCTGCCTGGTCTTTCCAGCGGAGTCTTGGTCGTCCTCTTTTCCTGCGTTCATTGGGTACGATATCGAAAACCTTTCGCGCTGGCTCATCTTCATCCATTCTGATAACATGGCCCAGCCAACGCAATTCGCCTAGCTATATCCACGTCAGAATATACACTATATAACTCTGCGTTCCAGCGGCATCGGTACTCACCGTTTTCTCTAACAGGACCATATATTTTACGGAGAATTTTATTTATCTCCAGGCTGACGTTGTTGTCCTTGTTCACGGCGGACCCAAAGTAGACAAATTCATCTACCACTTCAAAATTATATCGGTTGTATACGTTCAAGTGCGGACCAAGTCGAGAGGTTTTTCTAGTCGTTGACACCATCAATTTTGTTTTGCCCTCATTAACAGCAAGACCCACATTCGCTGATTCCTTTTCGATTCTTGAAAATACTGCAGTAACCTCTCGCAAATTTCGCCCAATGATGTGTATGTCGTCAGCATACGCCAGCAACATATGTCTTTTCATATTAATGGTCTTGTTCCAATTTACTGCAGCCTTTCTCATTATTATCGCCATTAAGTTGTTGAACAGAGTGCCTGACCCACCGCGGTTGTTCGGACCGGACAAGCATGTAAGTAATTAACTAAAAATCGATATGGTTAAATATATGTGCTAATCATTATACATGTTACAAATTTCGTAAATATTGCCATTACTTTACTCATTGTCTTGCTATACTCCTTGTTAGAGCCCTTCCCCACTCAAATTGATTCACATTAACATTTGCAGTACAACTTTTTGAGCCAACAAAGTTCATTGATGCTTTGAACCCCTGCAAAGGTTGTTCGTAAATCAGATTACATAAAGCAGATATCAGTTGATGCTGCTAACTACGATGAGGATCGAATAAAATATTAAAAATATACAACATTTATTATTAATATGTATTATTATGGCCAGATTACAATTCATAATAAGTACACAATATTGCACAAATTCATTGAAAGCCTACAGAGAAATGTACAAATACACAAATGTTGTAACAAAAACCCACACATGCATCAACATTTATGGTCATACATGCATTAATTTAAGGTGTTGTTAAACATTGGGATACTAACTCAGAATTGCAAGAGTTTCCATGCTTGTTTATATGTGTGCACCCATACGCACTAAGTCCCAGAAAAACACGCACACTCATTCACACACCCAACTAGATACATAAATAAACATTCGTGTATCCTTGCACATCCTCGTACACACAGATGCAAGTCAATATAGCATTCGTTTGTATTTCAACTCTTCTGTACACAAAATATAAATCAGTTCTGGATTGCTTGTTTGACTTTAGAGCGCCAGTGTGGGCGAAATTTTTTGTTTTTTTTGGCTTGGAATGGTAATGGAAGTAGAAGAGGAGGTATGAATGTTTTCATCTGAGTGATTGGTGACTAGAATCTCTGTGAATATGACCAAGTGTGAGACACGGCCAGTGCTCCGAATGGTTATGAATAATTTTCAACGATGAAACTGAACTGAATTACAGTTCAGCACTTGCACTTGAGTACGACTACCAGTAGTACTAATGATAGGTGCTGTTGATTTTGTTATTACAAAGTACATGACATTAAACCATACATGTGTCAAACAGTAACATGAGTAAACAATGTTTACATGTTCAGATAAAGGACATCGTCTGCAACAACAACAATAATAACTAAAAATAGATAGACACGAATTTGGCTTCCAGTTGTGGTTATACGCATGGAAATGGGATTATTTGCCTGAAAATTGAGCATTCAAAATTGTGATATGAAGAAAATTAAATTATAAATTTGTCAACAGCTTGACAAGTCATACAAAGGGCAAGGATGATGTTAGCAAATGAGAAATTATATACATACGTGCGTATTAGTGAAATTTGATATATGCACAGTCTGAAATATGTCGTCGACGTTGAAGAAGAAGTCCTTGTTGTCCAATACTAGGTGTTTACGTTTTCCGTCTCTTTTTTACTTTTACAATTTGTGCTTACGAACAATAACAACCGGATATATGATTTTTCTACGTTAAGGTAGTACTAATCATAGAATAATGATGTAGTATAGTCTCTCAGTAAATTTACGACATTTGGTGTGTTGCAGATGGGTGGTTCCATGTTGGAAGTTAGTGCTTTAATAATACCAGATAGAGGCAATGGCTCAAACCAACTAACAATAAATCAGAAACGGCATTTAGTACTGTGCGTTAAAATTTTTGTGTAAATACACCACAAATATATACACTCCCTCCGGTTCACTTATTTAAAGTCACTAAAAATTCCATATTCAGCAGCCTGTATCTTTTGCAATTTGGAACCGATTGCAGAATTTTAAAATGGAAATAGTAGAAATAGAATAGGATATAGAAGAAATACAATTTTAAAATGGAAATAGAAGAAATTTGATACGGGCTTTTTCATAATGAACACTTAAATATACAACACTTGTATATACTTTTTATTTTATTTTCAAGTACGTTTTTAATTTAATATTCAAGCGCAAGACCGCTCTATCACCCCAATTCTGTGTATGTGGTAACAATCAAATTGTAACCACAAAATTGTTACAAAGTTGTCAGCATTGTTTGTATCTGGTATTCTGGCAACACAGTGACAACGAAAAGTTCACCTCGTAACAAATAATTCACCTCACAATAACAGGTTTTCAAAAGCAGGAACAAAAACATGTGGTTTCCGCACAAAATGAAGGCGGTAAAAAAGGAAAAGTAAGTATTTAATATATTTATGTTTTATTGAATTAAAATTAAAACATTATTATTTAGGAAATTTGAACGCACCGCAAAGGCACAGCTGGAATGCTATATTGCCTTTCTCAAGGAACATCCAGAGATGCTAAGCGGAAAGAATACTCTTGCACATCTGCGCCAAATAGAAGAAGAAATTTATTTTAGCGCCAACTCTCTGATCTATATCAAAATTTCACCACCGACAACAGCTTCTGCACTGAGTTCAAAAAGTTGTTTTCCCCCTCGCGGTCGGTCCAAATTCTTGCGATATAGGCCTTTAAAGTAAGGCTTTTGATAAAGTTAACCACAATTTGTTATTATATAAATTAGGGGCAATGGGTTTTAATTGTAACATGCTGAATTGGATTAGTTCTTATTTAATGAACAGAAAACAGATGGTATCATTTGGTCGATCATTCTCAAGATCTATTTTTGTGTCATCTGGGGTGCCTCAGGGCAGTCATCTTGGGCCGGTTCTATTTTTGTTATTCATTAACGACTTACCCGCCTCCATAATGCACTCTAAATTGTTAATGTACGCTGATGACGTGAAGATCTATTTTTCTTACAAGGATCCTTGTCAATATACTTTACTTCAGAGGGATTTATTTTCGGCAAAATACATTTTAGGTGGCAATGTTCTTGAATCGGTGGATTCATTTGTTGATCTTGGTGTTCTTTTGGACAGAAAATTGAATTTCAACTCCCACATAATTACGATGGTGAACAAGGCTTATGGCGTTCTGAACTTTATTAAACGTTGGGCAAAGGAATTTTCAGATCCCTACGTTACGAAAAATCTTTTTACTTCACTAGTCCGCCCTATTCTCGAATATGGATCAGTTGTTTGGGACCCCCAGTACAATTTGTATGTTAATATGATTGAATCGGTCCAGAAACAGTTTCTCATTTTTTGTCTGAGAAACCTTCAATGGAACCCGAACCATAATCTTCCTTCGTATAGCAGTAGACTAGCATTGATCAGATTGCCGACTCTTAGTAGTAGACGTTCCATGATAAACTCTATTACAGTTTTGAAGATAATTGATGGATGTATATGTTCTGAATTTCTGTTATCTAAGATTTTCATAAATGTCCCATTGAGACCCACGAGGTACTATAAACTCGTAAACATCGAGTTTCAGCGTTCGAATTATGCGTCCTTTGATCCAGTTAGGAGAATGTGTCGTGACTTTAATGAGCTATATCAGTTTATTGATTTCACAGGTAGTTGGGAAACGACAAAGTCTAGCATAATTTGTCATTTGAACCGATTGCATTAGTGCTGTATATTCGTTGACGTACATATGTAAATTTAATTTACTTTATCCTTACTATCTGGTCTGATTTATGATTTGGTTTTCGTTTTGCTCGTAATTATTATATATTGAAGTATCTTATGTTAATATCTCGTGATGTGCTTTTATACTTATTTATGTTAGTGTAATACCAACTGGTGAAGAATTTCTGTAGTTGGTTGTAACGTGTGAACTTATAATCCTTGCTCTCCCGTTATAGACCGGTCTATAATGTGTACGCTGTCCTCACGTTATGGGGACGTGGCCCTCTCGGTCGGTAGGGGCGGGTAAGAGTGGCGGCGATGGGTTCGCCCGATTTAAAAAAAAAAAAAAAAAAAAAAAAAAAAAGCTTGAGTATGTAATCGTTCGTATCTCCGGGATTTATAATCTGATCTGGTTGAAATGGGTATCATTAAAAAGGTTTTTCTAAGCTCTATTATAAAGTGTACAACCATATTTATTTTTCTAAGCCCATAGGGGAGCTAATTAAAAAAACCTTTTTTAACCTAACTTGTCTGCTAAATATTTATTTTTTTCAAATTAGTGCCCTATTATACAAATTTTTTGGCAACAACCCAACAGCTGAAATACCAAACTGAAGTCAATGACTTCATCAGCGCTGTTGTTTGCTGCAATACTGTAAACACCAACATGCATACGGAATTAACACACATCAATAACGACAAAACTAGATTTCTTGCTGGACCATAACAAATCGCGAGTACGGCAGTTATTGATATGTATGTACATACATACATACAAAACTACCAATTTAATGAAGAAATAGATCATCGCGTTGTTGTTGTCTTTGATCACCAGCAAAAAATATCAAATCAAATAACAAAGCAACTGAGACCCAAATAGAATTGTGAGTGTATTGTTTTTGTTTTGATACAAATTTAGATGTTATTAGGGTGACCCAAAATTATGTTATTTTAATTTAATAATATAATTTTCTCTAAATACAAATATAAATAAAATTGAAGGTCGATCTGCTCCGACAGTTACTTTTGTCACCAAAAAAATGTGTGAGAATACCGATTTGTGACAATTGTCACATTGCTGTCAAATAGTAACCGTGGTGACTTTTGTCACCCGAGACGGTGAGTATCGGCGCCGTTGAATCATGAGCTGTATGAGCTTTATCCTGACATTAACATAGTTAAGCGGATCAAAATAACGCGATTGCGCTGGCTAGGCCATGTCAGTAGAATGGATGAAGATGAACCAGCACAAAGGGTTTTCGAAGCCGAACTCGAAGTAAGACGAAAATTAGGAAGACCAAGACTCCGCTGGAGGGATCTGGTTGACGAATCCCTGCGTACACTTGGTATTGCCAACAGGAGAAATAAAGCAAAAGATCGAATTGGTTGGCGAAATATGTTATCTTCGCTTTGTAAGGTCCCTGACCTCCCGGGGTTGTCCGAGACCGGATAAGTAAGTGAGGCCGAATTTCACACAGTGAATCCCATCACGGACCAAAATCGCTGTCCCGTGATCCCGACCGACACACCCGTCTGCCCTATGAACAAGTGAAATCACCAGAGCACCAGGTAGAGTCCTTCGAAGCTTCCTCCTCTACGCTTTTGCAACGTAGATAACATCATAAGAATATCTGGCTTGTGCCTTTCCAAAAATAACTTCAAATAATGGCGTCGTTGCCTAGTAACGACGGAATTGACATTAATGAAAATGACCTTAAGTGAGAGCTAGACATTGAAAGCTAGATTTAAAAAAAGCTCACAAAGAGCCTGCTGCTTAACAGCGTCACTGCGAATGTTCGCATAATCGCCCGCAAACCCCGTGTTGCACGCAAAAGCGCGAAGAAGTTGGAGCCAAAGAATTTTTGGCAGTCTGCACCACTGCACCACCACGGGCAGCAGCTGAGTCAATGGGCAAGGAAGGGGCAGACCCACCCGAAACTTTTAGACGATTTGCAGCCACATTTGCATATGGTACACCAGGTGCCCGAAGAGCATTAGCCTGAAAAGGAGAAGAACGAACAGTCACTTTGGCCCTGGGAGAGCTACACTTATCCCGCATTCTTCCAAGGATTGCCAGTCGCCTGGGACAATCCCTGGAGCCATCAGTGTGGCCTACAGTCTCACAGTTGGTACTCTTAACCGTGTGACCAATCTGCAGGGAAACTGCGCCAGTGACCTTATCGGTTGTAAGCACCGGAACAGATTTACTCGCTTTCCTAGCCGCTGCTGCTGCAACTATTACCGGCCACAAAATTTTGGTAGGAGCACTTCGCCCGGCAGGAGTGGCGACTTGCCCTGCCATCTTCTTTGCATTTGACGCCAATGAATTGCTGAATTCCTCTTCTTGCTACTCTTGACTCCCGTCGCCTTCTCAACCGTAGGAAAATAAATGTCGATTTTCGGACTATCATTTTGCCCCACATCATCCACATCATGTCGGCCAAAAACCCAAATAAAACTTCAAAAACACCAACAAATGGATCGAGAAGATTGCAGGCACTGGACAAAACACTAGGACACCAAGCGGGAGGCTCTTGCTCCACAATCAGTTCTCTTTCTCCTAGGCGCTTTAGTGTGAACACGTACGTCAGTTGTCGAAAATTCCCAAATTTCCAATTGATGGAAAAATCCAAAAGGCAGCGTTTTCTTCACCACAGCCAATTGCTCCCAAGGTGCAACAAGGTGGCAAACAAAATGCCCGAAAACCACTTCCAGGCCAAACCAAATTGCGGTTCCACAGCCCAAGAATCACAATTTTATTTATTTTTTCAATTTTTCACTCTTCCAAATAATTTTCAATTTAATTTTTTGATGATAATCGCTCGACTTCACAAACTCGAATCTAACCCATTTTAACTTAGTTCCTTCTTTATCGGGCGTTCGAATTTTAAAAAAGTTCTCTTTCCGAAAATTGTGACACTCATGTCGAGTAACTATTTCAATACTAGACTCGTTTTTTTCGTCCAGTATATACTAGAAGTGTATGCTGGTCGAAAAGAACACATCAGCTTTAAGCAAAATTAATTTGACAGCATTTCCGTCGTCTGTGAACTGTTGCAGTTGAAAAAAAGATATATAGAACATTTACCCGTATGTATTTGTTTCTTTATTTGTCACTTTAGCTGTGTCAGAGCTTCTGGCCTAGAGTATACGTTGTAGCCCACAAATCGATAGAACGTGAGTTCAAACCTCAGAGAAGGCACAAAATTAAAATATTTTTTAAATTATTTCTGGTACTAATTACTCTATTTTTTAACATAACTCATTTACCAGCAACATTAAAAAAATTAAATTATTAAAATAAAGTTACAAATTAAACATAAAATTAAAACGATATGTGGCTTAACTAGGATTGGTGCAGTCACCAAGATTCATGACCTTTGAAAATAAAAAGTATTGAGTGTAGGTCTCGAATAATCATGTACAAGAGTCGTACACAATTATCAGTGCACCATCGTGGATACAAATCTCAAATGTCCTCGCTCATTAAACATGGGTACGTGGTATTTCCTATTCCACCATCCCATGGACAGACCATAATCACTATTTCCCCTCCGTAATGCGAGAGACAACAAAAATTTGATAAGAGGGAACCAAGAGCAAAGCGTATAAAAAGTCATATTTAAAACAAAAAGAAGTCATAAAAATTAAAGCTAACAACATAATTATTTAAATCTTTATTATGTTAAGGTAACTGCGGTTATTCAGTTGTTTTCCTCACCATAATGATACGTCCTTTGTTTATCCTGTATTCTCCTTGGGGGTATAAACTGAGAACTTCTTTATGATATAAAATAACATCTTCTGTTTTATTAATTATCTTGCTGTGTTTAGAAGAAGTTTAGTTGCCATTAATATAATACAAATTTCTTCTTTCTCTCTTTTGTGTCGTTTTAAGATACAAATGAGATAATTGTAGATTACATTTTAAGATTTAAGAATTTAAATGAATTACTATTGATTCCAAAAGATAAAGCCAAGTGTGTATTACACCACGGTTAGAAGAGGGGAAAGGAGAAATATATAGTTTTTTGACTGAATGTTTAAAAAAAACTCTAGGGTTGTACTAACCCTGTAGGAACAAATAAAGGGTTTTTCAATAAGAGCGCTACAAAAGTTTTTTTAAATAAAACAAAACCGCTTTAGATACCAATGAAATTCTTTATTCCTGTGAAAGTACGTTCGATGCCATTATGTAAGGAACTCGATTTCTTTTGCATGGCCACCACGGGCACGCTTGCAGAAGTCCAGACGCTGAACCCAATTTTCGACGGTTTTCAAGCATAAATCGGCCGATACTGCTGCAATTTCATGTTCGATATTCGTACGAAGTTCATCAATCGTCGCTGACTTGTTGCCATATACCATAGACTTGATGTAGCCCCACAGGAAATAATCTAACGGCGTCAAATCACACGATCGAGGCGGCCAATCGACTGGGCCATTTCGTGAGATAACACGTTCACCAAACTTGGTTTCCAATGAATTGGTTGTGGCATGTTCGATATTCGTACGAAGTTCATCAATCGTCGCTGACTTGTTGCCATATACCATAGACTTGATGTAGCCCCACAAGAAATAATCTAACGGCGTCAAATCACACGATCGAGGCGGCCAATCGACTGGGCCATTTCGTGAGATAACACGTTCACCAAACTTGGTTTCCAATAAATTGGTTGTGGCATTCGCTGTGTGGCTTGTGGCGCCGTCCTGTTGGAACCACATGTCCTCCAAGTCCATATTATCCAATTGGGGCCAAAAATATTCGGTCGTCATTGAACGGTAGCGATTCCGGCCAAATGATGCCGCCGGCCCATAAACCGCACCAAACCGCAATTTTTTCGGGATGCAATGATGACTCATGGATTACGTGTGGATTGCTGTCTGACCAATATCGCATATTTTGCTGATTGACGAAGCCATTCAGCCAGACATGAGCCTCATCGCTGATTGTTGAAGCCTCGTAAAGTTGGCCTCTTAAAGTTGCGGCCACTGACTCCAAATTTCGGTAGTAAATTTTAATAATTTCGACTCGTTGTTGGCTCGTATATCTCTCCATGATGAAATGGCAAACCTTACTGAATTGAAATGTCAAAAGAGTGGGAAAAAATATGGCGTCGTTTGCTGTCCCTAACGATTTACTTTTGTAGCGTCTCTGTTGAAAAGCCCTTTACTACTTCAGCCATAGTATGGTACCAGTATTTTGGTACCATACAGCTAGTAATACCTCATACAAACAACTGCGCAAATTAACATGGCGATATCATAAGCTTGGGAGGAATTGTCCCATATCCCTCACTTTTGAACTAGTTGTATAGCAGTCAACAGTACTAGTTCGGAGAGACTTTAAATAGTTCCGAAGCGTCACTTTTCAATTGGTTCTGTACTAGATACTATATAAATAGTCCTGTTCTAGTGGTTTCAAATTGGTATTGACCTCACAAAGAAGAACTAGTTTTTGACTACAAATAATAATATTAAATAACAATGGGCACACAGAAATGTAAAAATGAGATCATTTTGAAGAATCTAAATAAATTGTGTCCATATCTTTATAATAGATTCGTTGTTTTACGAAAAAATACAATAATAAAATTTCTCGATTAAAGGTGCCAACACACCTAAGCGTATTTTCGCCGAAGCGTCGACGTCAAAAAGTAGTGCACACTGTTTCTTATGCGATACCACACACCAAAGCGTATAGTATTTGTTGCGTCACTTTTTTGCAGCGTTTTTCACATAACTGACACACGTATGCCAAATAATTCAAATTCAATTAATTATTACAATTTTTAAAATGCCGGTTCAAAAAGAGCAAAATAATTTATCAAAACCTTAAACCCGTCTGTGGCAAAACGCTGTAATTCAAGACTTGATTTTCGGCTACCGCCAACACGGAGTCCATAGAGAACCTAGAACAGAAACTCGCCTTGTTATCCATAGATTCTAACATTCTAGAAGACTATGTATAATTTTTTAAGTCATGGAAATATAACCATATACGAACACCACTACATGATAAAAGACCAAAAAAAAAAGACCCGTGTCTCCCAGTTCTGCCAAAGTCATGCACTTTTTTATGTGCCCTAAAGATTTGGTGCCTCGGTGTCATTGCTGCAAAAAAGTGATCATTTTGTCAGTTTATTCCCTGGGGGAAAATTGTAGCTCTTGTCGTAACATATAACATATAAAGTAAAAAAAACTTCATCTTCAAGGTCAAAATCGCAAAGAACTTTAATTATAATAACCTTTTTTGCATTTCCCCTGTTCAAGTCCATGGGTAGCAAACCGTTCAAAATTCAAGGAAACAATCAACTACAAAAATCTAATAAGCAACTTTCTAGAACATATGAACTTCCTAGGAATGATTCTTAACACCGTTTACTCCAACATTGAGATACCATGCTATCTCACCGACCGCAGCAGCACAGGCAAAGCAGTAAGCTCAGAACACGCAACAAGGGATGCAGCAATATAAAAGCGACACGACGCTTACATCGAGGCATTACACAGCGCGACGTCAACGAGATCTCAGCGGTGAAAGTTATAGAGAACGTGCTATAGCATAATTCGCACACTACATTGGCAACTGACACTTTCAATATGCAGTGCGAAAAACTTGATTTATTTTGCTACGTTTGCGGTCATCAAATCAGAAAAAAAGTTCTACAAAATTTCAAAAGGAAAAGAATCTTTTAAGTTGTGATCTTCCAGGACATCGAGGGAGCATTCAATAACATTCAACCTTCGGCGATTTTTTGGTCGTTACAGAATCTAGGAGTCGACAGCTTAGTGACACGTCTAATTGGGAGCCTCTGGTGGATAGATCCGTCAAAGCTGGATGGGGTGGTGTTACAATTGCTAGGAACGTTAACAGGGGGACACCGCAGGGTGGAGTTCTTTCTCTAATATTATGGTTAACTTCTGTCATTGAACTCCTTCTGGATTTGGACAGAGCCGAATCACAGGTCTTTGCCTATGCCGATGATATTGCTATCATCTGTACGGGTAGAAACCTCAATTTACCTTGCATTCGTACAACCAGCCTACTTAGTCTGATTTCGAACTGGACCGCTAACAACGGCCTATCACATAACCCACTTAAAACCGTGCTTATCTTGTTCCCTCGGAAATATAAAATACCCGCATTTGAACTACCGTCAGTTAATGGGGTGCAAATACAGTTGACGTAAAAGGTCAAGTATCTGGGAATAATTCTCGACAGAAAACTATCTTCGAAACCGAATGTGGGGGAGAGGGTGAAAAAGGCGTCTGTTGCTCTTTACTGCTGTAAACGGGCGATAGGAAAGCGCTGGGGACTATCTCTTAAGATCACCATGTGGATATATATGGTAATAGTTAGACCAATACTTCTCTAGGGCACCGTAGTTTGGTGGAGGTCCCTCCAAAAGAAATATATTCTGAATTCGTTGATGAAAATTCAAAGATCAGCACTGATTAGCGTTAGTGGGCCAATGAGCACGACGTCAAGCACTGCACTTAGTGCTATCGTAAACATCTGCACTCCTGATATCATGGCCGAATCGTCAGCCACTACATCCTGGTGAGAATCAGAGATTGTGGCGTTTTGATATCGGGGCATTCCGGACACGCTGAATTACTACACCGGCTCAACTCTATTGCCGTAAAAACGGGCTACTGTATCCCCTACCTTCTACCAGCGACAAATCTAAGGACTTCTATTCCGAACTGGAATACCTGGGAAAAGTCACTGGAAGGGGACACCAGTAATATCAGATTTTTCACGGATGGATCAAAGTTGGACGAGTAAGTAGGCTATGGGGTCCATTCACCGGACCTAAATGTAAATATCTCCTTCAAGCTGCCTGATCACTGTAGTGTATTTCAGGCGGAAATTACCGTTATATTGGAGGTCGCTGAACTACTGAAAAGTAGTGTCAACCCTCCGGAGAATATGTGTCTACACAGATAGCCAGGCTGCCATAAAACCCCTAGAAGCTATGTTTGCTACGTCTCTGATGGTGAAAGAATGACACTCATCACTAAGGGTATTTTAACATCAGGCTCATCTGGGTACCGGGACACAGCGACATTCCAGGCAATTGCGTAGCGGATGCGTTAGCTAGACAGGGTACTACGGTACAGGTTCTTCCGGCAAAAGAAGGTATTAGTATGCTAATCAACACCTGCCGTTTGCAGATCAGGCAGTGGGCCGATAATATGTTCAAGGACAAGTTGAGATTTATTTCAACTTGCAAACAAACCAGGGTTCTCTGGCCACAGGTAGACAGGAAGAGGACTAGGCAACTACTTAAGTTGTCGAGAGGCAGGTTATCCACAATGACAGGAACACTTACAGGACATTGTCTTGTAGGAAATCACGCCCTAATATTGGGACATAGCAACTCCACTCTCTGTAGATGCTGCATGGAAGAGGACGAGGAAACGACGGAACACATTCTCTTGGATTGCCGTGCTCTGACAGGACTGAGAAATTGCATATTTGAAACACATTTAGTTAGCACAGTTGCCCTACGGGATATTCCTGTAGGTCTCATAGACAAATTCTTTGAAAGGGGAAATTGCCTTGATGACTGGTCAATAGTTGCTATATAGGAAACTGCAGGTATCACAATGGGCTTGTTTAGACTAAGTGTTCTAGACAGCGTGCTGTCTTGCAGCTTTTTCAACCAACCACCCAAGTAGTGATTTCTTTAAGACCTCCAACTTTCCCTCAGATAGTGAATCAAAATTCCGAACTGTTTGCAAGATATGAGCCTGAAAAACTGATCACCTTTTAGCAAAAATGACACCTTTGCCCCAAATCTTTGGGGCTCATAAAAAAAGTGCATGACTTTGGGCAAAACTTGGAGACACGGATCTTTTTTTTTCTTTTATCATGGTGAAATTGCAAAGCAAACTGAAAATTTTTGACTATGACTTTGTACTGCCATACAAATTTACCAAATTGTTGTTGCCCAGCGGACTCGATTTATATATTTGCTGAATATTGAGGTGAATCTTGTACGAATGAAAATGGATGTCTCCCGTAAGTTGTTGTGAATGAAAAGTGTACGCTATCGTAGACGACAGCTTCCAAATTTCAAAGCTGGTCAATGCTCGGAGAAAAAATTGCCACAAAATTGTAATCGTGCACTTTTATTTGGAAGCGCTTTGGGTGATAGCAGCGTAGTCTACTCTGTTATCTTCTTGGAACATCGTTGAACTATTAGCTGCGTATCGTTGTTCGATTGACAATTCTATGCGAATTGTCCCTCTGAGATACATACGAAGTATTCAATGCGAAGTATTATTCTCAGATATATAACCTCATACCCAGGTTAGAGTAATCGGCAGTACAACAAGCTTCTTGGACGATTCACTGCAATTTGGTGTCGCTTCGCCACTACCTTGAACTAGACACTACAAAGTTAAAAAAGTGTTCACAAAGAACAAAAGTGGACACAGAAGTACAAAATACGAATAGTCAGAAAAAGTATTATATTGCAAACATACACTCCGGTTCAATTATTTAAAGGCACTAAAAATTCCATATTCAGCAGCCTGTACCCTAGTACACTTCAACATAGTAACTGCCTATATGCATACACAATCACTCACTGTACAAAACGGACTGCAACGATTTTATTACGATAAGAACGAGGAATGCGAGAGATTGGCAAAACTCTCTTCTTCGATGACGCCAAAGAGGGAAATGGAAAGATAATCTCAGCGACACATCGAGTTCGCTATTGACAGATGTGTTTTACACTTGCTTTGAAATGCAATTGATATAAGAGCTTTGCCTGTGTTATCGGTCAATAATTTTCCCTGGCAGCATGTAGCCGTGAATGGCGCCTTTTATCGCCTCTTGATAACAGGCAATTTATTACCTGAAATTGAGACCAGTGATCTCGGCGAAATTTGGTGCCAACAAGACAGCGCTACTTCCCACACCGCCCGTGAATCAATGGCATTATGAGACAACACTTCGGTGAACGGTAAACTTCATGCTTAGTACCGGTGGATTTGGAACTGTGTAAAGTCTACGACTGAGGAATTAGTAGCTCCATTCGACAAATATCTAAAATTCGAACCTCAGAATGTATCATATTAACCGCAGGTATTTGCCAACATTTGAACAAAATACTCTTTACAAAATAAGTGGTTCTTCTAATGGGTTTTCCAATAGGTACTTGACAGCTTTAAATCTAATTTGTGAACGCACTATTTCACTCATCAATTAACTGTTACTTTCCTTTCTTTCAGTAAACTCAACATTTTGATCATGGTAAAGTACACGACCGAACAATGTGTGCGAATTATAAAAATATACTACCGGAATTCGGAGTCGGTGACCGCAGCTCCAATTTTCGGTAGTTATTCTCACCCTAGTAGACAAGCAATTACAAGTTTAGAGCAAAATATTGAGAATACATATTCATTGTGTGATTCTGCCGTGCCAACGGGTTGGTCGAAGTGACGAAAATATCGTTGCCGTTCAGGCGTCCGTAGCAAACGATACAAATCAGTCGATTCCACGTCGTTCTCAAGAACTAGGCATCGCCAAAACCAGTTTATGGGGAATTTTGCCAAAAGATCTTGGTTTACACACATACAGGATCCAGCTGACTCAAGAATTTAGGCCGATGGACCATTTGACGCGGCGTACGTTGTCCGATTGGGCTCTGTAGAAGATGCGCCAATATGATGAATTTCATCGCAAAATCATCTTCAGTGACGAAGCTCATTTTTGGTCCAATGGGTTCATCAATAAGCAAAATATGCGTTATTGGTTTGGTGACAATCCACATGTGCTTCACGAATCACCACTTAATCTTCAGAAAATAACTGTTTGGTGCGGTTTGCATGCCGGCGGCGTCATTGGGCCAAATTTTTTCGTCGACAATAACGTTCGTCATGTTACTGCGAATGGCGATCGTTATCACGCCATGATTACCGATTATTGTTGGCCCGAATTAGAAAACATGAACTTGGGCGACATATGGTTTCAACGGGATGGTGCCACACATCACACGTTACAATCGATTTATTGAAGAGTAAGTTTGGTGAGCGTGTTATCTCAAGCAATGGACCAGTCAATTGGCCGCCTCTAGACTTTTTCCTTTGGGGCTACGTCAAATCATTGGTCTATGCCAACAAGCCGACGACGTTGGAAGAACCGAAATGTGTGACAGAGTCATCGAAAATTGAGTGCCCGCGGTGGCCATATGAACGAAGTCGAGTTCCATTCATGTTTTGTGGCCATATGAACGAAGTCGAGTTCCATTCATGTTTTATATTGTATTTCAAGTCGATCATAAAGTTCGCAAAATATCTTAAATGGTTTACGTTTTATTTTTAAAAAATCCAATGAGTGTTCGAACTCACGGGCAATGTGTTAGCACCTTTTTGTTAGACGGTACTGTTCGATTTCTATGAACACATTAGAAAGTGTTACATTAGAAAATACAAAACATCGTTCAATCATATGATGACGTTACATTTAAATAATATTAATACTTAAAATTATTTAAAGACCAGGGCAAGTACATGTGTCATTATTTTCTTGCTTAATACTTTTTGTTTTATTACCACAAAAAAAAGAGAATGCTAAGCAACACACACATGTACATATGTATATACATTGTTATGTTTGTGCATACGATACACAAGTTCAGACAATTTTCGTTGCTCTCTGGCTATCTCATTTTTATATACATACGTATAACGACGTCAGTATCCTCTTTGCTCTAAGAGACCTCCGCACCCTCCCAAGCCAACTATTCGCTGCCGCTACATCAGTGTGTGTTTTTTTCGCAGTTTGACAATCTGTGTTTCGCAGTCGGATAAATCTGTGTTCTATATAGGAGTGGGTCACCCTTATCATTTACGTTTATTGAAAATAGATGTTCGCCGATTCTGAGACCTACCCGATATGCACTCAAAATTTGATACAAATCGGTCCAGCCGTTCCGGAGGAGTTTAACACCAAACAATCTGTGTGGTCGCAGTCGGACAATCTGTGTGATTGCAGTCGGACAAAATGTGTTTGGATGTATTCACTTTGTGAATTTAGTCCCTACCGAGCCTGTAGATGTTAACACATCAAAAAGTTGTCAAGTCCTTATTGGAAACCCCTTTATTTGGAAATAAAGTACCGGATAAAATTTAATTAAAGTTGTATATACTTTTACTCTGTATACATTTTATTGACATTATATGGCGCCCGGAAATTATTTCAAGGGTTTACAAGCCGAATGTTCATATAAAGATAAATTATATTTTATATATACAAAGTAGTATACTACAAAGTATAACAGAGTAGTGTACACTCACAGAAAAATTCGGTTGAGACAGCCGAATTAGCCGTAACCGAATTAAGAGGTTGTCTCAACCGATTTAGAGGTTGACACAACCGAATTAGAGGTTGACATAACCTCATTAGAGGTTGTCACAGCCGAATTAGAGGTTGACACAACCTCATTATAGGTTGTCACAACCTCATTATAGGTTGTCACAGTAGAGGTTGACACAACCTCATTAGAGGTGGACACAACCTCATTAGAGGTTGACACAACCTCATTAGAGGTTGTCACAACCTCATTATAGGTTGTCACAGCCGAATTAGAGGTTGTTACAACCGAACTTAGATAGTGTCACAAATTAATTATTAACGTTTTTTATTATTAAATGATGATTTATTTTCCTGTATTCTTATAAAAAATTCAAAAATCGAGAAAATAAAGTTATACATATTGGGTAATCTATACAATAATAAATTTGTTTTACATTCCTCTTCCGATCTTTTTCAAGTCCCGACCATCACGGGACACCGCACTAATTCTGACATTCGAATATTTTACACATTGTGACTAATCGATTATATGTATTACAACATTTAAATATCATATCCCACAAAGAATTCTGTGTATTGCATCATCATATTAAATATAAATGTATTTATATTTTAATTAGGTAGCAAACAATATGTCTAGCCAAATAAGCTGAGCTTAAATTCGGTTTACCATATTCAAAAATACTGGGATGTCTTTAAACCTTATAAATTTACACGCGTTTACTTCCATTAACCATGACTAACAAATTTTTTAACTTAAACAAACCTAAGCACTTAAGTTTTAGAATACAAATCCAACTGTGCAAAAAATTAGTTTTTTCCAATTAAAATCCAAACAAATTAAAAAGATTTCAACGAAATATTTTACAATTTAATAAATTTCACAATGTGAAAAGTTAAAGCAAATTGTCTGGGTGTTTTACATAGTTGCACAGTGGACCACGACAGATCGTAAATATCGGGGTTTTCAATAAGAGCGCTACAAAAGTTTTTTTTAAATAAAACAAAACCGGTTTTAGATACCAATGAAATTCTTTATTCCTGTGAAAGTACGTTCGATGCCCTGTGAAAGTACGTTCGATGTCCTTATGTATGGAACTCGATTTCTTTTGCATGGCCGCCACGGGAACGCTTTTCGACGGTTTTCAAGCATACATCGGCCGATACTGCTGCAATTTCACGTTCGATATTCGTACGAAGTTCATCAATCGTCGCTGGCTTGTTGGCATAGATCATAGACTTGACATAGCCCCACAGGAAATAATCTAACGGCGTCAAATCGCACGACCGGGGCGGCCAATCGACTGGGTCATTCCGTGAGATAACACGTTCACCAAACTTGGTTTCCAATAAATTGATTGTGGCATTCGCTGTGTGGCTTGTGGCGCCGTCCTGTTGGAACCACATGTCCTCCAAGTCCATATTATCCAATTGGGGCCAAAAATTAACGGTTATCATTGAACGGTAGCGATTCGCATTCACAGTAATGTGCCGGTCTTGGTCATCACGGAAGAAGTACGGCCCAATGACGCCGCCAGCCCATAAACCGCACCAAACCGTAATTTTTTCGGGATACATTGATGACTCATGGATTACGTGTAGATTGCTGTCTGACCAATATCGCATATTTTGCTTATTGACGAAGCCATTCAGCCAGAAATGAGCCTCATCGCTGATTGTTGAGGCCTCTTAAAGTTGGCCTCTTAAAGTTGAGGCCACTGACTCCAAGTATCGGTAGTAAATTTTAATAATTTTGACTCGTTGTTGGCTTGTATATCTTTCCATGATGAAATGGAAAGTTCGATTTCTATGAACACATTAGTAAATGTTACATTGGAAAATACAAATTGCATTTGATGTGCATGGACGTTCTTGTTGCGATTGCTCTTGTGGCTGCTCTTGCTGTTGTTGAAAAAATTAATCCTCAATCGATTTTATTAAAAACTAGAATTTTAACAGCAAAATATAATGCAGCATACAAACGTTCAATGAGAAAGAAAGAATTTATTGACAGAGCTTCAAATATATTGATGCACATTGATGTATATGGATATGATTACACTGTGATAGTTTTTGACCCGAAAAAAAATGAACTTTGATGAATCCTTTTCGAACTATTTGGGGGGAGTCCCCTGAGTGCGAAAGTACATTTGGAAGTGTCAGATTGGCTCCAGTTTTTGAGAAATCGGTATATATGGATATAGCTAAGTCTGCGCTATTTAAACAAATTTTACCGGCCATAGGCCAATTTTTTTTGGCCTAAAAGGGCTTAAAAAGCTTATTAAAATAGAAAAAACAAATGTTTGCGCCCGGTCCAACTTCTTGAGATATGGGCCTTTAAAGCTTGAGTATATAATTGGCCATATCTTACATATTTATGGTCCGATCTGGTTCCGGTGAATATCATTACAAAGACCACTAAAAACTCTTTAAATCTGCATATAAATATATTACATTTTATTAACCCATTGGGGACAAATTTAAAAAATAAAATTTTTTAACTTCACTTTTTTGCTAAATATCTGATTTTCTCAAAAAGCAGCCCTAGTAAACCTATTTTCTGCTTAGACTCAGGTTGTAGACAACACTTCAGGCTTTGTTTTAAGGTATAATACTTCGCATTAACCCTTCTAAGACCGGAGATATTTATGTTCAAAATTTGAAATACAAGAAAAAATTAAAGTTTTTTTACTTTTTTTCAAAATTTTATTTATTTTCCTAGCATAGGCCTCAAGTTAAGCTTCAAAATCAAAATATTGGACTTTTATATATTTCTTTCGTTTTTTTAAGTTAATTAATTATAATTAACCAACTTTAATAAAATATCTTTGTACGATATCTTTGGCCTATGGCCGGTAAAATTTGTTTAAATAGCGCAGACTTAGCTATATCCATATATACCGATTTCCGATTTCGACTATCACAGTGTTATATACTGAAATAATGCAAAAATTTAATGTTATAATAAAAACATCAATATACTTTCTAGTGTTTCAAAAATTTCAAGTGCTTTTAAACATTAATAAATTCATTTAATAAGTATTGATTAAGGTTTATGTGATGCCCAGAAAGCAGTCAATTCCAAAAGTCATTATACGAAATGTACTTACTTCCATTATACATACATACATACAATTTACTTTCAAATTGTTTTGTTGTGGTTTGAAATCGTTTTTTTTTGTGCTGAAGGCTCTTTTGCTTTGCACACTCTTTTTTCTTACATCAGCTTTAAAATTAGATGTAATATTATGAAAATAAATGAAGCAATATTTAACTCAGTGAAATAAATGTTTTTGTTTTGTCATAAACAGAGCGACGACAAAAAGTATTGAATAGTAAAATTCTATGTATAGGACAATTTTGCGTCCGATTTCAATTACTTTTTTCTATGATTTTCAGTCACAGACATAGCTTATCTGCTGTATCAAACCAAGCTTTGTTGTTTTTTCATCCTACTGTTTTTATTAAAACCGAAAATTGTTTCACTAGTTTCAAGAAAACATTTGTAAACAATACAAATCTTTAATTCTTATTTTCAACCATTTCTATTTGTCAATCTTTGATTCAACAAAAACATTCCTTGGTTTAATTAATTTTATGTTTTGATTGTGGCCGTCGGTGGTGGAAAGGCTAGTGTGCGTGGCTCTTGTACATGAGAACGTGGGTACGATCCCTTCCCAGACCACCTCACAAATCTTTCGACGACGGTCACCTCGCTTAGTGGTGGCGACACTATCGAGTACTTAGCCATGAAAATGCTTCTCAAAATGCCGTTCGGAACCGGTGTAAAAGTGTAGGACCCAATCAGTGAGAGTAGAACGTTTGAGAAATTCATACTACAAGCTTACAAGGTGAGGAACATTTATTTAATTGAAAAAGGGGTGGGTTTGACTCCGTGACAAGTTCATCATCAGACGCCTAACTACTGTGCCCTAATTGATGTCATCCGTTGATCTTCAATCGTATATATACAAATTGAATTATGTAATTTACATATGCGAGCCCATTTACTTTTATCAGGAGTGTCCAATATTTGCACTCGAAGTCTTTATTTCTGTCAACGACATCTCTTGCTTCCTAAAGTTGACTATATCTCCGATCTGAAGTGGAATTAGTATATATTTGGGATGAGGATGTTATGTGCTCTCATGGTTCTAATTTCGAATATACTTGAAGTCAATTCACTTTTATCAGGTATGCCCAGTATTGGCAATCGAAATCATTACTTCTGTCAATGATATGGGTTGCTTGACAAAATTGACTACACCACCGATCAAAAATGCAATCGGCATATACTTGGGATGGGGGTGTTATGTGCTCCCATGGCGCTAATTTGGAATATACAGATAGTCCATTGTTGTGTACAATATTGGCACTCGAAATTATTACTTCTGTCAATGACATGGGTCGCTTGATAAAGTTGACTATATCTCCGATCTGAAATGGAATCAGGATATATATAGGCTGCGCTGTGTATGCGCTTCTACGGTGTTAGGCGGTTAGATATTAGAAGTTCATTCACCTTTGTAATGAGCGACCTCGGTCAGCTTTTTACAAGAAGAAAAAATATTTGTATCTATATAAAGCTAATTACTTATATATGCTATATTCATCATATATGGTTTCAAAAACGCTTATTGCATATTTTTTCTGTGAAAAACTTCTTATTTTTTCGCCAAAAATCAGATATCAGAAATATTGCATAAGTAGTTTGTGTCTTCGATAAATAAATTTATCTTCACATCCTTAATTGTAGTCTAACATTAAAGTAGAAGCCAAATTGTAGCTTGTAAAAAAGTTGGCATATGCGATGTTTCGTTCACTTCCACGGAAAAGAGTGCAACACAAAACTCTGACCACATGTTCAACTTGATATCTTTAAGCGTGTTTTGGTTACACCGCTTGCTTATATATTCACTGGTTTTGTATGAAGCACTTAGCGAGAACTTAGCGACGAGATTCATTTTCGCTAACTTTAAATCAAAAAAATTTTGACATCTTTTACCGTTTTTAACCATTTTTCATATTTTTGAATAAAATGACTTCTCGCTAAAAAGCCGTTTTCTTTGCAACTTAGAAAGCGATAATCGCTTGCTTGTAACCAAAACACAACTTTTCTCTCTCTGTCCAGAAGGTGCTAAACCACTATAAATTTATTAATTGACTAGATAAGAAGTAGTAACGTCACATTCCCACCAAACCTTGATTTTAGGGAGTATATTGCGGAATATATTTTGAGGGAATACATTGAGTGAATCTAGTGCCACCACGATAAGGATAAAGTTATACATCAACAGGGACGCTGGGTCCTGCTGTATAGTACTTTTGCAGGTTTCTATTGAACATAAGGAAAATGCCAGATATTGCTTCTGCTTTGTCAGTTTGTTTACATTGCTGGCGTGTATTTCCATTATCAAATCTGATAAAACGACTGATACCCCAAAAATGTTGAAGACCCATTGAAGCACGATGAGTTAGTTTTCCATAGGTCAGTTGTATGTACATTAGGGTGGCTCATTTTTTTTGCAGACCAAGAGTAAAATAGAAACGTAATCTACGGCAAATTTTACGAAGATGTTACCAAGAAACCATTGTTCTAAAATCAAAATCGAGCAGGCGATTTTTCACTTGAAAATTTCTATACATTTTAGCGTAAAAAATCGAACCAAAAGCCATTCTTTTGAAACTTTATAATTTTTGATGTCAACAAAATTTCACACGTATATTCTAGTCGTTGCTGCCTTTCCAAGGATGTTTATTTTAGCTCGAAACTTCCCACGGTTCGTGTTTTATAGCTGTGTAAAGTTGGTCATCTGAAGCATTTTTGTGAAGAGATACCTGTATTAATTTTAGAATAACTTTTGAATGCGATACTAGATTTACCATTTGTATTTTTATTCCTAAAATAATGTTAAAACCTATCACGCGATACCTTGATCGTTACTATCTGATATCCCATTCAATAATTATTCTTACATTACCCACAAATGCTGCAGATGACAAATTTTATACAGCTATAAGACATGAACCGTGGAGAGTTTCGACTATATGTGTGAAATTTCATCGAAATCGAAGAGTATCAAGTTTCAAAAGTATGGCTTTTGGGTCGATTTTTTACGCTAATATACAAATTTTCAATTGAAAAATCGCGGGCCCGATTTTGATTTTATCTGATAACAATGTAAAAATGAACTATCTCTTTCTATATGAAAATTACAGTTAGTCAAGTTATGTTCTATGACTTCCGATGATAGAAAACCAACATCTGCGAACTCTCACTATTTTAACCTATTGGGGAAACTATCAACAACATAATTAAGTAAAAACAAACATACCAAATATATGGCACTCCCAGATATGGTGGTTAAAGAAATTAATATTTGAATTCCAGAAATTTTATTGATAGAATTGTAATTATTTGATTTTAGCAATTCTATTTTTTCCATGTATAGATAACTTTTTGCACTCTTTTTACGCTCTCACGTAGAGAGTATGAGTCATGGTAAAATAAGGAAGGTAAACTCGTTTTAAATTTTTTTATTTTGGTTGATCGTTTCAGTTGTCAAATTGATATGTACTTTGTTTTCGTACTTTTTTGTATAGATTGACAACTTGAGCGATTGAAACGA
Source organism: Phaonia tiefii (assembly GCA_963931995.1). Lineage (NCBI taxonomy): Eukaryota > Metazoa > Arthropoda > Insecta > Diptera > Muscidae > Phaonia > Phaonia tiefii. Next base: position 18,184,972 of record OZ008368.1, on the reverse strand, counting down.
AATCAAAATACATGTTGTTACTGCCTACAACAACAACAACGTTTACTGCTACTAATTGGTTATTTTACAATGGTCTAAGTAAAAGAGCATAAACGAGTCATATTCTCTTTAAAGAATATTTCAATATAAATGCACCATTTCGACAATGTTATTATATAAAAAAATACAAAAATCATAACTGTTTCAAAAGGCATCCATGTTTCACATCAAAATTATGAATGCACCAAGTTATGACAAAAAGAGAGTAATACGTTTTGAATCATTCGACTTGCTTGTTTGTTCGCTGACGTGACATCAACAACCACTTATTTGATGCTAACGCTGTGTGTTGCTGCATGTGTTCACTTTGATAAATTGCCCTACCCGTGCCTATAGATGTTAACACATCAAAAAAACAATGTGATTGTACAAAAGGAGTACAAACCGAGCAACAAGAATTTGAGATAAGGATTAAAAACAATCAATATGTTGGAGACGGAGCAGCAAAAATTTTAAATTAAGTTATTAATAATCAACTTATTAATAATCATGTGGAGAATTGTGCTTGCGAATAGATGTTATTTTGGGCTAAGCAAGCACTTTAGAGATAAAGCCCTCTCTCGAGTAACAAAAGTCCAGCTGTACCAGACTCTCATTCAACCTGTCTTGCTTTATGTCGCAGAATCCTGGGTCCTATCGCAAGCAGACGAAACATCTGTAGGAGTCTTCGAGGGAAAAATACTCCGAAAAATTTATGGCCCTATAGTGCACAACGGCGAGTATCGGCGACGCATGAACCATGAGCTGTATGAGCTTTATCCTGACATTGACACAGTTAAGCGGATCAAGATATCGCGATTGCGCTGGCTAGGCCATGTCAGTAGAATGGATGAAGATGAACCAGCGCGAAGGGTTTTCGAAACCGAACTCGAAGGAAGACGAAAAATAGGAAGACCAAGACTCCACTGGAGGGATCAGGTTGACGAATCCCTGCGTACACTTGGTATTGCCAACTGGAGAGATAAAGCAAAAGATCGAACTGGTTGGCGAAATATGTTATCTTCGTTTTTTAAGGTCCCTGACCCCCCGGGGTTGTCCGAGACCGGATAAGTAAGTAAGTAAGTAAGTTATTAACAATTGGATGTATCGGGTTTTCCAATAAGGACTGGACAATTTTTTTTGTAAACAAAACGCAAACCATTTGAGTTATTTCTAAAACTTTATGATCGACTTGAAATACAATCAAAACATTTATGAATGGAACTCGACTTCGTTCATACGGCCACCGCGAACACGTCGACAGCGGTGGGACACAACTTTCGATGACTCGGTCACATATTTTGGACGTAACGTTCTTCAAACGTCGTCGGCTTATTGGCAAAAACCAATAATTGGAAGTAGCCCCAAAGAAAAAAGTCTAGAGGCGTTAAATCGCACGAACGAGGCGCCCAATTGACTGATCCATTTCTTGAGATAACACGCTCACCAAACTTACTCTTAACTAAATCGATTGTAACGTTTGCTGTTTAGCTTGTGGCATCGTCCGGTTGAAACCACATGTCGTCCAAGTCCATGTTTTCCAATTCGGACCAAAAATAATCGGTAATCATGGTGCGATAACGATCGACATTCACAGTAGCGTGACGATCATTGTTGTCGACGAAAGAATATGTCACAATGACGCCGCCGGCATGCAAACCGCACCAAACAGTTATTTTTAGTGGATGAAGTAGTGATTCATGAAGCAAATGTAAATTTTCACCAAACCAATAACGCATATTTTGCTTATTGACGAACCCGAACCGAGCCAAAAATGAGCTTCGTCACTGAATATGATTTTGCGATGAAATTCATCATCTTGGCGCATCTTCCCCAGAGCCCAATCGGAGAAGGTACGTCGCGTCAAATGATCCATCGGCTTCAATACTTGAGTCAGCTTGATCTTGTATGGATGTAAACCAAGATCTTTACGCAAAATTCGGCATAAAGTGGTCTTGGCGATGCCCAGTTCTCGAGAACGCCGCGGAATCGACTGATTTGGATCGTTTGCTACGGACGCCTGAACGGAAGCTATATTTTCGTCACTTCGACCAATCCGTTGTCTCACTGGCACGGTATCATCACACAATGAATATGTAGACTCAAATTTTTGCACTAATCTTGTTATTGCTTGTCTAGTAGGGCGAGAATAACGACCGAAAATTTGAGTTAACGCACTTAGAGTTGAGGTCACCGACTTCGAATTTCGGTAATACATTTTTATAGTTTGCATACGTTGTTCGTTCGTGTACTTTACCATGATAAAAATAATGAGTTTACTGAAAAAAATTAAAGTAGCAGTTAGATGATCAGTGATATAGTGCGTTCACAAATTAAATTCAAAGTTGTCAAGTACCTATTGTAAAACCCTTTGCTTGAAATCAATAAAAACTGATTTTTTATATTAAAAAATCCCTAATTCAATATGACCAACTATATTTTAGAGTCATGGAGTAGGGTCCGATTGTATGTATCTACAGTGGGCGCATGTAATAGGCATTGATGGTAGGCGCCTACGCATTCAAAAAAATATAAATAATTCAGCAGTTTCCAAACGGCTCAATATGAAATTTCACATTGGGATAACTGAGGTCTTATGCTAAAGAAATTGGCATATTGAAACATCATAGAGCCGCGCAGTGGGAGCAAAAATTTGGCAACCATGGCAATCAACAAAATTGTAACTCTTATAAAACTTTCAATTTTGTGTTTATTGAAAATATTTTTATTTATTAAAAATCTAAAAACCTACAAATCCATGAGGACATATTACATTTGCGTTTATGTTTCTCGAGATATTTGGAAAAATATTAGATTTTTGAGAATGGTTATTTGAGAATATCTTGGTGGTATGGTACGTACCTATGGTAGGTAGCTTTGGTGTATGTCTACATGGTACGTATTATAAATAAGTACCTATAAGCTCAGGCTGTCGTGGGGTTCATCAGATAGTAAATAGCTGAACGGTCAATAGATATGCAGTAGAACCACGAAGAAAATACAATGCCCCACCGAGAGCGACAGAGTCAGACGGCGCACTATTGAAAGATACGGGTTAAAAGTCTGCAATGAACGTCTTGAATGGCATATCAACACATTCACTTCAAAAGCGACTGCGTCGAATACTACATTCACTGCTTGCAAAACAAAGTAGTATTTATAAGATCATTCGTTTAGGAACAAAATGCAAAATAAATGAGAACCAAATATCAACATTCAAACACATCAAAACAATTTGAAGCAAAACAAAATTACTATTTCTCAGAGAACACTCAAATGAGTACTCACATTTGTTTCAAAATTCTAAAAACAATGAATAAGGTATATTAAACAAGTGAAAGAATGTACAATTGTTGTGGAACCGTTATTCGCTTCCCGCAAACGTTTTTCCAGCTCTTATTTTTCATAACTCGTTTACTACAAACGTTTTTCAGTTCTCACAACCGTTTTTTATTGCCGAATGCCAGGTCTTTGCCTATGCCGATGATATTGAGGTAGAAACCTCAATTTACTTAGCATTCGTACAACCAGCCTACTTAGTCTGATTTCGAACTGCACCGCTAACAACGGATTATCGCTTAACCCACTTAAAACCGAGCTTATCTTGTTCTGTCGGAAATATAAAATACCCGCATTTGAACTGCCGTCAGTTAATGGGGTGCAATTACTGTTGACGGAAAAGGTCAAGTATGTGGGAATAATTCGCGACCAAAAACTGTCTTGGAAACCGAATGTGGAGGAGAGGTGAAAAAGGCGTCTGTCTGTTGCTCTTTACTGGTGTAAAGTGGCGATAGGAAAGCACCGGGGACTGTCTCCTAAGATCACCATGTAGACTTATACGACAATAGTCAGACCAATACTTCTCTATGGTATCGTAGTTTGGTGGAGGCCCCTCCAAAAAAAGTATATTCTAAATTTCTTGATGAAAATTCAAAGATCAGCACTGATGAGCGTTAGTGGGGCAATGGGCACGACGTCAAGCACTGCACTTAGTGCTATCCTGAACATCTGTACTCCTAATATCATGGCCGAATCGGCAGCCGCTATATCCCAGGTGAGAATCAGAGATTGTGGCGATTTGATGTCTGGGCATTCCGGACACGCTGAATTACTACACCTGATCAACTCTATTCCCGTAAAAACGGACTACTGTGTCCTCTACCTTCTACCAGCGACAAATCTATGGACTTCTATTCCGAGCAGGAATACCTGGGAAAAGTCACTGGAAGGGGACACCAGTAGTATCAGATTTTTCACGGATGGATCAAAGGTAGACGAGCAAGTAGGCTATGGGGTCCATTCACCGGACCTAAATGTAAATATCTCCATCAAGGTGCCTGATGACTGTAGTGTTTTTCAGAGGAAAATTACCGCCATACTGGAGGTTGCTGAACTACTGAAAAGTAGTGTTACTCCCCTAGGAAACGAGGAAACACCTTCTCTTGGATTCCCTGCTCTGGTAGGACTGAGAAGTAGAATATTCGGAAAACATTTGGTTAGCACCGTAGCCCTACAGGATATTCCTGTAGGTCTTATAGTCAAATTCTTTGAAAGGGGAAATTGCCTAGATGACTGGTCAATAGTTGCTATAGAGGAAACTGCAGGTATCACAATAGGCTTCTTTAGCCTAAGTCAGCTATACGGCATGCTGTCTTGCAGCCTTTTCAACCAACCAACTAGAACCCTGTTGCTGTAACCGAAACAACAGTTGGCGGAACCATTTTTCGTTTCTCGCAAACGTTTTATTTCAGCTTATATTTTTCATATCTCGTTTGCTGCGAACATTTTTCGGTTTTCCCAACCAAAATGCCAGGTATGGCTTAACAGAAGTTCGTTTCTCCCAACTAGAGTCCCCAAACGAACTTCAGTTATCTGAGATTTCGTTTGGAAATAGCGAGTATTTTCTTTGCTTGTACCTAAGTTCAGATGAGCCAACCTCAAATTCGGCTATGACAACCTCTAATTTGGTTGTGACGTCCCCTAATTCGGCTGTGGCAACCTCTAGTTGTCACCAGTTCAACTGCGATAATCCCGAAAGCGGTTGCAACAACCTCTAATTCGATTGTGACAACCTAATATTCGGCTGTGACAATCCCTATTTCGCCTGTAACAACCTGTAATTCGGCTGCGACAAATTCAAATTCGGTTAGAACAACCTCTGATTCTGGTGTAATCTAGTGTGGTTGTGACACCCTCTGAATTCGGATACGGCTGTTTCGGTTGCCACAATCGAAAAAATTAAAAAAATTATAAAAATAATAAAATTCAACAACGATAACAATTTAAAAACGACAAATGACCATAAAACAATAAGGATGAAATAACCGACCCCTAGTTGGCTTTAAATTAAACCTGTTGAGCAAACAGAGTGATGATTGACCATCGCTTTCGAGCAGTTAGGCTAGGTCGATACTTACAGAGAAGCAAAGGGCGTATCAACTGACCAAGAAACTTCGCTAGCCCACTATAGGTAGCTAAATTTGCCTCGAGAGAAGTTAAAAGGACTAGTGCAATTGCCCAATGGCACGCCGAAATCGAAACGACCCAAAGTAACGGGAAAACGCAGAAAGGTATGACGGTGATCGATAGAGGGTATGCAGAAGATATTTTTTTATCATTTGGTTTTTGAAAATAGAAGACAACATGGAAAATTTTTTACAACTAAATGGAATGATCGATAAATCAATGACTGTCATTTACTTTTCAAAGATTATTTCACGCAAATGATGCCCTCGGCTACGCTTCACGTGGTCCATTCTGAAAGTCCAATTTAGGCATATTTTTCCACCATTTCGGCCGGTACGCGTAATGTTGTCTTCGAAAGCAGCAATTGTGGGTGGATTGTGTCTATAGACGAGAGATATCACGTGCCCCACAACAAATAGACCTCTGAGGTCAAATCGCACGAACGAGGCGGCCTATTCACAGAGTAAAAACGTGAGATTACTAGCTCAGCAAATTCGGCTCTTACCTGGTTCATGGTATGGAATGTGGCACCGTCTTTTTGAAACCACATGCCAATGAAGTCCACTCCTTCCAGTTTGGTCAAAATCAGCCCATGATCATCAAGCCATAACTTGTTAAATCGTCCGTAACGTTGCGGTCATCATCATCGTTGAAGCAGTACGGTCCAATGGTGCCGCCTGCCCATAAACCGCAACAAACAGAACATTTTTCGGGATGCATTGGAAGCTTTTGAACAGTCCCTGGGTACTCTTCGGACAAGATTGGGAAGTTCCTGTTTATTGACATACTCATTGAGCCAAAATTATCCTAGTCGCTAAAGATAATTCTTCGATAAAAAGTTTGATCTCCTTCCAACTTGTCTAAGGCACATTCGCCAAAAAGACGACGTTGTGGTGGGTAGCACGGCTACAGCTCCTTCACCAGCTTTATTTAAGCCAAAAAATGGGCGAGGTGGGGCGGGGGTAAATGGCTACGCATCGTGGTCAAAAGGTGGAGGTGAAATGGGAAAAAATCTACAACAAGCCCTACAACTGCCCCCTGTAAAATGTATGTACGACCGACCCCCACTAATTTGTCCCTCTCAATATATCTTTTAAACAGAGAGAGGATAGCTCTTCATCCCCTAAGGGTATTCCAATACAAAAATTAAATTTGTATATAATTTGCTCCCACCGCACTACTTCCCCCAAGGATACCCATAGAGGAGTTACATGTGTGACCGACCCCAATATTTTGCAGTGTCAACCGTTTCTCGGAACATATAGACCATCTATCTTCAACTCTTAAGGTGGTCCCCATACAATTTTATATTTTTCATATTTTTTTTTATGAAATCGGCGCCTACTACTCCCATGGTGCCTCCTAGTGGGTGAAGTAACAGTGACCTTCTATTTAAAAATTGGTGTTTGAAAGAAATTTCGGCAGAAAGTCTAGTTTGTGATGAATATTGAAATTTTTGCGAATCGGAGAAAAACTGAAGGCTTTGTCGTACGACTTCCATCAGATATATTTAATGTGTATATGAGCGATCAATATACTAAGCCGCAAACCGAACCCAATAATGTTACACTGGAACCGAAAAGATTTGAAGACGTAGAGTGACTGCCGCTGTGGGTCAGGACGCAAAACCTCAGACACTGGACGGACTGTAAGGCAGAAACATGGATCAGCGTGCCAAGCCTGGCATCAAACCCGCCGAAGTTATACATAACGGGTCCGCCAAATAACTTTTGTTTTGAAAATGCTATAAAAAAAAACTACTGAATATTTTCTCAAATTTCTTTTTTTATTTAAAAGTGGAAAATAATTTCATTCAAATGGCTGCCTCCGCTGGCCATGCAGTAGCCTACACGATCGGTCCAATTTTTAAGCACATTATCGATTGTGTGCAGCTGTATTTCAACAATGGCTTGACGAATATTGTACTTTAAAGCGTCAATTGTCTCTGGCTTGTCGGCGTAACACTTATCTTTGAGGGCACCCCACAAATAATAGTCCAACGGTGTCAAATCGCAGCTCCGAGGTGGCCAAACGACATCAGCTCTGCGGCTGATAATGCGATCTTCAAAAACAGGGCGCAAAACATCGAGTGTAGCTTCGGCTGTGTGGTACGTAGCGCCGTCCTCTTGAAACCAAATGTTGCCAATATCCCCCTCTTCAGTTTTTGGGAACAAAAATTCGTTCAACATGGCCCGATAACGATCGCCATTGACTGTAGCGGCCACTCCTTGCTCATTTTCGAAGAAAAATGGTCCAATTATTCCTCTGGACCCAAATCCGCACCAAACAGTGACTCGTTTTGGGTGCATCGGCTTTTCAATGTATGCGTGCGGGTTTTCTGTGCCCCAAATGCGACAAGTTTGCTTGTTTACATACCCGCCAAGATCAAAATGAGCTTCGTCTGAAAAGCAAAATTTTTTATGGGCCCCCAAATATTTGGGGTCTCGGTGTCATTCTTGCAAAAAATGGTTCATTTTCACATCTTGCAAACCGTTCGGAATTTTGATTTACTCTCTGATGAAAAGTTGTAGCTCTTGTCACAAAGAGGATATAAAATCAAAAAAGATTCACCTTCAAGGTCAAAATCGCTTTAAAAAATTCGATTTTTTTTACCTTTTGCCCCAAAAATGTACGTAAGATCTTCATAAACAACTTTCTAAAACATATGCACTTCCTAGGAATGATTCTTAATACCGGTTACGTAGCGTTTAAGTAGCCGCAAAATGGAAAAATTTCCCGAAATTTTTTTAATTTCATTGTTTGAAGCTTTTTTGATTTTATATGTTCACAATTTTTGTTCTTTATGACAAGAGCTACAACTTTTCCTCAGGGAGTAAATCAAAATTCCGAACGATTTGCAAGCTATGAGCCTGACAAAATGATCAATTTTTTCCAAGAATGACACCGAGGCCCCAAATCTTTCGGGGCCCATAAAAAAAATCGATAACTTTGGGCAAAACAGGGGGACACGTTTTTTTTTTTTTTTTGTCTTTTATCAAGTAGTGGCGTCCGTATATGGTTATATTTTTTCGTGTTGCATTGTGTTATATAGCAATTTTCATCAAACTTGGATACACTACACACTTTATTTTCTGATCTCCATTATGGAACTAAATACATGATTTCTTGAAGAAATAAATGAGTTTCTTGTCTTTAATTTAAATCAACTTTTTTAATTTATCCATACAAATTCGTTGGGGAAAAATACGATTCTTACCCACTGTGAGTTGTTAAGAAAATGTAACAACCACAAGTAACGTCAAGTTGAAGTTTTCAACAATCATCTCCTTCTTTCAGCTATGATGAACTTCATGTATGTATGAATTCCCGTGTTTTGTTAGAGAATGTTTATACAATTTATGCGACGGAGAAGAAACCACAAGGGTGAATTTTCGTATACTATTCTATTCAAAGTTATTAAGGTACGCTGTGTAAATTTTAAAGTTTCTTTTAATTGTATTAAAAGTTCTCGAGTAAAGTTGTGTATTTTAATATGAATTGGATTTGTAAAATAAATCTTTCGAATGTTGTATTGTTATAACTATAAAGTTCTGAACCCCCGCTGGAGACTAAAAATATAAAAATTGCTACAGAACTAATATTTGTAATTTCGTAATTGAAGTCATAACACCTAAACTTCAATTTCGTTAGAAAAATTAGAAAAATCAAGTTTTAAATTTGTTATAAAATGCATTAACTGAAACTTAAAAAAACTCAAAGATTGCATTAAACCAGTATAGTGCAGAAATTGTTGTAGAATTGCCATCGAAAGCAATTTAAGGTGGTCAGAGCAGCAATCGAACCCAGAGCCGCGCACACTATAATTGCACCACCGACGGCCACTTCAATTCTTTAATTTTCAATAGTGGTTATGCCAACCGGAGTAGTGTCTTGATGAAACAACACTTTCTTTTTCGCCAAATGCGTTTTTTTCCCAAAATTTCATCACTTAAACACTGCAATAAATTAGGATAATAACCGCCGTTGATGGTTCCTCCTTTTAGAAGACAATCAATAAAAATTATCCCAAGCGCATCGCCGATGGAACTTGCCTGCCGATGGAACTTTCTTCGCATTCTTTAGACACAATTCTCTTATTACAGGCCACTGCTTTGACTGTTCCATCCATGGTTATAAAATGACGCAAAAATTCAGCTTTATTACGGTGAAACATCGCCAAACACTCTACTGAAACATCTTCACGACGCTGTTTTTGGTCTACTGAAAGCAAGTGCGCCACCCATCTTGGGCACAGCTTCCCCATCTTCAAATCTTGGGTTAATATACAATGTATTTTAAAATGCCTATCCTTCAGCGATCTCAGGCACCTTCAGCCGACGATCATCCAATACAATTTTGTAGATTTTCTTAACCGTGTCTGGCATAATACACTTTTGATTGCTCAAATAAAAATAATAAACAACGTGGCGCCTAGAAACTTAAAACATTTGTTGCCACTTTTCACCAAAATATTTTTTTGATTTGTTAACATCTATAGGCACGGGTAGGGCAATCTATCAAAGTGAACACATGCAATCAACACACAGCGTTAGCAACAAAAACGTGGTTGTTGTACAACAATAGTCTCTGCCTGAAAATAAGCAGTTCGTCGTCGCCAAAGAGTATTGAATAGTATAGAGAACTCATGGAACACATTGTATGACTCAAAAGCACTGACCACATCTGGCGAATGATTCAAAACGTATTACTTTCTTTTTGTCATAATTTGGTCCATTCATAATTTTGATGTGATACATGGATTCCGTTTGAAACGTTTATGCTTTTTGTATTGTTTTATATAATAATATTGTAGAAATGGTGCATTTATATTGAAATTGTATATAAAGAGAATAAAGAGAACGCTCGTTTATGTCTTTTACTCAGGCTCCCTACATGATAGCTGCAGAAGAGTGCAATAAGTTCTCTATACTATTTATGGTAGAAATATAATGGTAGATGCAGTACGACAACAAATACAGGCATTTTGTTTTGCTCGCTGCCTGTAACTCAGCTGATTGAAAAATAATGAAAATGTATACAAAATTGGAAAAAGTTTTATATACAATATGCGTGTGTTTTATTTGATATTTTGAAAATGTTTAAGTAGAAAACTTAAAACGTTTCTATGTGATTTTTGTGGAGAAAACATTTTAAAAACAGCAATTGTAGACGAACGGTGGTTGTATACAAACAAAACTAAATAAACTTTGGCATAAGATAAAAAATCACTCCCGTAAAAAGTTCAAATCAGCTGGGCTAGTGCTTTTACCATTTGTTTGTACCATGCTCTATACTATTCAAAATTTTTTGTCGTCGCTCTGTTTATGATAAAACAAAAACAATTATTTCCGTGAGCTAAATATTGCTTTATTTATTTTAACAATATTACATCAGATGTTAAAGCAGTTGTAAGAAAAAAGAAAGGGCAATAGTAAACGAGCGTTCAGCACAAAAACTATTCTTGTTTTATTTTCCAATGTAACATTTACTAATGTGTTCATACAAAATGGAACAGGTACCGTGTAATAAAAAGATATTAACACATCGTCTGGTATTAACACACACTCATTGATTTTTCTTACAAAAATCATATCACTCAAAATGGAAAACCCTTTACAATATTAGACTTATCCTTTTTTGTCACTTTAGATTTTGCCCGGCTAAACAACCTGCTCAGGGTATTGTATGATTTTATCGCCAGGTTATTTTGCTTTTTTTCATTGATATCGGAGTGCTTTAGTCTCTGGAGGAGCCAGGTATAGACGTCAGAGATTTATACGTTTTCGACGGGTTTTCGTTTTGTACTCTTTGTGTAAATTTTCATGTATGCCTATTCCGATCCAGAATGTCTTTTTTAGTTCTGGTCGGGATATCATTTTTGCGAAGAATTTCTTTTATTCTCCTTTTATTGTCCACATGGAACTCCTATTCGGTGATATTTAGAACTCTATTTATTAAATTTGCCGCGGTGTTGGTAAGAACTATCTTAGAGTAGAAGTTAATTAAACTTCCGGAAGCTGTAGTCTTCTGGTACCAATCAAGTTTGATCACGTTGCCTTGTCGAATTACTACCGCGTCCAGGTATATTAATATTTTGTTCTTTTCCTCTTCCATCGTGAAGTTTATTTGTTCGTTGTATGTGTTAAGGACGTTAAGTACGTTATTCCTCGTTATCACAACAAATAAAAAAGTATTTTTCACAACTAGAAAATCTTTGTATTAATTTATAAGTACAAGTTGAAAACCAAACTAAATTTTACGTTTTTTCAACATTGATGAAAATTAGTTTGAAAACTACTTTATTATCATGAGTGATAAATATTAAAATAAACATTTAGGGAATTCACTAAGGTTGTAGGTTGTAAGAAAATATAAAACATCCAATAGCACATATGTGAACACCCTCTCGTGAATGCATATACTACAATCCAAGGCGTATTAAAGAAGGTGGTGGCACTAGATCAAAGTGGATTTATATCAAGTGAAAGCATTAGGTGTTGTTGTAATTATACGCAAAAACAACAGGCATTTGGTTTTTATTTCGTACCGATGTTGTGTAAATATAAACAAGCATGTAAATACAAAATACAAATGAATTTAATAGCTGCTAGGTACATCGTCATGAAAATACTGAAATCAGCTCTGCTACTGCTTCCACTTGATATAAATACACTTTGCATTAGATGTTATTGGGCGACTGTCAAAAACTGTCAAAATCAGCTGATTGTGAGAAGAGTATTCAGGATCCCGCCTACCCCAGAAACCGGGTTTTCAGTTGTTTCGGAAAGAGCAATTTTTGAAACATCTGTAGCAACAGTTATTTTCAATTCACACAATTCAATCATAAGGAATATGTCGATTTTATGTCTTGTTGTCGTATCAACAATTTTATGGGGAAGGGGGTAGAACATACGATTTTCAGCACAAAATGTTAAATAAAAAAGTTAGGGGAAATCCCTAGTTTAGGAGTTATGGGCCTCCAAAGTCAGAATAACGGGGGGTTTGTAGCACGAATTTTTTGTCGGACGATTATTTTGCCTTTCGAGTCGTCCGGCCGGCCTCAGGGACCAGGGAGACAAAGTACGTCTGTTCCTTAATTTGCATTTCTTAATTTTGGGAAAATGTAAAAACTATTTTCGATAAATTTTTAAAATTTAAACGGCCGATATTTCGATAAAAAAAAAGCGAGTTATCGAAAATTTTCATTTAATTTGGTTTGTTTATTTTGCCTTATAGTGTCCAAAAATGCTGTCAGACAAATTCCTTTAGACGCTTTTTAATACATAGTAGCCCCAGTATATCCGAACTTTAACTCCTAATATATAATTTTACCCAAACTTTTGTATCTAACATTTTTAGCTTAAGATTATACATATGTTCTACACCACCGGTGGACGGGTTTTTAGTTTTTTATTACTTTAATTGTGAGGTGAATATAAACAAACTCGATCAGCTGTGTTGGTGCAACCACCTTCTTCAGTACTTCTTGCTACAATGGTAAACAAATGGTATCAGCTGATTGCTTAGTACACCGCAAAAACATATATGCAAAAGTTGTACAATCGTACAACATTTTTGTATGGAAAAAAATCTACTACAGTTGTACAACTGTTGTAGAACTTTAGCACATACGACACATACAACAGTTAGGACACTCTTGTGAACACTCTAATTGTTGTAAAAGTTATTTAGCGTTTGAGTTCAGAATTTATTTTTTTTTGATATTTGATATTGATATTGTCTGATATTTAATTTTTTTGAATACTCGTACAAAAAAAGTGTCGTTTTCCAACCATTATTCTTCACTTAATTAATCGACTACAAATTTTTGTTAAATATTACTATCAATTTCTTTATAGGTTGGTAAAGGTTTCGCTAATTTCGTTGTGTTTTTCTATGTATTCCGTGTCCAAGGGTACTCTTGCAAAGAAATAATTTGTTGGCATTCCACTAATCAGCTGTCTATGTGCAAAATTAGTCTGTATCAATGTTCAAAGTAAAGGGACTGATACTTAGTAAACATCCAATTAGTCGAAGAAAGAAAATTGGCCATTTACAATCTGTGTATAGAACATTTTTATTCAAATTGAAATTGTAATTTCGAAACTTATTCAAAAGACTAACATTTCATTAGATTGCGGTCCTTCTACATATATAGCCCACTCTAAACATTTCGGTTTAAATGTACAATTTTGCATAATCTTCAACCACAAAATTGACTCAATAACATTTTGAGATAATTTTACGGTCATTAAGCAAAAAAAATGTTTCTTTACATTTCACCAGAGGCAAAGCAGACTGCTTGTACAGCAGCAGCAACAACAACAGCATGTTAATTATTTAAATGCGGTCATAAAACAGGATACAAATTAAAAGTATGCTAAATGGTATTTCTTACCTACATGTGAACAAACAGACATACTTGTCCGCGAGCGATTGTAGACGAGCGCGACCTGTGTGAAATGGCCTTAACTTTTTCTGCACTCTATTTTATTTTTATGGTGATGATGATGACGACGACGAGGACATCTAAGTTGCCTGCTTTGCGTTGTTGATTCTTTATGTCATTTATGACATTTTAATGTTCTGTAGAAATTAACGTAAACGAAATGTCTCCTCTTATGGCAAATGGCGCCCACGTGACATTTACGACAGCACAGGTATTTGAATACCACCAAACACAGCGCTGAGCATTAAGTATATTTTACGATCATAAAGATAATGTCACTTTTAGTGGATTAGATTTAAGCCCAGGGATTTAGAGATTTCACATTTAATTTTCCTGTACTGTTGTTGCAAATCTCTTTTTCAAAGTAATCGTTTTAAAGCGGAACAGGCCAGAGCTTCACAGTACAAGTTGAATGAATGGTTTATTAAAATATCATCCATGAAGTTTTATTAATGGCGTTTTAGGATAACATTGAAAGTTTTTGAACACGTAAAACGTTTCGTTTAAAGCTGTGAAATATAAAAAGTTTGAATAAATTTAATTGGCAAATTGAAATGAATATGTATGTTATCATAGAAACACTATTTTTAACCATTTTCGTCAAAATACATTAACTCGACATTGAAAAACTAAATATAAAGTTAACCTCTCATTAACTTTCAATTACGATTAACTAATCCAATTGTTAACTACCTACATAAAACCATGTCATTTCGGAATCGTGAACGACTGCAGTTAAAATCATACTATCGGCAATCAGAAGGTAGAGTAGAATGGAAATGTCATCATCAGATCAGCAAGTGGAGCGATGGCGTGAATTCTTTACGATACACTCTAGACTTCCGGATGATGAAGATCACTCTACCCCTTCGGAAGCATACCCACGTCGCAACCCAAGAAGAGGTATTTTAACGGAATATTCCAGGGGAACTGTTGAAATATGGTGAATCAGCGTTAGCAGATGTCATTCCGCCGGTCATCAGAAGTGCGTGGATAGACACGAAAATCCCTAAGGAGTGGAAATAGTATCCCAGTATCCCGAAAAAATGTAATCTAACGCTGTGCAGGAACAGGAGAGGTACCACATTACTAAATCCAATAGCCAAAATAACGGCGACCCTTACGCTGCAGCGGATCTCGTCGATGGTGGAGCAAATTGTGCGGAAGGAGCAAGCAGGTTTCAAGCCTGGTCGTTCGTGAGCCGACCACGTGAACACACTCCGTATAATCATAGAACAATCAGTTGAACTACACTCGCCTCTGTATCTACTTTTCATAGACTTCGAACAAGGATTTGATTGTGTACAGGATTTGATTGTTTACAGTGGTCCACCTTGACGCAAAAGGTGATATCCAGCGTATAAAATTTGTTTTAATGGGAAGGAAAGCCAACCTTTCACCACATCTGCGGGAGATGGACAAGGATGTGTTGATGGTTCGTTAATTAAAGACGTAGATTCAGTCAGATATTTAGGATGCAAGATTACCCAGGATAGTGGCTCCACGGCGGATATAGGTGATTGTATAAATAAGGCCCGTGTTGCAATTCTAAACCTGCATAAGTCTCTACTGTTGGACGGTTGTACTACTTGGAGCTTGAAGAAGCTGGCAATAAAAGAAGGTCCAAATGCTTGTCAATCGTTGACTGAGACAAGTTCTCCGAATCTACTGGTCCAAGACAACTTATAGTGAAGTACTCTGACAACAAATATGTACATGTTTCCTGCAATAGTATGTTGCTGACGCCGATAGTTTTCAGCGTGTATATAGTTAGTCGTCCAACAACAGATATTTCCAGAGCGAAGGCCAGGCTGACCACCAAATATTTACCTGGGTAAATAATACAAACAAACTCGTCTGTCATGGAACCAAATTAAATTACTTTCCTGAGACCGTAAGCGATGGAGAGAATTCGTTGATGCCCTATGTTCTTTTTGAACCTTTAAGTTAAACTTTGTATTGTAATATTGTTTCATATTTTTATATACTCTTTAAATAAATAAATGGCATATACATAAAGGGTTTTTCAATAAGAGCACTACAAAAGTTTTTTTAAATAAAGCAAAACCGGTTTTAGATACCAAGGAAATTCTTTATTCCTGTGAAAGTACGTTCGATGTCATTATGTATGGAACTCGATTTCTTTTGCATGGCCACCACGGGCACGCTTGCAGAAGTCCAGACGCTGAACCCAATATTCGACGGTTTTGAAGCATAAATCGGCCGATACTGTTGCAATTTCACGTTCGATATTCGTACGAAGTTCATCAATCGTCGCTGGCTTGTTGGCATAGGCCATAGACTTTACGTAGCCCCACAGGAAATAATCGAACGGCGACAAATCGCACGACCGAGGCGGCCAATCGACTGAGCCATTTCGTGAGATAACACGTTCACCAAACTTGGTTTCCAAAAAATTGATTGTGGCATTCGCTGTGTGGCTTGTGGCGCCGTCCTGTTGGAACCACGTGTCATCCAAGTTCCAATTGGGGCCAAAAATATTCGGTTATCATTGAACGGTAGCGATTCGCATTCACAGTAATGTGCCGGTCTTGATCATCACGGAAGAAGTACGGCCCAATGACGCCGCCGGCCCATAAATCGCACCAAACCGTAATTTTTTCGGAATGCAATGATGACTCATGGACTACGTGTGGATTGCTGTCTGGCCAATATCGCATATTTTGCTTATTGACGAAGCCATTCAGCCAGAAATGAGCCTCATCGCTGAAGATGATTTTCCGATGAAAATCCGAATCATTTTCAAGTTGTTGCTCAGCCCAATTCACGAACATACGACGCTTCTGGTGGTCAAGCGGCTTCAGTTCTTGCGTCAATTTGATCTTGTAAGAATGTAGGCCAAAATCTTTTCGCAAAATTCGCCACAACGACGTCACAGAGATGCCCAACGCTTGAGAACGTCGTGTGAGAGACACATTTGGGCTTCCTTGAACTGAAGCCTCAGCGGCAGCAATATTCTCAACACTACGGGCACTTCTTTGTCTCACTGGCACGTGAACATTTTGTACTGTGCCTGTGGAATCAAATTTTTCCACTAGACGCTCAATTGTTGATCTGGTAGGACGATTATGACGACCATAAATTGGACGTTGCGCTCTTAAAGTTGAGGCCACTGACGCCAAATTTCGGCAGTAAATTTAAATAATTTCGACTCGTTGTTGGCTCGTATATCTTTCCATGATGAAATGGCAAACCTTACTGAAGAGAAATGTCAAAAGTGCAGGAAAAAATATGGCGTCGCTTGCTGTCCTTATTGATTTACGTTTGTAGCGTCTCTGTTGAAAACCCCGTTATATATATATAAGGTTTTGATCTTCAGCTCTCGAATCGTCTCGTGGTTATTGGTGTAGACCATAAATTGCACGTCGCACCAGAAAAAGAAGTCCAATGGTGTCAAATAGCTAAAGATTTCGGCGGCCATTTGATCTCGTTGTTTCGTGAGATAATGCGTCATAGGAACTTCGTTCTGAATAGGATCATTGTTTCATGCGCTGTGTGGTAAGTGGCACCGTCCTGGTGAAACCACATATTATCCAAGTCCATGTCATCGAAATCGGGGCACAACAAGTTTGTTATAATGTCACGATAACTTTCACCGTAACAGCGTTAACGGCATCAATTTTTAAGAAGTATGGTCCGATGACTCCGCCGGCCCACAAGCAATCGAATGGTGCATAATTTTTTCTTAGCAGACATGTGATTTTTCTGTACCCCAAATGAAGCAGTTCTGAATTTTAACGAATACGTTTGGATGAAAGTGTACCTCATCGCTCATGATGATTTTTTTTTTTTGAAAACTCGTCATCAATGGCGCCTTATTCAAGCCTCCCATTGGTAAATATGCGGCGCATTTGCGCATTTCAAATTCCTAGATTTCAGTTCCTGTGTCAACTGATTTTTTTAGGCAAGAGCAAATACGTAGTTTGTTAAAATCGGCTTGACTGCCTTGTAGTAAAGGTTCAAGCTGCCGGGGTGTCGTGCCCGGTCCTCACTTTGTTCCACAGCAACAGTAGTTTCAGCCGAAATACCAGCGTGAAGTCGCACTGGTGTGGCCACGTTAAGCACCGAACCAATTTCTTCGAAATTATATTTTAGATGGTTGGTTGTGTTGATCGAAAAAATCACGCAATGCGCGAAAGGCTCTTCTAGCAGAACGAGCATTTTCATAAAACTTTAGGAGCACTTTTCCGAGTTACTCTATAGAGTATTGCTCCATGACCAATTTTGACTAAGCCTGTAGTAAGATAACATATGACATATCACAAATAATTGCTGGCAAACATCTGCGTCACAGTTTAATCAATTGAACAGATCAAGCAAGTCACTTTCACATTCTCGCCATTTTCGACATCTTGTCTTAAGCAAATTAAGAGCCTGACGAATTATGTTTGTTAATTGTTTGTGTGGAATTTTACACACATTTTTTCAAAAATCGTAAGGTAACTATTTACTCTGTTCAAAACCTGATTACGAAAACGGCAAGCGGAGTGAAAGTAACTTGTGTGAGACAATGGAGAGTGTTAATTTTTATTTCAAATTAGATTGCAAATTAATGAATTGAAACTGGATTACCTACAATAATTTTTGTTTATTGACACTGAAGTAAGAATGCACTTCTCAATTTTAAAATTAAAACACGTATTTCAGGATATGGTTGTGATTTTTTTATTGGATTGCAAAGAAGACATATGGCCCCAAGGCTTTGATGGCAGGCCATTACTATTTTCATGAAGTCTTCCATGACTTTGGCACAGTGATGTGGCTGTATCTCACCGATGTCACGTTGGATCTCGGACTTCAGCAGGAATAGTTTCTGGTTTATTCGCATAAACCCGAGATTTCACAAAACCACAAAGACAGAAATAGAACGGCGTCGATTGTTTCATGCGCCTTCTTGTTGAACCACATGTCGACCAGATCCATGCCGTCCAGTTGAGGTCACAAGAACTCCGTTATCATGTTCATGTAACGAATGCCGTTCACAGTCACTGCAATTTCGACTTAATCTTCAAAAAAGAAAGGTAAGTCTGACCAAAATCCGCACCAAACAGTTGCTCGTTGTGGGTGTATTTGTTTCTCATGGATTGCATGAGGATTAGCTGACACCAAAATTCGACAATTTTGTGTATTCACGAAGCTATGCAGATGGATTTGCGCTCTATCGGAGAAAATTACATTTTTGAAAAATTGCCATTGACTTCACTATGCTTCAATACCCATGGAACGAATTGCCGGCGCTTTCCATGGTTTGCTGGTTTGACTTCCAAAGTAAGCTGCATTTTGTCCGCATGCAGGTGGGGGTCTTTTGTCAATATTCGGTGCCTAGTGCTTCGTGAAATTTGACGTTATTGAGAACGATGCCAATTGAAGTTTTAGGGTTTTCGGCGACACTCTCGTTTATAGCAGCAATGTCTTCAAGAAACTGACAGGTACATTGAAGTACAGGAGTCTTACTGTCCATAGCCGACACAGTTTCTCCAAAACTTTTTACCACTATTCGAATGGTTGACACATTAGTTGCACTTTCTCGACTAAAAATTCTACGAAGTATTCGACCGGTCTCAGCATAACTTTAAAAATTTTTGTATTAAGTTTTCACAATTATAACGCGTTTGTCTTTCGTAAACCGCTCCATTTTTACTAATCGGAATGAACATATGTGACAGCTGCCGTCGATAGTGCAACGGCACTATCGGGGGCACTATCGAGTACTTAGCCATGGAAAAAACCTCTCAAAATATCGTTCGGAGCCGGTGTAAAATTCTAGGTCCCAATCAGTGAGTGAAAAATTTGAAAGCGCACAGCTCACTGGTTGTGAAAAGCTCTTCCCAATCCTTTCATGGGATGTAATGAGAATCGGTTTGTTTGTTTGTTTGACTGCTGCCAAATTTCAGAATTGTCGCTTGCACAGCGAAAAAATTGCACTAAATTTAAAAAGGGCTATCTAACTGGAACAATGGTAAAATCACACGATATATATGTATATGTGCATAGAATATTGTCCAGTGTTCGGAGACTCTCGTAAACTCCAGAATCAACAGATTTTGTACGACGACCAAGTGTCACGACGCACACAAAACACTAAAGTTAGGCAATCGAAGACACACAATACACGGAGTAATCGCAAATTAAATCTGTAAACAGAGTTATCAATCAAGTAAGAACTGTGCAACAACACAACCATGTCAGACTTCAGGTAGTGAATAAGTGAGTTTTCATCCTTTCTAAACTAATTGTTCAACTAGCTAATTTTCGATTTTAAGAGGCTCCGTATACCAATAGGTGCAATAATCAGATTAGCGGGTGATACAAATATGGTTAATGGCATAATTAAAATATATTTGGTCTTTTGTGAAATTATCTGAAGAAAACTGGTAATAAATTTAATTATGTCGGCCTACGAAAATTGATTTCTTATATGTCTCTCACTAAATGTGACTTTATAAAGAATAGCGTTGGTATCTCAATGTATCTTTGCATCATACTCGCTTTTTTAGTATACTCTTACTCTTATACTATGGTTATGTAGTTAATCTCTGGTTTTAATAGGTCATTATAATTATTTCTATATATTTTGAATGTTTGTCACATATTCGACGAAACAATTTCGTTGTTGCAACCAATCATTAGGCGACGAAAATTCAGTTTGTAAAGTCTATATACGATTGACGATCAACCGATGCTACGAGTATCAATTCAGGCATAGTAGTTAGGCATCTAATGAACAACTTGTCACGGAGTTCGAAACTAGTCATGCCAGTGAGTGTATGTTGAACTGAATTGTCTATTATTTCCAACAAAAACCAACCATTTTTCAATTAGAAAAGCTACCCGACCTTGTAAGCTTGTAGTATGAATTTCTCATACATTAACTAAAAATTATTTGTACTCGTATTAAGAACAAAAGAAATAAGAGTTTAAGAAAAAATGAGCGAACATAAAAAAGGAGTTCAGTAGTATTAAACAATAGACAATTTACCATACAACGGCAAAATAAGTTATACGGTATTTACGTCGAGTTACCTCAGCTTTCGATTACCTTTATTTAGTTGATTTGTGTAAACTTTTTTAGGAGGAATCACAATGCAAGCAAAATTTTCAATAGGCGTTCGCAATGTAAGCAACAAGAAGAAAATTTACTCATGGAGTGAAATGCCAACAAGGAAAACGAGTGAAGGCCGTCGTTTCTCTGCTTTCTGTCTTACTCTCTGTGTTGAATATTTCAGTATACGAGCCGTATTACTGAAATGATATAGAAATTTCGATCATATTAAAATAAAATTACATAAAGTATGTACATAAATAGTAAGAAATAATCAAGTCATGACGCCGGAAAGAAATGCGTTTGAGTGAATCGCGTCTACTTTTATGGTTCTCTTCTACTAGGGTTGCCAAATTACGCCGGTTTTTTCTTCTCTACTTGTACATCTAAAGACGATCTAGAATTAGACGACCAGAAGATGTGTGCAATTTGGCAACCCTGGTAAATAAGAACCAAAAATTGCTAGAAATTCACTCAAGGGCATTTCTCCCATTTTTGAAATTTGTATAGTTATATACAATAACACTACCAAAAAGCTGCTCGTGATTTAAAATATCCAATGAAGAAAGTAAGAGAGAGAACAGAGAATGACTAGGGTTTCACTCGTTGTGTTTGTTGGCATTTGAATGAAGAGAAATTTTGACTGTCTACTTGTACATAGTTTTTGGTACATCCTTTTTGAATGCCACACATAGTGTTGTATTTTGAATAATAATAATGTATTGAAATACGTGAAATATTATAATAAACACATTCTATACATAAAATTATGTCGAAAAATACAGTTTTTGGAACAAAGAGTTTATATTTTCAATCATATTTCTTAGGTTTTAAATGAAATTTCCGATGAAGCGCCATCGAGGTGTCAATTATAGAGATTGATTCTAGCAAAATTGTTGCTGAAGTGGAAGTAAATCAACTTCTGCGCCAAAGTTCAAGTACATTTATGGAAAAAAGCGAAAGGTCATTATGTGAAATTCAGTGAGTGCGAACGAGATAGGTTAAATTACAAAATTGTTGCTGGCATTGTGAATGCGGCTTTACGAATAACCATTTTATTTCTCCATAGTCATCACATAAATAGAGGAGAAATATTTAAAAATATTATTATTTTACGTTATCAAATTGTCACTATGCGAGGTGACCGCCTCCGAAAGAAATTTAAGGTGGTCAGAGCAGGAATCGCACCCAGGATCTCATGCACAAGAGGCGCGCACACTAACCATTGCACCACCGATGGCCACAACTAATTGTAATCGCTTTTCTTAATTTTAAAGGGACATTTTAGTTATATGGACAGGATTGGCTATACACTTATTTCTAAATAATTTTATTTTGTTATTCGAACATTTTTCTTACCAATACAAAGTCCAAATTTTCTTCGAACTTGAGATGAATATGGTTTTTTTATTTTCGATAATAAAAAAAAAAAATATTGACCTCAAGCTCGAAGAAAATTTGGATTAATTATTTATAAATAATAGTGTTACCGAGTACAAACAAGAAAAGTTTAGTATTTTTAGACCTATTGCCTCCTCAAAATATTTGGTGCCCGGCACTTTTGCAGAAAAAAATTAAGTTTCATTAAATACTAACCAATAAGGCTCTTTTTCTATTCCACTAAGCTATTTCCACATACGACTTTCTAAATAAAACAATTCACACTTGGTACTACGAAATGTGGCAACATTTACTGTAACTGGTGAAAAATATGCAATACGGCAACACGTTTGTAGCCAGTGCCAACAAATACATGGTAGCAGCAGATGTTGTTATATGTAGTTGTAAGCAGCAAAAACACACATTTTAATTTCGTTCACTCGTTTCAGTTGTCAAATTCTACACTAATATATACCAACAATACAAGAATACACAGAAGTATAAAAACAAAATACATAAGAGGTTGACAAATGAAACGAAAAATGACATGGAAAAAATGTCATCACCTGTTTAAACGACTATAACTGATAGATAATTCTACCATGATCAATATGTATAACATTTACAGCACGTTGTTATGAACAATTTAATTTCAATTTTGTTTTCAATCGGAAATACAAATGTATCCATAGTAAAATTACCAAGTAGTCGCAGTAGACACAACAACAACATACATTTTGGTTTTCTTTAGCCTCTCCTCAGGTCAAAGTCAACACATAGGTATACCAACAAATAAATGTAAACAGAAAAGTACAAAGCAAAACCTTTGAATCTGACAGAAGCGGCCAACTAAACAACAACAAAAAATTTAAATCAGCTGTCTATTGAGTTTACCTTCTCATTCTACCATGAATCTATCCTTCAAATTTAGAGATATAAAAAAATACGTAGTCTTCCATTAAATAAAATAATTTTGATGAACTTATCATGTGTAAGCCAGTTGCAAACTTTTGCTTTTGAGTCTCTCCTTGATTACATTTTCATTTCTAAGAAATGATAACAAAATTTATCTAAGATAACTTTTTTTTGCCATATCTTGAAATTGAACACTTGGCAACATTGTCATTGCACAAGTCGGAATTTAAGTGGGAAATTGAAATGCCACTTAGTATCGCTTAGCTGTCCCGTACAAATTAAGCTATAATTAACTTTAGCGGGGTAAAAAAAACACATATTGATGTGTTAACATCTAGAGCGGCTTATAGGGACTAAATCTATCAAAGTCAACACATGCAAACAACACACGGACAGGTTTTCTGCTGCTGCTAAAACCAGACTTTATGCTGCTGCTAAAACCAGATTTTATGCTGCTGCTCGGCCGGGCCGAAGCTTATATACCCTCCGCCATGACAATTTACACTTACACTCTTCATTCTTTGCATTCCCTTAACACTTTTTGATGTGTTAACGTCTATAGGCGCGGGTACGGCCTAAATTCACAAAGTGAATACATCCAAACAAAATTTGTCCGACTGCGCTCACACAAATTGTCCGACAGCGATAACACATTGTTTGCCGTTAAACTCCTCCGAAACGGCTGAACCGATTTGTATGAAATTTTATGTGCATATCGGGTAGGTCTCAGAATCGGCCAACATCTATTTTTTATACCCCTAAATGATAAGGGTGGCCCACCCCTATATAGGAAACAGATTTGTCCGACGGCGAAACACAGATTGTCAGACTGCGAAAAAAATCACACACTAATGTAGCGGCAGCGAATAGTTGTATTGTGTGGGTGCAGAGCACTCTCAGAGCAAAGAGAACAATGACGTGGTTATACGTATATAAAGGGTCCGCCAAATAACTTTTTTTTTTTTTAAATGCTATAAAAAAAACTACTGAATATTTTCTCATATTTCTTTTTTTATTTGAAAGTGAAGTCCTTGCGGTTAATAATGGAAAATAATTTCATTCAAATGCCTGCCTCCGCTGGCCATGCAGTAGCGTACACGATCGGTCCAATTTTTAAGCACATTATCGATTGTGCGCAGCTGTATTTTACCAATGGCTTCACGAATATTGTCCTTTAAAGCGTCAATTGTCTCTAGCTTGTCGGCGTAACACTTATCTTTGAGGGCACCCCACAAAAAATAGTCCAACGGTGTCAAATCGCAGCTCCGAGGTGGCCAAACGACATCAGCTCTGCGGCTGATAATGCGATCTTCAAAAACAGGGCGCAAAACATCGAGTGTAGCTTCGGCTGTGTGGCACGTAGCGCCGTCCTGTTGAAACCAAATGTTGCCAATATCCTCCTCTTCAATTTTTGTGAATAAAAATTCGTTCAACATGGCCCGATAACGATCGCCATTGACTGTAAAGGCCACTCCTTGCTCATTTTCGAAGAAAAATGGCCCAATTATGCCTCTGGACCAAAATCCGCACCAAACAGTGACTCGTTTTGGGTGCATCGGCTTTTCAATGTATGCGTGCGGGTTTTCTGTGCCCCAAATGCGACAATTTCGCATGTTTACATACCCGCCAAGATCAAAATGAGCTTCATCTGAATAGATGATTTTTTTGGCAAAGTCGGCATCTTCTGTAAGTCGATCGCAGGCCCATTTTTCCCATATTTCCCAGCGTTGTTCAAGCGTATACAGAACCATACTCGTTAAGCGGAAGGATAAAACTAATTATCTGTCAAATCAGATATGAGCTAAGTGTTACCGTTCACGAAATAATCACTTTGAAAAAAAAAACGTTAGATGGCGGACCCGTTACAAATGAGATAGAAAGAGAGTAACGAAAATTGTGAACTTGTGTAGCGTATGTACGAACATAACATAAATAAATAAATAAATAAATAACAATGCATGTATGTTCATGCGACTGTTGCTCTGCATTCTCTTTGTTTTTTGTGGGTATAAAATAAAAAGTATTACGCGTGAAAATAATGACAATTGTCTTTAAATATTTTTAATATCACTTATTGATATTATTTAAATGAAACGTCAACATATGATTGATATATCTTTATATTAAATTCACCTCTCTGTATGCATGTTTGCCGAAAAAACTATGGATTGAATTTTAACCCTTGTCCCGTAATCAAATCGAGCTGAAACTTCGCAGGCAAACTAATGGCGACGACAAGAATGAACTGTCGAAATATGGGCGGGATTGGAGAAAGGGGCGTGGTACCTCCCATACAAATCACAAATTAAAAATCCATAATTTTAACGGTGTTTGAACCAACACCAGACACTTTACTTCCTGAATTCTAATCGCTTGGTGAGCATCAACTAATAAAAAACATCTTGAATACAATTGTAATTCATTTGGTTTTCTTTTCCCAACTCTTCTCTTTATTCTCTACTGGCCAACTTCTGGTCATATAATATATCATTATACAAGGTGGCGCAAAGTAAACTTCCGATGTGTTTTGGCTGTAATTTACTCTGCGAACTTGGGGAACAGATCAAACTTTCCAACTGTGTATCACATTCATTGGACGCTTTTGAAGCAAAGAAGTTCTGTTGGTCCACAATCAATTTTTTTTTAAAACGATATTTTTTTAAATAATAAACAAAAATTAGCTGCCGTATTAGAGCCAACTAATCAGCCTTTTTAAAAAATAAAAATTGAATGTGGTTGAAGAAATTCGAAAAAAGTTATCAATATTTTCCGATTAATAAAATTCGAAAATGGCGAAATCTGAAATAAGAAAAAAAAATTAAGTGTTTGTGAGCATTACGAGGAATTATGTCAAAATATGTTACAAAAAAAATAAATTGTTTCCCATTCCCACATCCCATGAAGGGACAGGTGAGAGCTTCTCACAAACACTGAGCTGTGCGCTTTACAGTTTTCACTCACTGATTGAGACGTACCGTTTTACACCGATTCCGAACGGAATTGTGAGAAGCTTTTTCATGGCTAAATACTCGATAGCGTCGCCGTCACTATGCGAGGTGACCGCCGCCGAAACGAAAATTTTGTTTAAGGTACTCAGAGCGCGGATCGAACCCAGGATCTCATGTACAAGAGGCGCGCACACTACCTGTTGCACTACCGACAGTCACCGACGGTTACCAAAAATATAAAACGATAAAACCAATAGCTTTGTACCTTTTGAAATCGAAAAAAAACAAAAGGTAGTCAACTTTGAAAATTTTTCAAAAATATACTCCAGTCTGTGATTTTCAGTGTGATATATCGCCATAATCTCTGATCGGTTTTTCACAGAACTTACAAATGTATACTAGATCAAAAGATATTGAATTTTGGCCGATGGAAAACGATTCTGAACCACTATGTGGCGCCTTGAAACTTAAAACATATGTTTTATAATGTTGCCACTTTCGCCACGCTATTTTTTTTAAACTACTGGCACCATCCATACGTCATGTCGGCTAGTTTGGAACCACCCTCGTATTTGTCGAATATCGCAACTATAGAATTTTCTCGGTATAATTATTTTCAATATTTCATACAAATCATATGAAAACATTACCAACAGAGAAGATGGTTATTTGTTTTGACCAGTGCAAGCAAATGTGTCATTATTTTCTTGCTTAATACTTTTTGTTTTATTCCCACAGAAAAAAACAAAGAGAATTCAAAGCAACAGACACATGTACAGTAGGGTCTCCAATTAATAAAATTTCTTTTTTGCTCTAGCTTTATTTCAAAGCTTAGAGAGTAAAGAATTTTTGAGAATTTTTTCAGATTTTTCGGAAGTGGTTTATAGGTCGCACCAGTAGAATTTCGAGGATTCGTGGTCAATAACTACAATTTTCTTAGTTTGTAAGTCAACATTTTTGAGGCTAAAGGCCAAACTTTTATTGTGTATGCATAAACCACCAGTTTTGGCATTGATTTCCTTCAATAAGGTACCACCGTATTAAATTTTTTCGCAAATTTCGTAAATAACGCTTCATATCTTTTAAAATTCCTACGAAAATTTAAAAAAACGAATGATGCACTTTAAAAGACCTGTAAATTCCAAGCAATTTTATAATAAAAAATTTTGAATTTGTGGTTACTGTTCCAGAGTTATAACATTTTAAAGCCTGTTTCCCATTGTATGAAACTAATAATATTATAACCTGTTTGCTATTTTTGAACGGAATTTGCTTCAAATTTCTCTAAACATTTAAAATACTAATGATGCATTTTAAAAGATGGATAACATTTTGAATTTGCAGTTACTGTTCCAGAGTTATGCCACTTTAAAACTCTTTACCCTATAATATTATAAACTGTTTGTCTTTTTTCATTGGATTTGCTCTAAACGTTGTAATACTGAAAAAGTCTACATGCGCTAAGTAACTACAAAGAATTTCACCCACCAAAAAACGGTGGTGCAATGAGTAGTGTGTATTTGAGATCCTGAATTCGAAACCTGCTCTGACCACCTTAAAATTTCTTTCGACGGCGGTCACCTCGCATAGTGACGGCGACACTATCGAGTATTTAGCCATGAAAATGCTTCTCAAAAATACCGTTCGGAACCGGTTAAAAACTGTAGGCCCCAATCAGTGAGTACAAGCCTAGAAAGCGCACAGCTCACAGGTTGTGAGAAGCTATCCCCAATTCCTTCATGGAATGTAATGGGAAACCATTTATTTTTTAAAAAACTGCCCCGGACACATATTTCAGGAAACATATCTATGATTGCATGCAAACACATATATGTTTCCTGCAATATGTTGCTGGGGCCGTTTTTTTCTGGGTGTCATAAAACAAAAAACAAGGCAACAAACACATGTACATACATACATTGTTATGTTCTCACACGTCATTATTCTCTTTGCTCTGAGAATGCTCCGCACTCACCCAGAACAACTAGTCGCTGCCGCTACATCAGTGTGTGTTTTTTTCCACAGTCTGACAAACTGTGTTTCGGAATCGGACAAATCTGTGTTCTAAATAGGTGTGGGTCACCCTTATCAGTTAGGAGTATGAAAAAAATAGACGATTCTGAGATTTACCCGATATGTACACAAAATTTCATACAAATCGGTACAGCCGTTTCGGAGGAGTTTAACGCCAAACAATCTGTGATCGCAGTTGGACAAACTGTGTTTGGATGTATTCACTTTGTGATTTTAGTCTCTACACGCGCCTATAGATGTTAAGATGTTCCAATAAAGAGATTACGATTGCACACTCCTGATAAAAGTGAATGGACTAACTATATATTCCAAATTAGCCTTATAGGAGCACATAACATCGCCATTACAAATATATGCTGATTCCATTTCAGATCGGAGAAATAGTCAACTTTATGAAGCGACCCATGTCATTGACAGAAGTGGAATCAGCATATATCTGTAATGGCGATGTTATGTGCTCCTAGAAGGCTAATTTGGAATATATAGATAGTCCATTCACTTTTATCAGGAGTGTCCAATATTGACACTCGAAATCATCATTTCTGTCAATGACATGGGTCGCTTCATAAAGTTGTCTATATTTCCGATCTGAAATGGAATCAGCATATATTTGTAATGGGGATGTTATGTGCTCCCATGGGGCTAATTTGGAATATATAGATAGTCCATTCACTTTTATCAGGAGTGTCCAATATTGGCAGTCGAAATCATTATTTCTTTCAGTGACACGGTTCGCTTCATAAAGTTGACTATATATCCGATCTGAAATGGAATCGGGATATATTTGTAATGGGGATGTAATGTACTCCCATGGCGCTAATTTTTAATATATAGATTGTCCATTCACTTTTATCAGGAGTGTCCAATATTGGCAGTCGATATCATTATTTCTGTCAGTGACACGGTTTGCTTCCTAAAGTTGACTATATCTCCGATCTGAAATGGAATCAGCATATATTTGGTAAAGGGGTGTTATGTGCTCCCATGGGGGCTAATTTGGAAGATACAGGTAGTTCATTCACTTTTATCAGTAGTACCCAGTATTAGCACTCGAAATCATTATTTCTGTCAATGACAGTGGCCACTTCATAAATTGGGCTATATCTCCAATCTGAAATGGAATAAGGATATATATAGGCTGCGCTGTTTATGCGCTTCTACGGTGTTAGGCGGCGAGACATTAGAAGTTCGTTCACCTTCGTCGTGAGCGACCCAGGTTAGATAAAAAGTAACCAATGTCAGTTTTTTACAGGAAGTAAAAATATTTTTTTCTATATAAGGCTAATTTTATGCTATATTCATCATAAATGGCTTCAAAAACGTTTACTGGCTCTTTTTTCTGTACAAATTTTCTTTTTTTTTTGGGCCAAAAAATCAGATTTCGGAAATTTTGTATAAGTGGTTTGTGTCTTCGATAAATAAATTTGTCGGATAAATTTATCTTCACACCCTTTCATACATAACGTTTACCATAGACATGAATTCAGAAACGATTTTTAGAAGAAATTTCGCAATAAAAGGCGCATCCTCTATTGATAAAAAAAAACGCTTCATTCATCGCAACATAAATTGCGAGAAATACCGAGGCAACGAAAGTAGAACGATACATTTATTTTATCGTACTTCGTGGATGAAATATTTAATATGAATTTATATGTAATTCTAAGATAATTTTTAACAATTTTAATGAATACCGGGTTTTTTTTAACTGCATGAGAACTTAAAATTGTAATACAAGACAGAAGTATTCTTGGAATGAATTTTTTTTCTATAATCTGGTACATAATTTCATTACATTTATTTTTTAAATGATTTCCGGTATAGGTCCGCCGCGGCTACGAGTACATGGCCTCTTCGATCAGTTCAATTTTTTTTTTACCACTTTTCCCAAAATATCGGTCTGTATGGCGTCAATTGTGGCTTTAATATTGGTTTCCAATGATTCAAGAGTTGCTGATTTGTCGGCATAAACCAATGCCTTCATATAGCCACAGAAAAAGTAATCCAGAGGCGTAAAATTGCGTGAACGAGGGACCAGTGAACAGGACCACTTCTGGAAATAAACTTGTCACAAAATTGATTTTGCAATAAATCGATTGTTAAGCGCGCTGTATGGCAAGTTTATTCACTTTATATACCTCCGATCTGCCGTAAAAAAAACAAAAATGTCAGATGACGCGGATAGTTGTCCTTACGAGTAGATGTTATTTTGGGGTAAGCAAGCACTTCTGATATAAAGCCCTCTCTCGAGTAACAGAATTCCAGCTATACCAGCCTCTCATACAATCTGACAAAACATCCCTAGGAGTCTTCGAGAGAAAAATACTCTCAAAAATGTATGGCCCTATAGTGCACACCGGCGAGTATTGGCGTCGCATGAACCATGAGCTGTATGGGTTGGAAGCAAATGTTGTTGATGTGTAGCTGATTAATTTTGGGAACAAAAGTTCGCCATTCACCATTGCCGCAGCTCCATTCTCATTTCGAAAGATATAAGGACCGATTATACCGCCAGCGTATAAACCGCACGAAACAGTAAATTTATTGAAAATTATGGTGATTCGTTTACGGCTTGAGGATTGTCTTCGCTCCAAATACGCCAAATTTGCTTGTTGACGAAGCCACTTAACCAGAAATGAGCTTCATCACTAAACACAATTCAAACGCAATTCAATTCAAACACTAAACACAAACTTCGCGACCAGATTTATTCTTTTCAAAGTAAATTTCCGCAATTTGGAAGCGTTGTTGCAGTGTTAAACGTTTCATGATAGTTTGCCAAACCTTATTAAAGAGAAATGTCAACACAGTTGGACAATCTCAGCTGTGAAATCTGTAGGTATCGATATCGATAGTTCTTACGCAGTTAAATAAACACCCGTTAGTAGCATATCCGGATGGTACGGTGCCTATAACCGATTTGGGGTTATGGCCTCCAAACATCCCGGACGAAATTCCAAAACTGCATTGGGAATTATGTCCGCGATGCTATATGGTCATAATCCGCAATGGGTGTTTGGATTTTTGGAACGAAGTTCCCTATCGCACGTTGCGAGATGGGGGCTAAATGAAACAATTTTAAACAACTTGTTTTAACTACTTTGTTATTATTATCAACTATATTTAACTGAATAAAAAGTAAAACCCAATGTGAAAGAAGTTTGCAAAAATAACATTTTCCTAAATAAGTGCGTTTTCTTAAAAAAAGTAAATTTTCTCAAAAAAACATACCTATTCATATTCTTAAACAGAGTACCTTTTCTTAAAAAAATACCTTATCTTAAAGAAGTACCTCTGCTTAAAAAAGTAAATTTTATTACAAAAAGTACATTTTCTTAAAAAAAGTATTTTTTTTAAATAAGTACCTTTTCTTAAGAAAGTACATTATCCTACAACAAATTACCTTTGCTTAAAAAACTATATTTTCTTTAAAGAGTACAATTTATGTGAAACAAAATAACTTTTAAATTTAGTTGTTTTAGGTCCTCGTTATGTTTAAAGTTGTAATTTCCTTTAAGGCTGTAAGAGATCATGTTTTCTCCGGTTAGTGAAAAAAATGTAAATTCCGAGGGTGGGATTCGAACTCACATTCGCTGGACGATCGTTTCGATGTTTGTGAAACATCATCTTCAGCAGCGTCTAGCCCGTTAAGCCACTGCGGTGTGTATTTACACGAGTCAATAACCGAAGACATTTATTGATGTGTTAACATCTATACGCGCGCCTCTAGGGCAGTAAACTATAAATTTAATACATACGCAAGTGTTAGGTTTGTAAGAGTAAATCATCGTTTGTTTGTTCGTTGCTTGGCAGTCGGTATTGAAAGTGATTATTGGGCGATTTTCATATAATTTTCCCACGCGATTTTCTCCGGAAATTCATAGCCGATTTTATTAATTTTTGGATTAAAAAGCTAGTGCGGGTTTCGACGAAGAGTTTAGGCCAAAAATTAAGGCGATCCGATATCGGCGAGCCGAGATTTAAGTGTTTTAATTTGGAGTAATATTAAAAAAGTGTTTTATGTTGATCTTCGGTTTTGTCTTATCATCGTTTGTTTGTTCGTTGCTTGGCAGTCGGTATTGAAAGTGATTATTGGGCGATTTTCATATAATTTTCCCACGCGATTTTCTCCGGAAATTCATAGCCGATTTTATTAATTTTTGGAATAAAAAGCTAGTGCGGGTTTCGACGAAGAGTTTAGGCCAAAAATTAAGGCGATCCGATATCGGCGAGCCGAGATTGAAGTGTTTTAATTTGGA
Source organism: Phaonia tiefii (assembly GCA_963931995.1). NCBI lineage: Eukaryota > Metazoa > Arthropoda > Insecta > Diptera > Muscidae > Phaonia > Phaonia tiefii. The sequence continues at coordinate 18,152,440 of OZ008368.1, read as the reverse complement.
GTATTAATTTGGAGTAATATTAAAAAAGTATTTTATGTTGATCTTCGGTTATATCGTACGAATATAACAATGTATGTATGTATGTATGTATGTACAAGTGTCTGTTGCTTTGCATTCTTTGACTTTTGTGGGAATAAAACAAAAAGTATTGAGCAAGAAAATAATGACACATGTGCTTGCACTGGGTCTTTAAATAATTTTAAGTATTAATATTATTTAACTGTAACGCCACCGTGTAACAGGTACCTGTAGCAAAAAGGTGTTAACACATCGCCCGTGAGTTCGAACACTCATTGGATTTTTTGATTGGGTGCAGATCGATTGTTGTCGCTACTTCCACATTGCTTTCCTACTTACGCGCACTGATGCAGAAGTTTTTGAAAGTTCTATTTATAGAACGAACTATTCTAATTGTAGTTGTCTCGTTCTGTTTTGGTTTGGCCCTACCATATGTTTCAAATTTAGTTGTTTTAGATCCTCGTTATGTTTAAAGTTGTAATTTCCTTTAAGGCTGTAAGAGATCATGTTTTCTTTTCTTGAGATAAGTACCTACTCTTAAAATGTTACCTGTTCTTTCGTAAAAAAAAACTTTTCTTCAAAAAAAAATACCTTCTCTTAAAAAAATACATTCTCTTACAAAAATTCCTTTGGTTACAAGTACTTTTTGTTAAAAATAAAACAATACATTTTCTTTTCTTGAGATAAAAAAATAACCTTTTCCTAAAAAGAGTACCACTTCTTTAAGAATCTTCTACAGAAAGAAGTTTTCCATAAATATCATTATGAAACATGGTAATGCTAGATCGCACATATAGCCTAAAGCGGCCAAATAATTGAGCGCTTCAACCATTAAATTCTTCAATTTGCCCAACCTGTTTACACAACAATACCGTTCGAGGATTTTTAAATCTCATTGGATGGTTGCTAACATACGATACAGTAGGGAGTGCTGAAAACGCTTCTTTTTTGAATTTCAAATGGCTGGGGGGGTTGGAGTCTCAAACGACGCGTATTAAACAGGTGTTTACAGGAAGTTCAAACTTTTTTTTATACGATGGTACCTATAGTCCCCTACCGGCGGTTGAAGTTTCGATTCATAGCATATTTTCGAAAAAAAAAAGATTTCTTTTGGACAATATGGGGCTCAAGCGACGTGTCCTGATGAACATATATAGAACAAAATATTTTCAAAATTTTGACAGAGCATTTTTTTTAACGACGACATTTTGAAATCTTTATCATGCATATTTTGTCCTCCCCATTTTGTTGTAGTTTACATAAACAGTCCGTTAACTATATAGAATAAATATATCTGTATGAATGAGATTTTTTTTAAAATTGGCTACTTTATGGTGTATTTATGTAAAATACATCAAAATGGGGAAGCCAAAATATGTATGATAAAGATTTTAAAATATCGTCGTTAAAAAAAATGCTCTGTCAACATTTTGAAACTATTTTTTACTATATATGTCGATCATGACACATCGTTTGAGCTCCATTTTGTCCAAAATAAATAAATATGTTTCTTTCGGAAATATACTAGGAATTTAAACTTCAAAGGCCGGTAGGGACTTATAAGTACCCTCGTTTAAAAAAAGTTTGACATTTCCGTAATCACCTCTTCATTACGCGTTGTTTGAAAAAAATAGGTTTCAGTACACCCTAATATATAGGCTATTGCTAAAAAGGGTGAGTCTAGCATGCCTGAAAATTACACCTTGGACCATTAAATTCACGGGTCGCCCACCATATAGTTCCCATTCGGTTATATTGCCGAACTCAATATTTAAATTCAACGCTGTTTAAAAACACAAGTCACACATTGTTCAATTCAAATAAATATATTTAATAAATTAATTAAAATAAAAATAAAGTATAAATATATTTAAATATTTACTGCAAAGGCACTCCGTACAATTCATGTTTTGGACTCTCGTTGCCGTTACCACCCGATCTAATGTCGATTTGGTCAAGGGGATTACTGGTCGTAAAGTCAATTTGGTCGGTTGACAATGCGGAAGCACTTGGTATAAAGGCAGAGTTATGTGTTGCATCGCCTTCCTTTTGGGTCTTGTATTTTATGAAATATACTTCCGGTTTACTGGACTTGTATGCCGGCTGTTGAAGTTGTTGCAAGTCGTCTACTGAAGGCTGTTCGGGTTTCTTAACTAAAACATAAATAAGAGTTTTCTCCTCAACCTTGGGTGCTGAAGCAGCGGCCAACTGACTGTAATTGGGAGTTGGATGGTTTGGAGCCTTAATAAACACGATTTTGTAATGCTTTTTGGATGGGGCAATAAACTGTGGAGCAATTGCCGATGCTTGAGTTTCTTTTTCCAAATCCTCTGGAGGAATGTGCACATAAATGTGCTTATCGGCGGAAGGATCCAAAGGAGCATTTGCTACCGTTTCGCGGATGACATGACCCAACTGGCCATTGAGCCCGTGGGATCCTAGACTCGATGAGGGGAAGCTTGCGAAACCAGCATTATTATGTTGACCGCCAAATAATGAAGAATCGTATTGAGATGCATAGTTCGAGGAGGATGACACTTGAGAACCAAAATTGGAAGTAGATTGCTGGCCGTTAAAATTGGGAGCGGAAAGTTGTCCCTTGTAATTTGAAGGAGATTGTTGTTCACCGAAGTTGGAAGAGGATGGTCGTCCGCCGAATTGTGAGGAGGAAAGTTGCGCACCGAAATTGGAAGAGTAATGTTGTCCGCCAAAATTCGGGGATGAAATTTGTGAGCCGAATTGCGAAGAGGGGAATTGTCCCCCATAGTTTTGCGAGGAATATTGGCCAGCATATTGTGAAGGATTGTGTGGCCTGGAAGAAGATAATTGCACCGGAGGTAATGGTCCAATAGGACCTGGTCGTGGTGGCACAGGGAATGCGGCTGGCACATTGGTTTGTTGACTTAGTTTATTGTTTTGTGATGAGAATCCTTGATTATAATTGTAGCCTTGGCCTTGACTAGATGATGTAGTTTGAGATTGACTTTGAAGAGGTAACGGTGGTGACACTTGCGATAGGGGAATAAAATTCACTGGAGGCTTTGACACAGTTGTAGAGATTCCGTTTTGAACATAACCTTGACCAGATGAAAATGTATTAGTACCGCCTTGGTAGGCTGATCCTTTACTGCCAATTCCGGAGCCGATTTGATTTGATGGTGCAGCAGACTGTGTTTGGGAGCTATAACTACTTGCAGCCGTCTCTAAATTATGATTCTTGTGATTAAGAATTCTAGCCTGAGTTTGGGATTGTATTAACGCAGATGTGGATGCATCGAATTTGTATCCGGCCGCATGTTTACACGGTGGCACTACTGATTGTAATCCATGTTTTTCGATCACGGGCGCGGGTTCTCTATATTTCTTTGCCTCGGGTGCAGACAGAACGGGTACCACCAAAGCGCACAACAATATACACAAACGCATTTTATTTTTAAAATTTTGCAGGTCTTTTTTTTGTGTTCCGAACCGTTTGAATACCGGGAACGGTTGTAAACGACTGATTCGCAGACAAATTACTTAAATGTATTTATGCTTTTGTAAAACAGCATCGTTTGCGCGTACATACCTACTCACTACCAAAAGTGAGAGGTTGCAGCTCATGTCAAGTCCGCGTTATGAAATCAATCCATTTAAACGGTAGACGGCTGTTATAGTGCTTTACTACCGCTTACACAGGGTGTGCGGTAACTTTGACCGTGGTCGTGGTTGTACATTAAGGCACTCTGGATAACGCACACATTCGATTAAATATCTATCCCATGTTGTGTCTTATTTGTGGTTAGGTAGGTTAAGCTACTCAACCACAGATCTCACCACTACCAATATGACGGAAACCAGTTTATAATGACGCGTGCTTAATGCTTGTGTAGTGTGCCCAGCGCATGCGTACCACATAACTAAGCGTTGATCTGACATGAGATGCCACATAAAAGAGAAGAAGAAGGAAAAAACGATGTGAGTGATTAATCGGCATTAATTAGGTGAACCACTGAGTGAGTAGTGAATGAATACGAGTTTATGAATCGCATACTTTCACTGGGATCCCCCAGAAAATCTTCTCACACTTGAGCGCCGAAACTGGCATGACATAATAGCACTTTGGGAAAGAAAAAGATTTATTCACATCAGCTGTTCTGTTCAAGTTGATACATGTTTATGTTCCACATATTGGCATACTGGTACGAGTATTATGTAATGACGTCCATCGACCGCCCGACCGATTTTACATCTTGTTTATATTCATGTATGCAAAATTGCCGCAAGCTGTTTTGTTTTACGAATCGCTTTAGCAGAATTTTGACAGCTATTATTACCTAATGGTTAGTCAGCACTTCCACAAAAATCGAGGTGTTTTTTACTTCATTTATTTTGTTTACTTCATTCGTTCCACAAACTTAATGTTGTTATATTTTTTTTTCAGTGGTCGGTTGGTCATTTCTCTGGTGCTATTTAATAATAATTTATTCCTCAAGAGATCTTGAAATTGTTATAAATCAAATGCAAAAGACTCGTAACATTCGTATCATTGAATGAAATATGAAATATTTGCTGAAACTTTTAATGAGTTTATCTAAAATGAACTAAGTTTTGCATTTAAAAACGTGTTAACAGTCATGTTGGGTAAAATACCCGTAATTACCATTTGATTGTAAACTCTGGAATTGGGTGGGAATATGATAAGCTATTTTAACAATATAGTATCCCATACAGAGATAAGGCCGAGGGAAGTATATTAATATTTAATATAATTACCACACTGTTTCCGCCATTTGAATGTAAATTGATAATGTGTTAAGGTAATATTGCAAACTTTATTCCGCCCATTTTGTGCAAGACAGTCACAATTCAAAACACATAATTTCGAGTAAATTTGTAGTTGTATAGGATTGTATGCAATATGCAAACTTGAAAATTCTCTCACGCCAAGAGTATACACATTTTATGTATTTGAATAAGTTTATTCGAAAGAAAGATCAGATGAACAAATTGAAGACGAAAATATCATCACGTGAATGGGACCAAAGGGCACATTATAAGCCATTGGAATGGAAAACGGCACTCGCAGGCTACTCTACGTTAACTGGACACAGTTTGAACTTTGGCGAAATGAAAATTCTAACTAATGAGAAGTTTGAATTACGTGTTCTCTATATTTAAACGAGTTTATTGTGTGTGTTTTTCTTTAATTAAACGAGTTTATTTTTGAAAAGCCATTCAAACTACATTTGCGTTGTCTGTGCCTTGGCTTTTTTTTACTTGTAATGCAAATTTAATTTTAGTATAAGCAGAAATTTAATTTTTTTGCCAAAAAAAAAATACATGTACTCCTATGCCGATGATATTGCTATCATCTGTACGGGAAGAAACTCAATTTACTTAGCATTCGTACAACCAGCCTACTTAGTCTGATTTCGTACTGCACCGCTAACAATGGACTATCATTTAACCCACTTAAAACCGAGCTTATCTTGTTCTATCGAAAATATAAAATACCCGCATTTGAACTGGCGTCAGTTAATGGGGTGCAATTACAGTTGACGGAAAAGGTCAAGTATCTGGGAATAATTCTCCACAGAAAACTGTCTTGGAAACCGAATGTGCAGGAGAGGGTGAAAAAGGCGTATGTTGCTCTTTACTGCTGTAAAGGGGCGATAGGAAAGCGCTGAAGACTGTCTCCTAAGATCACCATGTGGATTTATATGGCAATAGTGAGACCAATAGCACCAATGGCACCGTAGTTTGGTGGAGGTCCCTCCAAAAGAAATATATTCTGAATTCCTTGATGAAAATTCAAAGGCCAGCATTGACTAGCGTTAGTGGGGCAATGGGCACGACGTCAGGCACTGCCCTTAGTGCTATCCTGAATATCTGTACTCCTGATATCATGGCCGAATCGTCAGTCGCTACATCCCTGGTGAGAATCAGAGATTGTGGCGTTTTGATATCGGGGCATTCCGGACATGCTGAATTACTACACCTGATCAACTCTATTCCCGTAAAAACGGACTACTGTATCCCCCACCTTCTACCAGCGACAAATCTAAGGACTTCTATTCCGAACAGGAATACCTTGGAAAAGTCACTGGAAGGGGACACCAGTAGTATCAGATTTTTCATGGATAGATCAAAGTTGGACGAGCAAGTAGGCTATATGGTTCATTCACAGAACCTAAAGGTAAATATCTATATATGGAAGCCATGTTGGCTACGTCCCTGACGGTGAAAGAATCATCACTTAGGGTGATTGCAGAGTATTTGACACCAGGCACATGTGAGTACCGGGACACAGCGACATTCCAGGCAATTGCGTAGCGGATGCGTTAGCTTGATAGGGTACTACGGCCCAGGTTCTTCCGGCACAAGACGGTGTTAGTATGGCAATTTCTACCTGCTGTTTGCAGATCGGGCAGTGGGCCGATAATATGTTTAAGGACAAGTGGAGACTTACTTCAACTTGCAAACAAGCCAGGGTCCTCTGGCCACAGGTGGACAGGAAGAGGACTAGACAACTACTTAACTAATCGAGAGGCAGGTTATCCACAATGATACGAACACTTACGGGACATTGTCTTGTAGGAAAACACGCCCTAATATTGGGACATAGAAACTCCACTCTCTTTAGATGTTACATGGAAAAGGACGAGGAAACGACGGAACACCTTCTCTTGGATTGCCCTGCTCTGGCTGGACTGAGAAGTAGGATATTCGGAACACATCTAATTAGCGCTGTAGCCCTACAGGATATTCCTGTAGGTCTTACAGACAAATTTATTGAAAGCGCAAATTGGCTAGACGACTAGTCAATAGTTGCTATGGAGGAAACTGCAGGTATCACAATGGGCTTCTTTAGCCTATCTGTGCTAGACAGCGTGCTGTCTTGCAGCCTTTTCAACCAACTAACGAAGCAACTCGTATGTTTGCGCTCACCTCAAAAATTCATATTGCGGGTTAAAAATAATTTTTGTATTTATTTCTGGTAAAGTGGTTAACACAAACAAAATAAAATAGGTCTCACTAAATATAAGTTGTAACTACAGAAATTAAGTTGTGTTAACCAATTCGAGTATTTCTGAGACCTCATTCATCTGAAATTGAAGATACAACTCATAAAAAGGACACTATTAGAATTCGTGTTCAAATATTAGTCACTGTAATCAGAATTTAGTTTCTGTTACAAAAACTCTTATAATAAATTTATGTATTCGATTTTTCATAAGAGGCTTTGCTGTTAAAGAGAAACTACATATATTTGAATGTTACACGAGGACTTTTCACAAAAACTATTATTTTAAACAGAAAGTGAGGATAAATTTGTGAAAAAAAACAATAAATTATATTACCCAACGAAGTGGGTAATGGGTACAGGCTGCTTACCCATACCCATATGTAATGGGTGAGTATGATGAGTAATTCCCCATTGGCGGGGGGTAACTTCCCAATATTTTGCCCATTACCCGTATGGGTAATGGGTAAACTATCACTTCCCATTACCCACCCCAATAATATTGGGTTACGAACCCTAGTTACAAATAATAGATAATAATTTTATTTGATTTTAAATATAAACTAAAAAATTATAATACGAAATGAATAAAATTTTAATAAAAAATTTTTGTTCTGTAAAATTCATAATGGGTTAAAGCATCAACAATTGGTCATGACTGCCATTAAGTGCAAGTAATTAGTTGAGTATGCGAATATATTGTTTGGTACAACCGAATTAGGTGATCATTGATCCAACAAATAGAATCATCACCACTATAAGATAATTTGATTGATAAAACTAAAACTCGATTGACAGATCATATTTATTTCTGGCTGCTATGTCTTCCACTATATATTTTAGTTACTGAGACCAAAATTGAAGTACAAATCAATTAATATGCACAACATTTGGTGATACTGAATACAAGTATTGGTAATCACAACTGAATACTATGATAGTCCAAGGAACCGCCATATTTTAGTTGGCTGTAAAATAAGTTGTGACAACGAATCTCTTCTCTGTGTGTACTACAACCTTACAATATTGGTATTAGTTCAGTGTAAGTACAGGACCTGATCCAAGGATGAGAAATATGCCTTACGACCGGGTAAGACTGTCAGAGAAATCGTTGGATATGTCAAAATTTTTATTTGGTGAGAGATGATGGAATAGTGTAAACTTGAGGAGAACGATTTGCAGACAAAATTTTGACAGATCTGTGAGATGTCTCTAATTTTTTGGTTTTTGCTCAAAAATTTATGCAATTAGGGTTGCATTTTGATTGAATGAATAAAAACAAAAAAACGGAAATAAAAGCTTATATTTCGACACATTATACAAAAGTTTAGGGTTTGTTCACAATCTGCCGTTTTCTGTATTCAATTTTTATTTAATAACTGTTGTATTTCCTTTGTCGCTTTGCTGACAGATGTTTTTGCATTCTCTGAAACTGATAGTGTAAATTGCAAGCAGAATGATAAAGCGATCGCAAATGGAAGAGAGTTTCATTCTATTTCTCTCTCTGCGAATCGTTCCATTTGCACTAATCCACTAAAAGAAAACCTCTTCGTCGCATGGATGAAACATTTTCGTTAATGTTTTTACGTTGCTATAGTGAAATATGTCGTATATCCGACAATTTGGTAGTCACTGCAACGAAAACTTCTTACTCTTCGTTCCTGGAACAATTTTATTTAATTTAAATTTTGTAGAAGAATGGGTTAAAAATTATAACAAGACAGTAAAGGCATGATACTTAAAATACTGATATTTGGTTTATCTCTTAATTTTTATAGTTCATTTTAATTATTTATTGATTTTGGGGGTTTGTCAACATTTACAGTTGACGAAAGCATTTCGTCATTGCAACGAAACTAATGTTTATGGAGATAAAGAGAGAAAAGCAGTCGAAAACATGAGCGAGCGTCAAAAGAGGCCAGCAAGAAAAAATCGCGAGCGTGGGTCGTGGGTCACGTACACATCTTAAATCAGTTCCATTGCAACAGCCGAAAGTGGTAGACACATTTCGCCGCCAGCATAATTTAAATAAATTTTTAAAAAAGACGATTTGGTTATATTTAGTAATTATCGTTTTTTGTGAAAAATAAATTGTGTGAATTTATGTGTTTGCTGTAATCGTTTGTGTAAATTGAGTGTCTATAAATCAAATGGATAAATAAACAGAATGCAAGGAGCAAAATGACATCAAAGACAGTGACGACGCATCGATAGCAGATAAACTACCCCGAAAAATGTATCTAAACATTTGTGTGTGGGAATGTGCAAGACGGTACATATCGCAACAAAATGTCGTGTTTTTGTGTTTTAAAATTAATTCGGTAGCGCTTGTTTCGATGTATTGGTATTTGGATTTGAAGTCAATGAGAACGACGAAGCCAAAGTTTCAAAGTGCTTCATGTAAGACAAACATAATAAAATAACTTAATGTACAATGAAATTAATCCGATCGAAATTTTAAGAAATTTCGTTAAAATAAATAAAAGAGAAGTTGAAGAGAATGCTCACAGAGCGATCAGTGGCTTGATAACGGGGAGATTCAGCGCTACTATTGAATGACAAAACCCTCAACACAACAACAATTGCATTATTTAAGAAAACAGTGATGCTGTTCTGTGTTAAAGAATAGGGGAGTAGAGCTTAAGTTCAGATATCGATATGTAAATATCTTAATTATAAATCTTAATAATATCTAAATTCCTCATATTTATTTTTAACTGCAGGACCTGAATTAATCTGCCACAGTAACACTCAACCTGTCGACTACCACAATCTTCTCCAGACGAGAGTTTCAACATGGAATAGATTTAATATATTTATATAATTGAGACCATTCTCAGAACAAAAATTAAAATTTTTTTATCAAAACACCTGCAATGTAATACTAACAGTATATTAGTGTACATTTGTCAATAAATAATTTCAAACACACTTCAAAACATTCGTTGCAGCAATGAAGCAAATTCATTGCTCTAATGAAACAAATTCATTGCAGCAATGAAATAAATTCATCGGAAGATCGATTCGTATTCGTTGCAACTAAGAAACAATTCATGAAACCGATTCGTTGCAATAATGAAGCAAATTCAATGGATCAACAACCATACTTTCATCACACTAACGAACAATTTGTAGTTGAAGAACATATTTTCATAGCGGGAATGAAACTGTACGTTAGCTCACTTCCGATGACAAAAGTTGTTGGGGTGATGAACATTTTCATCCCTGTGACGATGCTTTTCCGTTCAGTGTAGTCTAATAAGAAATTAGTATTGTTGCATAGCAGCAATATAAAGGGATGTAGAGGGTGGCTCAGTAAGATTGCACTTTTTAAATAATTTTGTTTTTGTGTAAGTGGCAACTCTGAATTTGGGCAGCTAGCTGCCACATATGTTTGTTCCGATTATTAAAAATTGGGGTTTTACGATAGAACAACGCTTTATAGTTGTGAAAACTTATTACAAAACTGTGGAAAATTATGCTGAGACCGGCCGCAAACTTCAAAGACTTGTCAGTCGAGAACGTGCAACTTATGTGTCAACCATTCGAAGAGTGGTCAAAAAATTTTAAGAAACTGGGTCGGTTATGGACAGTAGGACTCCTGTGCGTCAACATACCGGTCGGTCTCTTGAAGACATTGGTGCGGTGAATGAGAGTGTCGCCGAAAACCCGATAACATTAATTCGGCATCGTTCTCAACAACTTCCAATTTCATGAAGCACTACGCACCGAATTTTGACAACAGACCATGGAAAGTGCCGCCAATTCGTTCAATGGGTAATTGAGCAATGTGAGGTCAATGTCAATTTTTTAAAAATATCATCGTCTCGGATGAAGCGCATTTCCATCTGAATGGCTTCGTGAATACACAAAATTGCCAAATTTTTGGCTCAGAAAATCCTCCTGCAGTCCATAAGAAACAAATGCACCCACAAACTGTCTGGTGCGGATTTTGGGCAGGCAGCCATTTTTGTCTGAAGATGAGGCCGAAATTGCTGTGACTGTGAACGGCATTCGTTACAGGAACATGATAACGGAGATCTTGTGGGCTCAACTGGACAGCATGGATCTGGACGACATGCGGTTTCAGCCAGGAAACGCCTCCTGACACAACGCGCAAGAGACAATCGATTTATTGCAGCAACGATTTTCAGAGCAAATAATCTCAAGGAATTCTGATGCCAACGGGCACCAAGATGATTTATTTCTGTGGGGTTTTGTGAAATCACGGGTTTATGACAAATATTAAAAAAAATACAGCAGACAGTTGTCCGAGGCCTGCGGCCACGGACTGTCCCTGCAGGCTGTGTCAGAGACACGGCCATTAAGTTTAACGTAGAATACGCCATCCGATAAGACAGAAAACATATATAACAATAAATGATAAATAACATAAGCAAATGAATTTATTTATTTGATAGTTACTTTTGATAATATACATAAGCTTATGGTAGGAAAAATAGGATAAATATATTTTTAAATTAAAAGAGTAAGGATAAATGATAAATAACAGACGCAAATCAATTTGATTTATATTTTTTATAATTATATATCCATGTTAAATTACAATTCACATTTAACATTTTGTTTCACTTAAATACATAAGTAAATATACGAAATTTCAATATTTCATCAATCAAAACAACAGCCGAAGGTTTGTGTCCACACTGAAACAGCAGCATAGTTTGTGTTCACGGTACAAACTCAAACACTCAACCAAACACCACACATATGTTTGAGTGTATGTGTTTAAACAATATTCATTTGAGAAATTTAAATATTAGGAAGATATCAACCAATATGAAATGTTTCCTCATAATTAATGAAATAAAGATTACAACAATAACAATCTGACATGACTCCCTATACCGTAAAGTAAGACGTATTCTACGCCAAAAATAATAAAAAAAAAATCACAACTATCTCAAAAGAATATATGTTTTTATTTTAAAATGAAAAAGTGCATTCTTAGTGATACTCCTTTTATATTCCACAATTTTATCGTTGCTGTAACGAAGCACGTCATACAATTTTTTTTAAATATTCTGTGCTGCACTAATGCGTTTTTGAATACTACAAATTATTTAAAGTTATACTATTATTATATGGATATTCGGGGACAGAGAAATATAATGAAACTTTCTTCCATGTAAAAGAAATCGTACCCTCATTCTGGTTTCGATTTACACTAAAAGATTTGTAGAATTCAACAAAATAAAAATACAACAGTTATAAATATAAAATAGTTATAATATAAAATAGTATAGTTATGCACAAAAACGTATGCGGATCTGTTGAACTCGTTATGAGTTAGTAAAATCATAAAAAAGGAAATGTAAATGTAAGTTCTCGAATTCGTCCCGAACCCGTTACGAGTCCGTAAAGACAATAAAAAGCGAATCAGTGAAATTGAGATTTGGCGGATCCGTCTCGAACTCGGTACGAGTCCGTAAAAACACAAAAAGCGAATCAGTGAAATTGTGATTTGGCGGAGCCGTCGTGTATTCATTTTATTTCCAAAAAAAACGAATCCGAGACGGATTCGAATACGAAGTTCGTTACGAGTTCGAGACGGATCCGAAAAAGTACAAAAACGATTCGCGGGTTCGAGAGGAATTCCATACGGAAACGAGTTTGTTATGAGTTCGTAACGGATGTCCGTTTCGGACAAATTTCAGAGAGATTGGTTCCGCTTTTCGCCGAACAACCAGCCGGCCGCACGAATTATGCATGGGAGGCACCAACATGGGCGTGGCAAAATCACCCTTGTCTTACTTGGTGACTCGCGTTTGAAGACACGAAGCCTATAACCTAATTTCATTAAGATCGGAAGTGTTTCACGCGTCTTATCACATTGGCAACACGGAGGACCGAACAGCTGTTGTATCGGAGGTACCAGAATGGGTGTGCCAACCTCGCCAATTTTTTCCAATTAAGTAGACATTTACAGATTATTAGCCAACGTTTGAGTTGAAGCTCATCACATCTACCATACAATTTTTTTAGGAGAAATGGTTTTGTACTAAATGTGTCAATTTGTATGGGAGGTACCATAAGGAGCGTGGCCAAAACGGCCATTTTGAACCCCGTCCTATGTTTGGAAAAATAATGGTCACGAATAAAATATCATTGTGATCGGCAAAGATTTACGGGAGTTGTCTGGCCGAACAGCCAGCCAGCCGAACAACTTTTGTATGGGAGGTACCAAAATAGGCGTGGTGGAACCACCTTTCTCTTAATCGGTGACTGGCGTTTATTGATATAAAGCTAAATACCTAATTTCATTAAGATCGGAAGTGTGTCACGCGACTTACCGCATTGACAAAACGGACGACCACCAAGCTTTTGCATGGGAGGTACCAGAATGGGCGTGGCGACTTGGCCCATTTTCTCCAATTAAGTAGACTTTTACAGATAATTAACTAATGTTTGAGTTGAAGCTAATAACATCTACCAGAAAATGGTTTTAGAAGACACATTATTTCGTACTAAATGTGTCGATTTGTATGGGAGGTACCAGAAGGGGCGTGGCCAAAACGCCCATTTTCAATCCCTAGCTAAAGATTTACAGCTGTTATCATGGTGACCAGCCAGCCAGATAGACAGACAGACGGACATGGCTCAATCGCCTTAAAAAGCCCCAAAACGAATTTCGTTCAACGATACTGAGGGTCTACTATGGCTAGTTCTATGCCATGATATATACCCCATCCTATGGTTGAGGGTATAAAAAGTAGAGTGGTGTCATTGGGACACGCGGAAGGGACGAAGTTCCTTTCGCTATATAAAAAAAATACAAGAAAATAAATATTTATTATTTTTTTGATTTGTTAATATCTATAGGTACGGGTAGCGCAATCTATCAAAGTGACCACATTCAGGCAACACACAGCCTTAGCAGCACATACGTGGTTGTTGTACAACAATAATCTCTGTCTTAAAATAAGTATGATGGGATTGATGTAGCGCCAGCGAACAAACAAGCAGGTCGTCGTCACCAAAAGTATTGAATAGTATAGAGAACTCATGGAACGAATTGTATGACTGAAAAGCACTGACGGCATTTGGCGAATTATTCAAAATATGTTACTCTCTTCTTGTTACAACTTGGTCCATTCATAATTTTGATGTGAAACATTGATACTTTTTCAAACACTTACTCCTTTTGTATTGTTTAATGTAAAAGCATGGTCGAAATAGTGCATTATTATTGACTCTCTCAGACTCTATACAGGAGAGCGGAAAAAGAGTGCAATAATTTCTCTATACTATTTAATAATTTTTGTCGTCGCTCTGGTTTTATTATTTAATTATAATAATTATTTCAGTGTGCTATATATTGCTTTATATATTTTAACAATAGCACACAAAAATGTATGATAAAACAAGAAATGTGTTTTTAGAACAAATTTTTGATTTCACCTGACTTTTTTGATTTTGTTACAAAACAAAATCAGATAAAAAGGCGCATTTCTGGAAACAATTTGTCCATAGGCCTGGCCATACATAACAATAGAAAGCTTACATTGTTTACAAAGATTGACATACAATTGCCAGATTTTAAGGCAATTTCGCAGACATAATCATATCTCATTCATTTAACAAATACAACACAGGAAAAAATTGCAAGAGTTTTCACTGATTTCATATGAAATTGTGGGGAAAGTCCAAAAATCAATAAGGGGGTATCAATCAATATATCTGTGCGACTGTAGATTTAGGATCGATACCAAACCAACAAAATAGTAAAGTTTATGGACATCATATCAGAAACCCTGATTGAACTTTTATTACAGTTGAAAGAAGATTTCAGCTGAAGGGCAGGGCTTTATTTTATATTCTACTTCAATAAACCCTCAGCATTCCAAATGTTTTCAGTGCATCCTTAGACGATATTGTAGCTCTTTCCTTATTTGATAGTTATTTGTATGTCTTTCAGAAATAATGTACCAATACTCCACAAGACGGTGAAATGTGAAAGGAAATTTGAAATATTTTATATTTTACAATTAAAAAGTTTTCAATTCATGAATTGTTACTGTACTGTACTGTAACTGCTGTACTGTATTATAGCAGGATGCTCCCATTTGGAGATTTTAAGTAAATTAATAGATGGTTGTTATATTGCAACAGATGTTTGATTAAACGAAACCTTCAAAACACGATATTTCAACTGCAGTGTGTGCAGGGCTTTAAGGCCTAAAGTTTGTACATAGAATACAGTCGTACCTATTTGCTTCAATTTCTATACGTATAAGCCAAAAACTAAAAAAAAATAGTTGTAAAATGTTTTACATTTACATCCATAATGTGGATCTAAATAAATGATATTGATTAGCGTATTTTGCTAAGTTATCAAGAAATTTGTAGGCTACAATTCCCCTGACGAGAGTCACCACAATTTCTTTACAGTAAGCCGGAAAAATGGGGGTTAAGTAGTTATATTATTTGAAATATGCTTCGGCGTTTCATCATCATGTTTTTTAAAGACGTTAAAAATAATGATTAAATGACGAACGAGCTAAATTATAGTCCAAAATTGCAAACTGTTTATGATTTATTTTGCTAAAATCGTGAAAAATGCATGTTCTTCATCTGAAATCTTGAAGGCTTAAACAAAAACGCATAATATATTATACTATAACGATAAAAATACAAACTAATACATAAACATCTAATAGGAGCCGAAAAAGTGCTTACTTAAGTCGCAATTTATAAAAATAAAACGGACTAAAATGCGGGCAATGAGTAAAAAAAGAGCCAAAAAGCTCCTAACTTTTTTTCTGAAAAAAGTCAATGAGCTTTCGAACCCATGGGCGATGTGTTAACACCTTTTTGCTACACGGTACCTCTTCGATTTCTGTGTAAATGATTTATACAGGTGTTTCAAAAGAATTCGTCCGATGTTGTTTGGCTCTCATTTTTTTTCTAAATGAAGAACTTCGATTCTGTTTTTTGTTTATCTTTATTTGAACCTTTAGAATTTTACTGGTTAAGTTGAGAAGATGATATCGGTTAAATGGGCGCCGTCACAATTGATTACCATTCGGGCTCGTTTTATGGCATTTTTCATCACGTCGGCGAGTACTTCGGGCGACATATTCTCGCTCACGTGTCAAATGTTGACCTTGAGGGCTTTCAAGGTCTTGGGTTTGTTCACGTAAACACGGGACTTCAAAACACCCCACAAAAAAATTTGGAACGGTTAAATCGGGCGATCTTTCTGGCAAGT
Organism: Phaonia tiefii; assembly: GCA_963931995.1. Taxonomy (NCBI): domain Eukaryota; kingdom Metazoa; phylum Arthropoda; class Insecta; order Diptera; family Muscidae; genus Phaonia; species Phaonia tiefii. Next base: position 18,136,184 of record OZ008368.1, on the reverse strand, counting down.
GCAAATCGCCAGACCGAGAGATGAGGCGACCCGGGAACTCCGCCTTAAGAATATCGGGTTTGGTTCGCGCAGTGTGTGCCGTTGCTCCGTCCTGTTGGAACCACATGTCCTCTAGTCCTAATTCGTCGAATTGCGAAAGAAAAAACTCGGTTAACATGGCCCTATAGCGCGCACCGTCCACTGTTGTCGTTTGACCATCGGCGTTCACGGAAAAAATGGCCGGATTACACCTCCAGTGTGGACAGCGCACCATGCAGTCACTTTGAGCGGGTGTAATGGCTCCTCGTGCATCACTCGTGCATTTTAGGTGCCCCAGAAGCGATAGTTTTGTTTGTTCACATACCCGCTGAGGTGGAAATGAGCATCATCGCTCATTGTGATTTTGGTGGAAATATCGCCCACGAGATTGAAGATGGCTTGGGCGTAGGTTACACGCGTTTGGCGGTCGACAGGCAGCAGCTGATGCACGGACTGAACTTTGTGTGGGAACATGCGCAGGTCTTTGACCAAAATTCGCTAAAGGGACGACCGGCTGATGGCTAAGTGCGAGGCACGGCGTCTGGTCGATGTTTCCGGCGACAGCTCGACATCCTCGGTAACAGCGGCAATATTCTAGACACTACGGGAAGTTCTTTGTCTCACTGGCTCGGGAACATTTTGTACTGTGTCTGTAGATTCAAAATTTTCCACTAGACACTCAATTGTTGATCTGGTAGGACGATTAAGACGACCATAAATTGGGCGTAGCGCTCTTAAAGTTGAGGTCACTGACTCCAAATTTCAGTAGTAAATTTTAATAATTTCGACCCGTTGTTGGCTCGTATATCTTTCCATGATGAAATGGCAAACCTTACTGAAGAGAAATGTCAAAAGAGCGGGAAAAAATATGGCGTCGTTTGCTGTCACTATCGATTTACTTCTTTACAATGTGTTCCATGAGTTCTCTATACAATTCAATACTCTTTGGCGACGACGACCTGCTAGTTTGTTCGCTGCGGGTACATCAATTCCATCATACTTATTTTTAGGCAAAGACTATTGTTGTACAACAACCACGTATGTGATGCTAACGCTGTGCGTTGTTTGCATGTGTTCACTTTGATAGATTGCCCTACCCCTGCCTATAGATGTTAACTCATTAAAAATAGCAGCAACCAAAAAATATGTGCTAAAAAAGCCCTAAACGATCTAAACTGGCAACACTGGTCAAAGCTAGTTTTAAGTTTGTAATGAACAAAAATTGCAGACACAGTATAGTTTGAAAGTAACATAAATATCATAATATGACAGTGTGTTGTCGAGTAATAATGTAACATGATACCCTCTCTCTTCGTTAGCAAGAAGGTACACAATAAATTACTATGCAAATTATATTGATGAACAAGTTTTGATTTTATTAACACCACTGCATTGGTCAGTGGTAACCAGCCCATTATTATTAAATGCATTTGAGATTCATGAGATAAGATGAAACAGTGAAAATTAAAAACCGGATATGTAATCAAAACTAAAATAAAACTAAGTATGAATTTTATGACGAGTTTGTTAATAAATATTTGTTTACACGATTTCCTCTCACAATTTGTTTCACTCAATTTGTGGTGAAATGGGAATAAATTACATGAATGTCATGCCAGTGTGTGTGCTGTACTGGATTATCTAGTATTAAAATAAAGCAAAAATTTTTCACTTTGAAAAATGTTTCTAACCTTGTGATCAATCATAAACTTCTCCTACATTAATAGTTATGTATACTATTATAAACGGTCATAAAAATCAAATTTAAAAAATCTTAGTTTTAATATTATGATATTTTAAAGTTATATTTAGTGGACTGGTAAACTCATATTCCATTGGAAGGAATAATAGATGAAGCATTCCCGGCCTGCACAAATTCCAAATTATATGTGGTAAGCCTGTATGATACTAGCATTTTTACACACAGGTAAAAGATTAGTTGGAAATCAATTCAGGCATTGGAAATTCCATGATAAAGTCTATATTTTGATTGGAATTCATAACTGTCAAACATCAGAATTATTTGTCGATGTTATTGATAGACTAAAAATAGGTCTTATTAAATACAAGTTGCTACTACCGAATTTTAGTTGTATGTATTAACCAATTTGAGTATTTCTAAAACCTCATTCATCTGAAGTGGAAGATACAACTAACACAAAGTACAATATTAGAATTCGTGTTCAAATCTCAGTCACTGTAATCATAATTTAGTTTCTGTTACAAAAACACTTGTTACAAAGTTATGTATTCGATTTTTCACAAGAGGCTTTGTTGTTAAAGAGAAACTACGTACATATATTGGAATGTTACACGAGGACTTTACAGAAAAACTATTATTTTAATCAGAAACTGATAAACCAAGTTTTGAAAAAACAATACAGTGTAAACTTAGAGATGTCTGCCAGCGAACTATACATACGAGTATTTCTCGTATCATAAATTGAGGTGAAGTGAGACTTTTAAATATAATCGTTGAATATGACGCCACTATTGAGGCCTTGACAAACACATGCAAACAATTGTGGACACTTGGCTGGAGGAACTATTATTCTGGATGACACAAATTAACTTAAACATACATATGATACCCATTTTTGGTCGAAAATATGAAAAATTTAGGAAAACTGTCTGGATCTGGAAAACGAAGCGTCCAATCGAAAATATTAATTTTTTTACGAGTTCCTACGGGTTTCCGACAAAGTGTTCGATCAAAAATGGGCACGAAACACGAACCCCGGTTATAAATAATAATACTTTGTTTATGTTTAAATATAAAATACAAAATTTTAGTAAAAAATTTTTTTTTAACTTTTTTTCTATAAAATTCATAATGGGTTAAAAAATCACCAAATAGTTGTGACAGCCATTAAATTCAAATACATAATTAGTTGAGCACAGCAATATATTATTTGGTACAACCGAATTACATTTTACATTTTTCGTTCATCCAACAAATAGAATATTCACCACGACAGAATAACTTGATGGCTAGAACTAAAACTCGATTGACAGATCACATTTATTTATTGTTGCTGTGGCTTCAACTAAATATTTCAGTTCTTGCAAACAAAACTGAATTACAAATCAATTGATATGCACAACATTTGGTGACATGGACCACAATTATTAATACTCACTACTTAATAATGTGATAATCCAAGCAACTGCCAAATTTTAGTTGGCTGTAAATACAGTTGTGACAACGAATCCCTTCTCTGTGTGTAGTCAACTGCTGTGATGAAACCCATAGGGGAGTAGAGCTTATGTTAATGGTAAGTACAGACATAAATATGTACATATCCCCTTAAATAGAAATTCCTCATGTTTGTGTTAAATACCAGGTGGAGATGCTAAAGAAAATAGGATAACTATGTTTCATCCAACTATTTGCAATTTCAGTCTTCATACTGAAAGTTCCGACAACGGTATGTCTTTGCTCTATCATAAAGACATCCACAAGGCTACTTTGGTACACCCTGATCAAAGAATGAAGAACCAAATAAAGCAAGTGGTAATAGATGAACGGCCCTTATCTGTTGTATTGGTATAATGGTGTAATGGATCAAAGGAGCAAACATCGATTCTGATCACCACCTGGCAGCAGCAAAGGTTGGCACAAGATTAAGTAGACCGAATCCGTGCGGAACCAGATACAGAGAAAGCAAGACATCGGAAAACTGAACTTACCAGAGGTAGCCACAGCCTTCTCAAGGAAGCTGTCGCAACTTTTAGCACAGAACCCACCCACTCTCGATGACGATCCTGAAGCGCAGTGGAAACACAATTTCGAGTCTACAAAAACTGCCGCAACAACTGTACCTGGTTTTGTAAAACCGCTTCGCACCAACCACGGTACGACCAAATATGAAAAGAACGCAGCACGTATGGTAGTGCTTCAGTCAATTGTAAAAGTGAGCTACTACTGAGCGGTATAAGAGAAAAATAATGAAGTTAAACCGTCTCTTTAGACGTAAGAAACGGCAGTGGAGAAAGCGCGGGAGTGAGAAAATTAGTAGAAGAAAAGTACCGAAGAAAGAACGAAGCCTGAAAATTCGACGAAAAAGTCAAAAACAAAACTAATGGATATGGTTCAGGGCCTCTCTTCTGTAAAGACACACTAGCAACTTACACGATGAACTATAATAATATTCCGACCCACAACAACACCTACTGGACGAACAACAACACTTACTGGACGTCCGGCGCGGAGCACAATTAACGAGATAATGAGAAACTGACGAAACGAGTTGCTTACTTTTAACAGCTTTTTCACAGAAAACTAGTTTTCGCACGTAAGCTCCCTTTTCGTAGACCAGGTCACATATATATTCTTTTTATATGTTATTTTGTTTGCCTTAAAATTACCTGAGCTATGCACCCTGAAAAATCTGTCGATGTTTTCGTTTGGACGTAAATATAATGTGTGTTTGGCGTTTGTCGCAAATATAGTATACTTTTGTTTAAAGATATCGTTGTTGCTATTCAATATTACATGTTAGATATACATTGATTAATATGTTACAATATGTATATGCTTTTTGATCCAAATATGTCTGTGTTTGTGATACAAATACAGTTATATTTGGTGCATTGTTTACGCTCTCTCGAGAGAAAGATAATCAAAGATGGACAAAGATATATTATTGACAGTCTTACCTGTAAGGGTTTATCTGTAATTTTGCATTATTCTGTCAGTAAGGGGCCGTTCAAGTATTACATAAACTGATTTATTACAATTTTTAACCCCCCCCCCCCTCCCCCTTGTCATCAAAAGTAAGCAATGCTCATAAACCCCCAACCACCCCTTGCTGACGTAATCATTGGTATTTGCATTTTACTTTCAATTTATTATGTTTTTTATTTTATTGATTCATTAGCAGCAGTTATAATTCTAAAAATAGGAAAATAGGCTTAGGAAAGAGGACTAATAATAATATTCATTTAAACAAACATATGTGTTGCCATATGTGTAAAAAAGTAAATAATTACTCATGATGGAATTAGTAAGGTGAACGCATTGCACAGCTGATATTCTTTTGTTTATATATTTCTGGTTAATTTAAATTGTCAAATGTGGTTCACGTATACATATTTGTTTGTTTGTATGTGTTTAGCACATAATTGATTTGACAATATAAGTTAACTTTAACAAAAACAAAATGCATGTTGTTCTTGCCCTACAACAGTAACAACAGCTACTGCGCTTCCATCATGCTGACGTAATCACCATCTTGACCCCCCACCACCCATGTCATCAAAAATAAGCAAAGCAAAGATCCCCCCGCCACCCTATTGTGCTTACGTAATACTTGAACGGCCCTTAAGTGATACATAAATATTCTTTATTGTGTCCGTAAGTTGCAGATGAAGTGAATGCTTCTTATTTTGGCTGATGTATTGCGTTTTAGTTTCATGCATTCAGCCATCAACGCTTTAATGCAGAGAGGATATCAAATGTGCTTGATCAGTTAAGTAATTATGCTTTGAAAAAAAAAAGATTTATTAGTAGAACATATTTGTGATCAGTCAAAAAATAATACACAAATATAGTGATGTTCCTTGGTTGTTGTGTATATTTTTTCGTATAAATGAGTCCTACCAAAGTGAGAAATGATTCTCAGGAATGAAATTTAACATTATCCTTATTTTTTGTACACTAACGTGTCATTTTGACCAGGACTTATTTGAAGACGCTATAAATAATATCGTGAGCTAAAATGGTAACCAAAATTAATGTCATTTGTTGACTTAGTTAATTAATTTATAACTAATATTTAACAAAATATCATTTGACAAACGACTAACACGAAAACTGAGGACGAAACAAACGAAGACATATTTAAGCTCAAAAATAAAATCGCGCGTCGTCGTTTTGACGAAGGATAACGGTGCAAGGTTTATCTGCCCGAGCGTTTGATGAGAAACTTGGAGTGGCGGACCCTTTTTTCGCGAACTAGTTTTGTATATAAGTGTATTGTTTGTGTACCAAGGCATAGTGATAATTGGGCTTTAAAGTGTTGTACCGTTTGGCGAAATTCAGACCTCTAGGAAACAACATCGTGAGAAGCAACAATGAACGGAGAATAAAAAGTGCAGCAAATTCTGATTTCATGTCAGTAAAACAAATCTTGTATTCAATGTAAGTAAATTCAAAATGGGCCGGTTAAAATCTTTTAATTTTTAATATATTATTAATATTGTTATATTATTATTATATTAATATTATTAACTTTGCGAGCAAATACGCACATGTTTCCACCTAAGTGTATGGAGGTTTGGAAGGAAACACGTGAATGCTTCCACGTAAATCTATGCATATTTGGGATGAAGCATGAATATGCTTCTACGTAGAAACTTAAATGTTTTCCAAAAAATATGAGCATGTTTTCATTTAAATAATACTGAGTTTGGTTCTTGCAAACATATGAATGTTTGGAGTGACTTCCAAACATATACATGCTTCCTGCATTGTTATTCAGCGTGTATGTATTGAAATTATTCACAATACACAACATTGCATGACTTTTATTCATGGTTTTGTTTTAAGAAGCGTTCGGACGAAAGACAAAATCGTGCACAACAAGTATGAAAAACACTGTTGTGTGAAGTGTTTGTGCTTTCTTGCTAAACGAACACTCTGCGATGGTGCGTGTCTGCACGCTAACACTCTCTGTTGGGTGTCTCTAATAGCCTTTTCACATTTACCGCGTTTCAGCTGAAACGCCGCCGTTTCGCTCTCTTGAGATCATTTCGAAACCATGGTGTTCACATTGTACTTTTTTTAACTACTGTGGTTTCATGTGACATTTCTCATTTCTGTTTTGTGTTTTCTGTATTGACTGTAAACAACACAAACGCACATTTGTGAATAAAGAAATATAAAATAACATTGATACATACATAATGTAAACAAACAGATTTGTTTTCCCTCATTTTTCTGACATTTGCTTTGAACCAGCAATGGAAATTTTTTCATTTTACTCCTTTTTTTAACTACTATAGGAGTAGATACAACACTGTGCTCTCTCTCTCTCGTTTTTACTGTGGTTTCAAACAAACTACAGTAAAAAGAGCATAATGTTTGCGTTTTTTTTTGTATGGAAATAAGTGCCAATTAAAGTGTGTTTCGCTGAACTCATCGAAAGAGAGCGAAACGCCGGCGTTTCAGCTGAAACGCGGTAAATGTGAAAAGGGTATAAGTCAATTTGCAAACACATCAACTCCTACATAGAAAATTCCGTTATTCTTTTTCGTTTGCTTCAAAAGTAATGGCAATAAACAATGTTGCGTAAAAATCGCTACAGCCGCTACCTTAAAACAGCGAAAATCGCCACTGTAGCCACACGTTACCACCCGTTTTTAAACCAGTTTGCGAATATTTGGGCGAGTTTAATTTCTCCCCGGTTTTGGTCCGGTAAATACTCGCTTCTGAGCACGTTTGCGAGCATTTAGCGTAACACTCGCAAAGGCTCGGTTTTTTGCCCGCTGGGAAGAGTGATCCGCACCCACACAAGACAACTATTCGCTGTCGCTACATCAGTGTGTCCGAACCGTCGACCGAATACAAGCGACCGTTTTTGTCACAAAATTGTGCACTGTTTGGTGTTTGAAATTAGTGTTGCACGCTGATGAGAGTTATATTATGTGTGCTGCAACGAGATGTGTGCTCACAAAAAAGTGTTTTCGTTTTTGAAACACTTGTGTTGTGTGTCCATAAGCAACACTGTATCACCACGTAGAATGTGCGGGGTCTCGTGTGATTTGGTGCCATTTTCGACCCTGGTTTTAAGCACGCCACATACCAATCCGACTGATGTGCGGTAATCGCGTTGCATAAAAATCACAACATATTTTCTTATTGTACCGGCGTACAGTGTGGCCGATCACAAGAAAGTGGTAATAATTTCAATCCTGTTAAACTATCAGTCTGATTGGTTCACAGTGTACGACGCATTTGTTGGCTAAGGGTTAGTTTATCAGAGTATGGTATTTAGAGGTAACTCGTCAAAACTTACGTTGTGGCACAAGGTGACAAAATAGATAATCTTGGCGATGTTCAAACTTGCATGGCCTGCAATATCTAAACATCTAAGCCGATTTGTACGGTTTTGATTCTGAGAATCTACTAAGCAACGTTAACAAACAGCATGGTGTCTTGCGTGTGGTGTGAGACAAGTAGGTGAAAACACAGAACCCGCTACGTAACTGTAGAATGGTAGTTCTAAAAGCGGTCAATGCAAGTTGATTGAAAGATAGTCTTATAGTTGTAGAAGTAACTGGTTTTAAACCAGTTACAGTTTCTTGTGGGAAGTCGATATTTGGAACCTCTTGAACTTTTTGATATTTTGAAACATCTGTAACTTTTTTTAAAACTGGATACCTCGAAGACAAAAGTTTTGTGATTTTAAAATGCCTTTACATGTGGTACAAAAAATGTTCTGCGTAAGGGGTTAGAAAACGACATAAACGAAGTCGTTTAGTCGAATTTGGCATCGTAGTGAAAAATTATATATGGAGCTTTTGTAAAAACAAAATCAAGTGTATAATTTGTTTTCCCATAGTACTTCATATGACGACGCAGAGCAAAAATAAAATACAAGGGTGGTATTTAGGTGCACGCAAAATTTTTTTTGGTTCTGGAATTGTTGTTACTTAATCTTTAAATCTAGGGGGTGACTGAACCAACTTTTTTTCGACCCACTCTTGTGAATATTCATAGCAATTTTGGATTTTGAGATGTATAATTAGAAAAAATAGTATCAAATATTGATGCCGAGTGATGTCGACAGCGTAATTTAATTTAATGCCGCTTTTATCGCCTTGGTGGTGCAATGGTTACATGAGACATGAGATCCTGGGTTCGGACGCTGCTCTGACCACCTTCAAAAAAAATTTCTTTCGGCGGCGGTCACCTCGCATAGTGACGGCGACACTATCGAGTACATATATAGCCATGAAAACGCTTCTCAAAATACCGTTCGGAATCGGTGTAAAACTGTAGGTCCCAATCAGTGAGTGAAAACTGGAAAGCGCACAGCTCAGTGATTGTGAGAAGTTCTCCCCGGCCCCTTCATAGGATGTAATGGGAAACCATTTTTTTTATCGCCTTGACTGTTATTATAGACTAAAATCTGACAAATCATGGGAATAAGGGGATAAATTTAAACATATTGCCTTCCGTTTGCAGAGATTGAAAAGAATAGCGCAATTGAGAACAAATTTAACTAAATTCCGACCAAATGTTTTAAGAGCCCACATTTGTTTTATGAAATGGGAAATAATTCCATCTGCACTTAATTGTGTTGTTTGTTTCTATTATAGTTTTTTTATCGCAAAATATTTAAAACTATCATAATTCATTTCAATTGCAAAAAACCTGTTTTTGCTTGCAGAAAATTAGCTTCCTTTTTAGTGATTCTGAACAAGTTTTCTCATTTCGTTGACTTCAAATCACCGAGTAAAATGACTGCACAACTAAACACAGAGTAGGTGTGTGCAAATAATTTAGAGACCACAATAAAATGGAACAAGTGCAGGTTGTATTGCGGATGATTCAGAACAAGCAACATGCATAAAGGAAATTCTCCATGATAATAAAATAAAATTTATTATATTTAGTGGTTTGAAATCAGAAATTTTTGGAAACCGAATGTTACGCAAACAAGTATGCCGACCACAAAGAACGAGTCTAAGTTTTAGCGCGAAATTTATAATATTTTCAGACAAAATGGCGAATGATTTTAATTCCGCTTGTGAAGTTGTTTCGGTCCAAATGCTACAGTTTTTCTTAATGACGTAGCAATTCGACAAAATTGGCCGTCATGATAGAATAAAGAAACAGAGTGTTACGAGTAATGTCTTTTTCATAGATTTTTTGTCATGTAAGTCAATTTATGATGCTGTGATTTGTTGACGACTTAACCCAGAACTGTAAGATAATATAATTTACTGGCGATTCAAAAACACTTCTCAACAAATATTGCCGATATTTGTAAAATATATGCAACTGACCAGTTACTAATTATTGTCAGAGTAAAATGTTTTAAGTAAATGAACACGCAATTACATCAGCTGTGCGACTGTTTCTGTTGACTGCAAATCATTTTGCGTGTTTAATGAGAAATATTGAAAAGAAATGCATTAATTTTTATGTAAAACACAAAAAAAAATCAAGCCTCTAATTATTTCCTAGTAGATAATCTAAACTAATGGGTCCAAGTACTTTAAACAAACTATTGATTTATGAAACGAGTTATAGTGTTGAACAGAGTTGGACTTACAGAACGGCAAGACAGTCGCTTGCATAGGGCCCCAAATGTAATTTTTGGTCAGGGACTTCCAACTCCAAAAATTGTGTCGAATTGGTACTAAGTGCGGTTGTTACAAATTGATTCAAAATTCTGTTGTTGCCAGCGAAATTATAGAAAATATAGTTAATATTAGGAGAATAATTCCCTTCGGTAGTGCAGGGTAACTGACCGCGGCTCTTGCGCATGAGAATGTGAGTTCGAACCCAGTTCTGGCCACCTTAAATTTCTTTCGACGACCGTCGCCTCGCTTAGTGACGGCGACTCTATCTAGTAGTTAGCCATGAAAACGCTTCTCAAAATACCAGTGAGTGTAAAACTAAAAAATCAATTCAGGCATTGGAAATTCCATAATAAAGCCTATATTTTGATTGGAATTCATAACTGTCAAACATCAGAATTATTTGTCGATGTTATTGATAGACTAAAAATAGGTCTTACTAAATACAAGTTGCTGCTACCGAACTTTAGTTGTATTAACCACTTTGAGTATTTCTAAAACCTCATTCATCTGAAATAGAAGATACAACTAATAAAGAGTATAATATTAGAATTCGTGTTCAAATAAAAGGTTTTTCAACAGAGACGCTACAAAAGTAAATCGTTAGGGACAGCAAACGACGTCATATTTTTTCCCGCTCTTTCGACATTTCTCTTCAGTAAGGTTTGCAAAGCAAGCACTTTAGAGATAAAGCCCTCTCTCGAGTAACAAAAGTCCAGCTGTACCAGACTCTCATTCAACCTGTCTTGCTTTATGGCGCAGAATCCTGGGTCCTATCGCAAGCAGACGAAACATCTATAGAAGTCTTCGAGAGAAAAATACTCTGAAAAATTTATGGCCCTATAGTGCACAACGGCGAGTATCGGCGACGCATGAACCATGAGCGGTATGAGCTTTATCCTGACATTGACATAGTTAAGCGGATCAAGACAACGCGATTGCGCTGGTTAGGCCATGTCAGTAGAATGGATGAAGATGAACCAGTGCGAAGGGTTTTCGGAACCGAACTCGAAGGAAGACGAAAAATAGGAAGACCAAGTCTCCGCTGGAGGGATCAGGTTGAGGAATCAATGCATACACTTGGTATTGCCAACTGGAGAGATAAAGCAAAAGATCGAACTGGTTGGCAAAATATGTTATCTTCGTTTTGTAAGGTCCCTGACCCCCCGGGGTTGTCCGAGACCGGATAAGTAAGTAAGTAAGGTTTGCCATTTCATTATGCAAAGATATACGAGCCAACAAACAGTCGAAATTTTTAAAATTTACTATCGAAATTTGGAGTCAGTGACCTCAACTTTAAGAGGCCACAACAATCAGCGATGAGGCTCATTTCGGGCTGAATGGCTTCGTCAATAAGCAAAATATGCATTATTGCTCAGACAGCAATCCACACGTAATCCATGAGTCATCATTGCTTCCCGAAAAAATTACGGTTTGGTGAGGTTTATGGGCCGGCGGCGTGATTGGGCCGTACTTCTTCCGTGACGATCAAGACAGGCACATTACTGTGAATGCGAATCGCTACCATTCAATGATAACCGAATATTTTTGGCCCCAGTTGGATAATATGAACTTGGAGGACATGTGGTGCCAACAGGACGGCGCCACTAGCCACACAGCGAATACCACAATCAATTTATTGGAAACCAAGTTTGGTGAACGTGTTATCTCACGAAATGGCCCAGTCGATTGGCCGCCTTGGTCGTACGATTTGACGAGGTTAGATTATTTCCTGTGGGGCGACGTCAAGTCTATGGTCTATGCCAACAAGCCAGCGACGATTGATGAACTTCGTACGAATATCGAACGTGAAATTGCAGCAGTATCGTCCGATTTATGCCTGAAAACCGTGGAAAATTGGGTTCAGCGTCTGGACTTCTGCAAGTGTGCCCGTGGTGGACATGCAAATGAAATCGAGTTCCATACATAATGGCATCGAACGAACTTTCACAGGAATAAAAAATTTCATTGGTATCTAAAACCGTGTTTGTTTTATTTAAAAAAAACTTTTGTAGCGCTCTTAGTGAAAAACCCGCTATTAGCCTGTGTAATCATAATTTAGATTCTGTCAGAAGAACTGTTGTTACAAAGTTTTGTTTTCGATTTTTTGCAAGAGTCTTTTTTGAAACTACATATATTAGAATCTTACACGAGGACTTTACAGAAAAATTATTATTTTAAAGAGAAAGTGATAAACAAAGTTGTAAAAACACAATAAAGTGTAAAGATATCAGCCAGCGAACAATACATATTATCATAAATTGAGGTGCAGTGAGACTTTTAAACACAATCGTTGAATCTGACGCGACTATTGACGCCTTCACAAACATGCAAACCATTGTGAACACTTGGCTGCAGGAACTATAATTGTGGATGACGCAAAGTTTAAACAGGGTAACCCATCCCCATTTTTGGTCAAAAATATGAAAAATTTCGATAAACTGTCTATATCTCGAAAACGAACCGCCGAACCGAAAAAACTAACCACTTTTACGAGTTACTAAGGGTTTCTCACAAAGTGTTCCAATGCACATAAAATAATTTTTTTTCAAAAATTCGCCAAAATAACAAAATGGCTAAAATAAAAAAATTGCTGTATCTCGGAAACGGTGCGTTCAATTGGAAAAGTAATAATTTCAATACGGCATCACTTTTATTTAAAAAAAATCCCTAGTACTAAAATTTCTGGAATCAAAAATCGCTAAAACGCCCTTATGCCAATATCTTGGAGCGTCTAATCGCAATATAAAAAATGTTTTTATTTAAGTACTGAGGGGCTTTCATAAAATGGTCCAATCGTATGGAAGAAATATTGTTAAAAAAAATCGTCAAAATATGAACATCGCTCAAATTAAAAATGGCTATAAGAATTGCAAACATAATAACTTTGTTACCTCTCAAGACGCTTTAATCAATGCATGTCTTTCATTTTATCGTAAACATTTTTTCAGCTCTCATTTCTCATAACTCGTTTACTGCAAACGTTACTCGGTTCTCCCAAACGAAATGAAATGTATGGATTAACAGAAGTTCGTTTCTCCCAACTACAGTCCCCAAACGAACTTCAGTTATCTGAGATTTCGTTTAGTAGTTAGCTACCCACTATTTTCCCCATACCCTGTGGGCAAACGTTAATTACTCATTTCCCACGGTGATGTGTATGGGTTACACATGGGGTGTACATACGAACTTCGGAAAACCCCTTATCTTTTAGCTCAAAGAAAATTAAAAATTTGAAAGTAAATCTCGAAAACGAAAGAATCTTAATAACATTTGGTATCAGATATTTGGGTCAATGCCAGTCTGCTATATAATATTAAGGCTGTTTTTTATTCAACTAAGCTATCGCCACTTACGGCTTTCCAAATAAAACGATACACACTTAATACTTCGTAATGTGACAACATTTGCTGTAATGGGTGAAAAAATGCGATACGGCAACACGCTTGCACCAAGTGCCAACAAATACATGGTAGCAGCAAGTGTTGTTGTAGTTGCAAGCTGCAACAACAGACATTTTAATTTCGTTCATTTGTTTCAGTTGTCAAAGTCTACACAAATATATACCAATAATACAAAAAAGTAAGAAAACAAAATACATATGTATGATTTCAACAAGTGAAACGAAAAATTACTTGGAAAAAATTTAATCTCATGTTTAAAGGATTATACCTGATAGATAATTATACCATGATCAATACGTATAACATTTACCGCTCATTGTTGTGAACAATTTAATTCTAATTTTGTTTTTAATCGGAAATACAAATATATCGTTCAAATTTAGAGATATAAAAATATACATACGTAGTCTTCCATTAAATAAAATAATTTCAATGAACTGACCATGTGTCAGCCATTTTGCAAAATTCTGCTTTTGAGTCTCTCCTTGATACCGTTTTCATTCACAAATAATGATAAGAAAATTTATCTACGATACATTTTTGTTGCCATTTCTTGAAATTTAACATGTGGCAACATTGTCATTGCTCAAGTCGGAATTAAAGTGGGAAATTGAAATGCCACTTAATATCGCTTAGCTGTTCCGTACAAATTAAGCTACAATTAACTTTAACGGGGTAAAAAAAACACTCTTATTGATAAATTTGGCGGCAGCAAACTAACAGCCAAAGTCACGATGTCAAAAGAAAGACTAAGCGAACGACAGCCATGCACTCGCTTTCGCTTCAAATTGGAAGTCACAATCTTTCGACTTGTCGTTCGCATGGCCTTACGTGTTGTAAACAAAGGCATTTAACCATTGTTAAACAACAAAGCTGCCAGATCTAGAATTCCAAAAAAAGTCCTTAATAAATGACGGTAATTGACTCAAAATTTGTGTCTGGGATGCAGCTGAATCTGCACTTCTTTTCGCAGCTTCTGCCTGAATGTCTGCCGCGTCTGCCATTCTCCTTACCGCCTCAGCCAATATTTTGGTCGCATTGGCCTTGCTCTTTGGCAATGCCAGCTACTTCCTCACTCACCCTTATTTGGCGTCGAATAAGAGCATTTTGCTCGGTAACTCTTTTTTTTTTGCTGAGGAGCAACCAGGCAGCTCATCGTCAACGACAAAATGTTCTCGTTTCGGTCGCAGAGTGTGCCATTGGGCTGCTGTTTGGTTGCGGAGTGATGTGTGCCTGTTGTGTTGTGTGTGGCATTTGGCTGCTTTTGGGCTGTTGCTGGTGCGGCTCGCTTCTTACGTCTTCAGTAGCGTGCTGATGTTGGCCATTTGTCTGTTGCCTGGTAGGTGTTATCACCGCTACAGCTTTTCCACCTCTGGTTGGCGTGTCGGTAAGACTCTGGAAGCAGGAGTCAATCGACTTACTTGACTCGTCCACTGTATTTTGTAGGCCGTATACTTTGCCACTAGGTGCAGCGGCTTTAGACAAAAACAGTGTTCGGTCAATTGATTGCTCCAGCTCCCGAAATAGACCACCACCAGTTTGCAGCATGCTCTTCTTATTCTCCGAAATATTTTTTTTGGTCCGGGATTTCAAGTCGGCCCAGGTCTGTAAATAAACACACAAAACACGCATAAACACACAAAATACATAAAACAAAACACTCACCTTTTTCCACTCAACAACGGAACGCATAGGAGGTCCCAAGATGTTAAATTTTATTGCCACCTTTTTCCACTGCTCCTCTGTGGACAGTTTTGAGCCTCCAAAGACTGGCGTACCACTGCAGCAACGTTGACTTTTTTATGCTGAAATAGATAATCATATGTACAAACAATAATTACTCTAATAAAAAAGGAATAATTAACCGTTTACTTACCATTTATTTTCCATTACGATGTATGTATGGAATTTTAAATTCAATTGTTTTATTGGCACTACGCGAAAACAAAAACAGAAGTGACTGTTTTTGACATTTGTGTTCGCACAGATGACAGCGAAAATAATTAGTGACTACCGATTTTGTACTAAAATGCTTACGTTTCGTTCGCATTGATTTTCCTTCTACTTGTCGTTCTGATGCTTGTTAGTGACTTCGAAATCAGCTGTTTGTCGCTTAGAAAGCATGCGAACGTTAACGTTCGACATCGTGACTTTGGCTGTAAATATGTCTTCATTTCTAAAAATACCCTAAAATGTTCATGAACCATGTAGATTCAAAGAACAAAATAGATGATTTTTTGTGCGGATATGTTTTATCGCGATCACCCGACTGAAATTTCTGTACTCGTTTAATACCACATGCATGTACTTTATTATAGGAGTGGTTTGGTTGAGGCCCTAAAATAGTTGTTGCACTGTGTAAATTAACACAATTACTCTGTCATTTACCTGACGAAGCAATTGATAATATTCAACTAAAGTATTCCATAAATTAGTCATGTACCAACTTATCTCACGTACCTGTTTATCATGATTGTGGTACTTGTTTGCTGACTATTCGCACTTTCATCTCCGTATATCATCGTACATTTTGTATATTTTGAAAATCTACACACAACGTGATTTTTGTAACTAAAAAACAAATTAAGGTCACATTTAGACAGTGACACATTTTCATAATATCAAGTGATCCGGTTGTTTAATACCCTTAAGCTGTGGGGTATTAAATTGGTTACTTTTGTTTTTGGTCCGCATCCTAATTAGGTCATTCATTTGAATTTAAACGTTTCCCCGAACAAATATTGGGAGTGGTAATTGAAATGTAATTAAATATATTTGATTTATAAGATATTAATGCCAATAGTTCACCTGTTTTAAGTTGCACCATGGTTTTTATAAAAGATAAATAAGATGTTGTAATACTCCTGTTTATTTCAGAAACTTTTTTTTAAATTTTTAACAGTTTCAATTTAAACTACTTAACAGCAAAATCTGGAAACAGTGTATAGCGTTGGTTTGTACAAAAGTGGCAAATAGCACGAAAACTAGTTCAAATAATTGCGTGAAACACAAAGCACACGATTTGCACGCCGGCAAATATATTAGGCAAAAAAGATTTATAGCTTTATACCAGCAGGGAACAATGGGATTCAAGTCGAGTACTGCAATAAAAAGGAGTAAAAGATACTGAGGCCGAGAACAAAAAGGAGGAGCAATGAAATTCTGTGTAAATTGTTGCACTTCAATGCATTGAGGGCATTGTCTAATAAAGTTGTTTGCCAATGTATTGTTTTGCGTTGGATTAGAGCATAAATCTACAGCATTTTATTAGTTCAAATTCTAAATTTTTTGAAGACGATATTAGATTGATTTAAAGCAAATATAGTAACTTTTCCCTAGGGTCATTATTTTAATTCTGCGTCATGAAGGGGTCTAATTATATCGTTATTGGGTTCTCCTTAACATTTTGATAAAATGCGATTACGTCTGTAACAACAATGCAAACTGACTTAATAGGTTTAAGGACGGAATTGATCACCTTACTTTGAAATACTAACGGATATATTTTGGCGTAATGTAACCAATACTTCCGTAATGTAACCAATGCTATATTCCAAAGACTTTGGCCTTATAGTCGCACATTTATACGGATTAGTAGTTAGTTAGTTTGATAAAGAGGGTTATGATGGGAACGACAGAGAAATGACTCTCTGATCCGTCCCATGTCCGTAGACATGAACTTAAGCCGCTAACTGGACCTATTGTGCGCTCTCAATTTGCTTTACTAAGTCATTATACCCTCATAGGAATTCGATGCTATGCACGAAATTCCTCAGATAATTCCAGGCTATTCCCACCATATTGGGTATGTCCGATATTGTACGGTCCGAGAGATACTTGGACCTGGCCTGTGTGAAAGCCGGACATTGACACAATAAATACTCAATCGTCTCATCGTCCTCTCTGCATTCACTAATTTCCAGTTGTCCAATAAGGTATAGGTGGACTCGAAAGATCGAGTGCCCCAATAAAACACCCGTCAGCTTGCTCATTTCAGACTTCCCAGTTTCGGGAATACTGTTGTCTTATCCCCGTCGGGATCTCACTATAGGCTCCTTGACATCGTGCCCACTGCCTCCTGATTCCACTGGGCTCAGTGGGCTGAGTCCGCTCATTGACTGAACTCAGTCTTCATCGCTCCGAAATGTTTATTTCTCTATGAAGTTTCCTCGCTTTTGTTGTCAGAAAGTTCCCACGCTCATTACCGACAAGTCCACTGCGTCCCGACACCCAGATGATGTTGAGTTTGCCGCGCGTGGAATAGTCATTTATCACCATTTGCAGTCAAATTTGGTTCTAGATTTTACAGTTTGCGATGATATTGACTAAATTGTCATCTGACTATCCGTGAAGATATTCATGTCCGTTGGGCTCGTAGTGCTTTCGAGCAATTTAATACACACCGTAATCGCCCAAAAAGTCCGTATAAAAGTTAGTATTGTGATCCGGGAGGCGTAGGAAAATTCTCTATACCCTCTCCTAGGTTTTAGCCATTCGTCTATCCGTAAGTTCCTATTATCGTTTGTATCAGCCTATCATGGTGTCAGAGTCACGCAGTTCGCTGTAATCCTTACTTCGAATATTCGGTCGAATTTATTGGCATTTTGCGCGTTACCGGCCACGACCTCCATTATTCGTGGATATTTCAATTTGTGATCCCTTTTAATCCATTCACTTATCGCCTGTAGGAGTTTTGCTACAAAAGCAGTCTTGTATTTTACCCAGATTTCAATTGGGTGGATGCACAAAACACTCTGCATATACCTTTTCAGAGTTGTTCTCATTGCACCGCTAATTCACCGTTTGCAGTGTGGCAGTGTTGTATTTTCCCACAAGTAACGTCCACCATATTATGGAAGCGTAAGTCAGGAATGGTCTAGTTAGGCTTCCGTATTGATAATGTGTCATTTCCGGGGTAAGGCCCCATTTGGATTATATACAAAAAACGGCCTCTGTAATATGTTCTCTCAAACATGCCAAACATCCATATACTAACATCGAAGCATTCGTGTGTTTCTTTCCGAACGAACGATTGGCGACTGAATGCATGAAACTGAAACGCAACATATCAGTCAACATAACAAACACTCAATTCATTTGCACTCATTCTGGAATTTTTATGTATCATTGTGTGAAAGTCTAATTCAGAAATGCAGTCATACACTAACTTTAACTTAATCCGCGAACAAAATCTCTTTATCCCTCTTTTATTATTAAGCTCTCGACAGAGCATAGGGAGTACAAAAAATTATGTAATCTGTGCAGCAAATACAGCTGTATTTGTATCACAAACAAAGCTGTATTCGGATCACAAACTATCGAGTATTTAGCCATGAAAATGCTTCTCAACAGTACCGTTCGGAATCGGTGTAAAACTGTAGGTCCCAATCAGTGAGTATAAAACTAGAAATCGCACAGCTCACTGGTTGTGAGAAACTCTCCCCGATTCCTTCATGGGATGTAAGGGGAAACCATTTGTTTTTATCCGAGGTACCTCAAGCTCTATGATTATCGTATTCCTTGCGAATATACATATTTCCTTTTTTCCGGATTCAAATTTAATCACCTTGGCCGTGCCCAGTTATACGCTATATTCAGTGTCCTATCGTCCTCGCTGCATAATCGATTGGGATCCTTTCCACTAATAAGTATTACGACATCGTCCGTCTAGCAGACTGGTATAAATCCTTCGTCGGTAAGAATCCTTAGGAGACTGTGAATTGTAGCGACCCAAAAGAGTGATGATTTAATCTCCCCTTGTTGTGTTCACGTTGTATTTACCATATCTCTTGTATTTATGCCATGAAGCACAAATCATATCTGAAGAAAATACATGTATAGATTTAGAAGTTATTAGCATCTCGAATGAAACAACACAACTTACTGCCCTCAGATGGTAACCTGTCTTACTATAGGCACCGTCATATAACATACAAAAAATATTATACGACTTCAGTTGTCATGTGAATTTAGAAGGACATTGCCCAATTCATTGAGGAGCTTTAATAAATATAAAGGGCTTTCCAATTTGCGTAATTTGATTTCTTTAAAAAAAACACACTAATTGTTAACGAAGTTCAAATGTATTTTATTTAATGTGAAGTACAATCGATATAATTAAGTTCTGAATAAAACGTCTTTCCATGGCCTCCAACTCTTCTTTTTCAAGAACAAATGAATGAAACCAATTTTCTAGCACTTTTTCCACTAAATCAAGTGGTATGTCATGAACACTTACTTAACTTTTATTGACTATTTTACAACCTCATGAGGTCAGACCGTCTTACACATATTAATTAAACAAACAAATTAAACAAATTTCAACATATTCTTCCAACTGGCTCTATCCTTCGCCTTTACTCGCCAGTGGGTAACACCAAGAATACGGAGGGATTGTTCTGCCCGGTCTTTCCAGCGGAGTCCCGGTCGTCCTCTTTTCCTGCTTCCATCGGTAGGCTATCGAAAACCTTTCGCGCAGGCTCACGCCCATCCATTCTGATAACATGGCCTAGCCAACGCAATTGGCCCAATTTGATCCGCCTAGCTATGTGCAAGTCAGAATATAGATTATAGCCCCGGGTTCCACCTACGTCGGTACTTGACGTTTCGCGCAGGCTCACCCCCATCCATTCTGATAACATGGCCTAGCCAACGCAATTGGCCCAATTTGATCCGCCTAGCTATGTGCAAGTCAGAATATAGATTATACCCCGGGTTCCACCTACGTCGGTACTTGACGTTTTCCCTAACATGACCATATATTTTATGGAGAATTTTTCTCTCGAATACTCCCAGGTGTTTTTCATCCGCTTGCGATATGACCCAAGTTTCGGAGCCATATGTCAAGACAGGTAAAATGAGAGCCTGATATAGCTGGACTTTTGTTCCGTCGAGAGAGGACTTTGTCCCTAAACTGCTTAAAAAAATGGTTTCCCATTACATCTCACGAAGAAATTGGGGAGAGCTTCTCACAACCAGTGAGCTGTGCGCTTCTAGTTGTATACTCACTGATTGGGACCTACAGTTTTGCACCGGTTCCAAGCGGTATGTTGAGAAGCTTTTTCATGGCTAAATACTCGATAATGTCGCCGCCACTATGCGAGGTGACCGCCGTCGAAAGAAATTGTAGGTGGTCAGAGCAGGGATCGAACCCAGGATCTCAAGTACAAGAGGCGCGCACACTACCATAGCACAACCGACGGCCACAAACTGCTTGCTGAGCCCAAAATAGCATCCATTTGCAAGCACAATTCTCCTCTCTACCTCCAGGCTGACGTTGTCGTCGGCGGATCCAACGTAGACAAATTCATCTACCACTTCAAAATTAAATCGGTTGTCAACGTTCAAGTGCGGACCATGTCAAGAGGTTTCTCTAGTCGTTGATACCATCAATTTTGTCTTGCCCTCATTAAGCTTGAAGAGGGTCTGGTTTACTGCTAAAGACCAATGATTTCAAATAACACCACAAGAAATAGTCTAATGGTGTTAAATTACAACTTCTTGAGGTCATTCATTGTCACAATTTCTCCAAACTTCTTGTTGGCTCCAGAGGTTGTCAAGATCAACTTCTTCCACTTTTGGCCATAAAAAGTTGGTTATCATCTATCTGTACCGCTCTCCATTGACAGTAATGGTGCTACCAGCTGCATTACATAAGAAGTACGAACCGATAATTCCACCAGACCAAAAACCACACCAAACTGTCACCACTCAAATGAACCATGAGAAGCTGATTTTCTTAAAAAAATCAATGAGTGTTCGAACTCACGTGCGATGTGTTAACACAATTTCGTTACACGGTACCTGTTCGATTTCTATGAACACATTGGTAAATGTTACATTGGAATATAAATATAGTAATGGAAAATAAATAAGAATAGTTTTTGTGCTGAAGGCTCTTCTGCTATTGCACTTTCTGAGTTGCACTGAAATAATTGTTTTTGTTTTGTTATAACCAGAGCGACGACGATCTGCTTGTTTGAATCGCAGCATACAACTGAAAAAAATTTAATATTTCGCTCAGTGAAATAATTGTTTTTGTTTCGTCATAAACAGAGCGACGACAAAAAGTATTGTATAGTATAGAGAACTTATTGCACTCTTTTTCCGCTCTCATGTGGAGAGTCTGAGTAAAAGAGCATAAGCGAGTCTTATTCTCTTTATACAATATTTCAATATAAATGCACCATTTCGACAATGTTATTACATAAAACAATACAAAAAGCATCATTGTTTCAAAAGGCATCAATGTTTCACATCAAAATTTTGAATGGACCACGGTATGATAAAAAGAGAGTAATCCGTTTTGAATCATTCGCAAGTGCTTTTGAGTCATACCATTCGTTCCATGAGTTCTCTATACTATTCAATACTCTTTGGCGACGGCGACCTGTTTGTTTGTTCGCTGCCACTACGTCAATGTCATCATACTTATATTTAGACGGAGACTATTGTGGTACAACAACCACGTATTTGATGCTAACGCTGCGTGTTGTTTGCATGTGTTCACTTTGACAGATTGCCCTACCCGCACTTACAGATATTAACACATTAAAAATCGTTATTGTTTTCAAGTTGTTCTAAAACAAAGCCCAAAATCCTTTCTCAAAATCCGCAAGGTTGTGGTTTAAGACAGTCGCAATTGTTGACAATGTCTTGGATCCGATAAATTGAGGTCTTCAGCAACACTTGCCTGAACGGCAGCTATATTTTCATTACTTCGAGTGACACTTGAACATTATATAAAGAAAATGCACGCTCTTAATTTGCAACAATTCGACGAATAGCGAGCACAGGTGGACGATTATTACGACCATAAAATGGTAAAAGCGCATGAAAAGATGCAATTGGGTTACTACTATTTTGATAGAAAAATTTAATAATTTTTAAACGTTGTTCTTGCGTATATCTCTTCATGATGAAATTGTAAACATTACTGAATACAATGAAAAAACATGACAGATCCTGACATAATACAAATGGCCGAAACGTCACTTAGAAATCATATCACTCAAAGTAGAAAAATAACCCAAGTGAATTTGGGACTATCGAACATACGAGTGACTTTGGAGTGTGTTCAAATCATATATCGAGTTTTTCAATAAGAGCGCTACAAATAAATAAATAAAACAAAACCGGTTTTAGATACCAATGAAATTCTTTATTCCTGTGAAAGTACGTTCGATGCCATTATGTATGTAACTCGATTTCTATGGCATGGCCACCACGGGCACGCTTGCAGAAGTCCAGACGCTGAACTCAATTCTCCACGGTTTTCAAGCATAAATCGGCCGATACTGCCGCAATTTCACGTTCGATATTCGTACGAAGTTCATCAATCGTCGCTGGCTTGTCGGTATAGACCATAGACTTGACGTAGCCCCACAGCCCTCCAAGTCCATATTATCCAATTGGGGCCAAAAATATTCGGATACCACTGAACGGTAGCGATTCGCATTCACAGTAATGTGCCGGTCTTGATCATCACGGAAGAAGTACGGCCCAATGACGCCGCCGGCCCATAAACCGCACCAAACCGTAATTTGTTCAGGATGCAATGATGACTCATGGATTACGTGTGGATTGGTGTCTGACCAATAACCCATATTTTGCTTATTGACGAAGCCATTCAGCCAGAAATGAGCCTCATCGCTGATTGTTGAGGCCTCTTAAAGTTGAGGCCACTGACTCCAAATTTCGGTAGTAAATTTTAATAATTTCGACTCGTTGTTGGCTCGTATATCTTTCCATGATGAAATGGCAAACCTTACTGAAGACAAATGTCAAAAGAGCGGGAAAAAATATGGTGTCTCTGTTGAAAAACCCTTTACATGGTTGCTGTAGAATGTGTTTGGGAGAATATGTTACAGAGACCGGTTAGTTTTATTCCTTTGTAAAATTGTATTGTAATGTTTCGTGTCTTATTTGAAAAGAAAACAAGTTTTGTTTAACATTGTTGTATGCGAGTGAATTTTACTAGTATTTTCCAACGCCTGCCGTATCGTGGAACAAATCGCTGAATCTCTGATTAATAAATATGTACACGCTGAAAAATAATGGCTTCAGCAACATATTGCAGGAACCATTAACTTGTTTGCACGCATTGTTTGCGTGAATTGAAGATCTGCTGCTTTTTGTTACTTTATTGTCTGTCACGTGTTTGGTTTCAGCAGTTTTCAGCAAACAAAGCCACATTTGGGTCACAAAAAAATATATTTTAACCTATTATTCATTGTGTCCCTAACTTGTTATATTGAATAGTAAACGCCAGCTACAAACACGATATACTTGCATCTAAATATCATAAATATACAAATTTTTCAGAGTACACGCCACTACAATTCATGTTTTTACTACTGTTTTCTGGTTTTCCAAAAATTTCGATTTAATTAAATATATTCAATTAATTACATAATAGCAATCGGATTAAGACCCCCAACTTGTGCCTTCTATTCGAAAAAAAAAAAATCTCGCCTATATGAGAAATTGTTTAAACACAACGTTTGAAGAAACCCCCTAGCATCCGTATTTGGAAAGGCATTTACTCATTCCACCCCACTCATGTCTATAGAAACTGATTCTCAAATCTACGATGCTTATGATTTTTTACATTTAAGTAATTTCCCACTTCTTTGTTCTTAAAATATAAACTCAGATAAATTGTTGGAAACACAAATACAAATACAACAACAACAACTAGAACTGAAACGGAACAACATGTAATGTCTGTAACATACAAAGATAACCCCTTTAGCTGCTGCCTCAAGCAGCCACTCGTATGTGGTATATTGCGTGTATTGCCCTTTTTCCGGTAAACCATATCTCTGCCTGGAATGATGATGATGGCACTGCTGACGATGATAACGTGTGGCTTGTGGTATGAGGCGTGTGCTATTGTTACTGCCACTAAACTGTTTGAGACAAGATATATGTACTCGCTTTTCCTTTTGGCCCTTCTATACACAAGAGGTAGGTACTACTTGCGATTGTTGTTAAAGATGTTTTTATGATGGTTTCTTTTATTTTCCTAAGTGGTACGTGATAATTTCACACTTTATGGAATATCTTTGATGTTAGTTTTGTTAACCCTCCTTCCGTCCTACTTCCGTCTACGCCTTAAGATGAGCTAAAACCCAAAATGAAGAATTCACATTGTTCACTTAATGCTGGTGTAATAAAGCAAATTAAAATGAATGAGTCGTGGAACTTAAGAGCCACAGTGGGAGGAGAAATTTTTTATAACGATTCGGTTCGGCTTCTAGCATACAACAGACAACAGATTGCTGGCACACATTATATGTAGATGAAGTGTTAATGAACAACTTAATTATTGAAATGGCGTTGTAAATTAAATTATCTTTTGGGTGTTTTGTTTGAAATAAAAATAGACACTTCTCGTAACTTCGATTACTTTCGAAAACTAAACTTGCTTGAAAAATGTGTTCGAAGAGTAGTGGACATATCTCAAGCATTATTTGAAATATAACAACAAAAAGAGAAATTTAGTAATGTCTTCTCGGCTAATAACGGGCAATTTTTTTCTATTTGTTTTTTTTTTTTATCATAATACATGTTGATTAATTTCGTACTCAAATTGATTACGCCTGTAATTGTAATAAAGTATTATATGTCGATTAACTTCGTACTACAGTTGAGTACGTACGTATTGAAAATACTAATAAATTAGTGACCAACATTGTACTCAAACAAGTGCATACATATTTAATCGAAAATATTGTAAGGAATGGATTAAATTTGTACTGAAACTGATTGTAAAATTAATTGCTGTATATTCAATTACGGACATACAATTTATATGTTTGTGTTAACATCTATATGCGCGGGTAGGGACTAAATTCACAAAGTGAATACATCCAGTTTATCCGACTGCGATCACACAGATTGTCTGACTGCGATCACACAGATTGTTTGGCGTTAAACTCCTCCGAAACGGCTGGACCGATTTGTATGAAATTTTGTGTTCATATCGGGTAGGTCTCTGAATCGCCCAACATCTATTTGGCATAACCGTAAATGATAGGGGTGACCCACCCCTATATAGAACACAGATTTGTCCGAATACGAAAAAAAACACACACTGATGTAGCGGCAGCGAATAGTTGTATTGTGTGGGTGCGGACTAGAGATGGGCACGTGAGTAAGTTTTGACTCACGCTCACGCACGCTCACGAAAGGAATACAGCCGCTAACGCACGATCCCACACGAAGATTTTGTCGTTACTCACGTTCACGCACGCTCACGTGAACAGAATTTGATCCTACTCACATTCACGCGTGAATCACGCGTGCTTCACGTGATTCACAACAATCACGTAAAAATTACTCACAAATCTAAAACAGGGTTTTGACATGAACCACCTGATTTATATTCAAACCAATATTAAAAAATGTACAAAACAGTTTTCGTAAACAGTAACTTCTTAAATACATTAATTGGGATCATATTCAGGAATTTCGACACTACTACACTTATATGTAAATGCTTTAGTTAAATTAAGTGTCGTTTTTAATTAATTTAGCAAATGAACTAAAAGGGAACTACAGGAACAACATTATATCACCTTTATCTTAAAGAAGTTTGCCTCTTATTTCCATTAGTATTCTTCCAGACGGACAATGGGACCAATTGCAAAATAAAGTGGTAATAATGTCAGAAATTCTCAATTATTGGGCAGATTACTTTAGAAGATACTAGGTATTTATAGGGATGAAGTCAGACCTTCAGAATATTGTATCTAAATGCACACTGTTTAAATGCACGGTTTCCTACAGAGTGTGAAACTTGTAACCAGATTTTTTGTTTTTGAGATTCGACTAAGTAGCACAAACAAAAAACACTCTGAGTCCGACCGTTACAATGGTAGTTGCAATTAAAAGTTTAATATGTCAATTTTTGCACTGACATTGTTTAGTCTTTTGGCAATAACTTGGTAATTTTGAGTCAAAATGCTACTCAAACTCAAACAGCAGTAGGTTGAACAAATTGTTAAAGTCTTTCAAATTGGTTAAATTATTTCAAATCGGTAAAATTAGTACCGCAAATTTGTATTATAGCCCAGTATATGTTTAATATAATGAAATTAATATTACTTGAGAAATAGGAACATAAGTGTGGGATTTGTACTCCCAAAAAAGTCTGTTATAAAAATTCAAGTTTTTTAAAAATTTGTAGTTAACCTCACTTTAGTCTAGAATTTGGTGTAAAAAATTATGAAAATCAAAAGTGCGATTTTTCCCAAACCCAAAAATTTAAAATTTTGTTCAAAAATCATTAATTTTCTTCCAAGGCTGGCTGTAGGGTGAATGCCCTACATTTAACACCTTTGGCAAGGCCTTTGCTTAAAAAAAATACAACATTTTATGTCTTTCTTACAAAATATTTGAGAAACTATTGAAAGAATGATGGTACCTTTCCTAACAAATTTAAATTTTTTTAATAAAATTTTAAATTTGAGAAGTTGTCGTTACCAACCGGTTTTAAATAATTTAGAATGATTTTTAACTTACGTTTGGTTGCAGTCTTGCCAATGTAGCTGGCTTTTAGAACTAGATTTTGGCTCAAAATTACCAAGTTATTACCAAAAAACTAAAGAAATGTTTACATTTTAAACTTATAATTCCAAATATCTTTGTAACGGTTAGAGAGACGACACACGACTCTAAATGTTTTTGGTTTCGCGGCTCAGTAGAATCTCAAAAACAAAGATCATTAAAATCAGACCACAAGTTAGGATCTTACATGCCATGAAAGTTTGTCTGTCTGTAGCGAAACGTACGTTGAAACAAGGTGCCTCTAAATACCAGATTCTGAAAGCCTGACTTCTCCCCTACAAATCCTTAGTGCATTCTCAAATAATCGGACCTATAGTTTAGAAGTTCTGAAATTATTAGCACTGTTTTGCAAACAGTCCCACTCTCCTTCGCTTGTAGCAGAGTTCCTTGAAATACAGAAGATGATTAACGACGCTATGTTAGAGGGAAATGTTATTAGAAGCCTTCCAAAAATACTTTGTGTAACAAAGAAGCAAGAAAATCGACTTTAAATGATATCAACTATTCGGAAATATGCGTGACTCACACGAAAATATGCTCAAGCACACTCACTCATGCAAATATTGGACTCACGCCCGTTCACGCATGAAGATTTTTTCACTACTCACGTTCACGCACGTTCACATGAGCAAAATTTGGCCCGCTCACGTTCACGCGTGAATCACGCTAATCGCGTGACTCGTACCCATCTCTAGTGAGGACCACTCTCAGAGCAAACAGAATAATGAGATACAAAGAGAGTAACGAGAATTGTTTGAACTTGTGTAGCCAGTGTTGCCAGAGGCCGACCAAAAATTGATGCCAAATATTCTCAAAAAGTGTGCTGTTTGCAAAATCATTAATCTAAAATTGACTTTTTAGCCTTTTTTTGTAATTCTGAGTTCAAAACAGTTACAGACCCTCCAAGAAATGGAGGTAATATTATCAGCACGACAGCAGGGTCATTATTCCCCCTAAAACACCATCAGATCCCACAAATGCCAATAAATTGAGAATACGGGTTTTTTGCAGGATCCGTCTTGGACACACCTTTTTTCTCTCATGACCACATCTTTAAAAGAACCGGACCCGCAATGTGTTCTAAGTGCGGAAACAGTCTTACACTTAAGCACATTCTTGAAGATTGCCCACATATCAACAGCCTAAGAAGAACCACTTTTGGAAATAAATCAATATACGACCTACTTAGAGACCCATCTTTAGAAAATATTAATAACATCTGTACATCCATTACATCAGTGAAACTTAGAATATGAACAACATATCTTGTACACATTGTATATACAAACGAGAGACGATAGCCTCAGCTGCTAGTGCCCTATAATAATTATCATCTTAGAAATAGTTTTCGTAAGATTAAAACAAATAAATAAATAAATAATAAGTTGTTACAACATGTGTCTTAATTTCATAAAAAAACTAACTTATAATATTGTAACAAATTCTACAACAACAACGAAAGCCAAACGAAGGGTGCTTTTTAGCTCCAATAATTATCAATTTTTTTTTAATAAAACTTCAAAAAAATTAATTTATATATTTGTTTGAGATCAATTGTTGTTAACAATTTCTTCCAATCGTCTTAGAATAGAATTTCCCAAATTTGGGATAATTTCTTTTGGAATCAGTTTCACTTATCCTAGAGAAGAGTGATCAAATCGTCTCTACTTCGAAATTTTCTTTGTCTGATATTATTCTCAATGAATCCCGAGATTTTTTCTGGAGTTTATATCTGGCACTTCGAGAAGAACTTCTATCAGATTTATACCATTTTACAAAAGTCACATATTGATACATATTGAATGCACTGTACGCCCCAAAACGAAATTTGTCATTTTTCTCTATACGGATATTTTTGAAATGAACAACCTATTTCCAAATATTGTCATTACATCCAAAACTGATGTCATATTCCCCGAATCTTTGAAAATTTTACAACAACAGTTTGCATTGACATTTTTTGGACGATGTGTCATTTTTTTATTTGGGCGGTATGACTTTGGGTGTTTTGACCCTACGCCGGTGTTAACACATCGCCCGTGAGTTCGAACTCTCGTCGGATTTTTTTCATTATTTAAAATCAATATATAAAAGGATTTGAGTTGACAAAATTTCGCGTTAGATTTAAATACTCATACTTTTCTGTTTACACACGAAATTATTTCTGACAAATTTCAATGACGACTATGTATAAACACATAGATCCGATCCAATTACGTTTTACTTAATTACCTACTTATCCGGTCTCGAAAAACCCCGGAAGGTCAGGGACCTTACAAATCGAAGATAACATATTTCGCCAACCAGTTCGATTTGTTTGCCTTAAGTCTCCAATTGGTACTTCGAACTGTACGCAGGAATTTGTCAACCTGATCCCTCCAGCGGAGTCTTGGTCTTCCTACTTTTCGTCTAACTTCGAGTTCTGTCTCGAAAGCCCTTCGTGTTGGTTCGTCTTCATCCATTCTACTGGCATGGCCTAGCCAGAGAAATCGCGTTATTTTGATCCGCTTAACTATGTCAAGGTCGGATATAGCTCAAACAGCTCATGGTTAATGCGACGCCGATACTCGCCGTTGTGCATTATAGGGCCATACATTTTCCAGAGTATTTTTCTCTTGAAGACTCCTAGAGATGTTTCGTCTGCCAGCGATAAGACCCAGGATTCTGGGCCATAAAGCAAGACAGGTTGTATGAGAGTCGGGTATAGCTGAACTGTTGTTATTCGACAGAGGGCTTGATCTCTTAAGTGCTTGCATAGCCCAAAATAACACCTATTCGTAAGCACAATTCTACACCCTTCCATCTACGTTCACGCTTTGGTCTAATCGCATGGAGACCCTGCTTGTTGAAACCATTAATTTTGTCTTGTCCTCATTTACTGTCAGACCAACTTCTACTGACTCCTTCTCAATTCTCGAAAACACCGTAGTAACTTCTCTCATTGTTCGCCCAATGGTATCAATATCATCAGCATACCCGAGCAGCATGTGACTTTTGCTGCTGATGGTTTTATTCATGCTAACTGCACGGTAGGGTGTCGCCTTGCCTTAGGCTTCGCTTAGTTTCAAAAGGTTCGGTAAGATCCTTACAAACTTTCGCTGTTTATGTGGTGTCCGTCAAAGTCATCCTGCAAAGGCGTATGTGCTTTGCAGAAATACCAAGCTCAGATATTGCTTCGTAAAGTTTCTCCCGTATCGGGCTATTGAAGTCCGCCTTATAATCGACAAATAGATGATAGTTGTCAATTTATTTTTCTCCAGGATTTGGGAATCTGGTCAGTTGCCACACGATAAAGCATAATGCCACACCGGTATGGTCCAATTAGATCAGCGATAATAGGTTTTAGTCTTTCGCACATTATACTTGATAGAACCTTATAGGCTATGGATAAAAGGCTTATTCCACGGTAGTTGGCATAGAGATTTTGGGTCTGTACTAGGTATGGGGCCTAGTAAACTGAGACTCCAATCGCCGGAGATGCATTCATCTATCCA
Organism: Phaonia tiefii; assembly: GCA_963931995.1. Lineage (NCBI taxonomy): Eukaryota > Metazoa > Arthropoda > Insecta > Diptera > Muscidae > Phaonia > Phaonia tiefii. Next base: position 18,105,385 of record OZ008368.1, on the reverse strand, counting down.
AATTTTGCCAATGAGCAGATGCATGCACCTTATTAGCTCATCGCTTAAACAGCTCCGCCGCTAATCCTTCAGCTCCTGCGGTTTTTATTGTTCTTAAGCCGGACAACACCTGTTCTGAACTCGTCTTGGTTAGAACGGGGGCAATCTGTGTCGTCGTCCTAATTGTGATCGATCGTCTCATCGTCAGCGAACCAGTACCAGTAGCGCGGATATATTATTTATCGATATTCTCAATATACTCTGCATATCTGCGATGAGATTTCCGTACTTGTCTTTGCGGAAGGTGGGTCCTGAACCATGTCCATTAGTCCCGTTTTTGACTTTTTGGTAGAATTTTCGGTCTTGGTTTGTATGTCTCAATTTTCGCACTCTCGCGCTTTCTCCATTGCCGGTTCTTACGCCTAAAGAAACGGTTTACTTTCTGTTCCCCTATAACGTTCAGTCGGAGCTCGCGTTGCAATTGGCCGAAGCATTGCCATACGTGCAGCGATATTTTCATCATTTGCTGTGCGACACTCTTCATCGTTCCATGGTTTGTTGCGAAGCCGTTTTTCAAAACCAAGTACGGTTGTTGTGGCAGTTTTTATAGAGCCGGAAATGGGTTTTCACTGAGCTTCAGGATCTCCATCGATGTGGTTGGCTTCTGTGCAAAAAGTTGCGAGCGAGAGCTTCCTTGAGTAGGCTAAGGCTATCTCTGGCAATTGCAGCTTTCCGACGTCTAGCTTCCTCTGCGTCTAGTTTCGTACGATTTTTGCTCTAATTAATGTTCTGCGATCCTTTGCTGCTACCAGGTAGTTATAGGAATTGATGTTAGCACCTCTGATCACTCGTACGTCCGTTATACTGGATGAGTGCCTTCCATCAATTACCACATGATAAATTTGGTGCTTCGTTCTTTGATCAGGGGATACCCAAGCTGGAATCTTGTACCAGTAACGACCATATTTTTTGCCATGGCGAAGTCTGTCACTGTCATACCTGTGAGCATGTAGACTGAAATTGCCAACAGTTGGATGAAACAGATTTTCCCTGCCTACTTTAGCATTAATATCTCGTAGGACAGCCTTAATGTCATGGCCAGGGCAACGGTCATACGTGTCCTCTAGGCGCTCATAGAATATTTCGTTGGCATCATCGTCTTTCTCTGCTGTCGGGGCATGCACGAAGATTAGGGAAATATAAAAAAATTCGCTTTTGTGGATTTTGCTTATACGTTCACTCACATGATGGAACCTAGCGACAGATGTCGCAGTCTTTTGCCAACTACAAATCCGCAACCAAATGCATGTTTTTTTTGAAGGCAACTATATGTATATGTTGCAGTTTCTTGTTCTTGTGCAACCATGTCCCGTCCATCCCATTTCCCGGATATCGGTAATGTCAGCCTTATAACTGTCGAGGACATCTGCCAATTGGATACTTTCACCAGATCTATGTACAGTTCTTACATTCCAAATGCATATCGGTAAATCGTTGTTCTTCGATACCAACAATTAACCAATACATCGGCTTTGTTGCGGTATATAACCGCCATAAACATAATATCATTCGCACGAGAAACCAAGAAACCCACGAGAAATCGATTTAGAACTAAAACAAACTGATTTTTACTTATTAACCAAAAAATCGGTCAACAAGTTGTCCTAATGACTTTGATAGAAATGCTAATCTTGGAGTCGGAGTTGTCTAAATTTTTACGATTTTTACTCCGACTCCAAGTGACTTCGACTCCACGGCACTGTTTTCTCAGCAATGGTAAACAAAAAAAATCTTGACCAATATTTACATGCAGTAGCATTGAGATTAAAATATAATGTTTTTCTTGTAACCAGTAATATGTTTTACATTCCTTGTTCCAGTATACAGCTCTCACTCCGAATTTAAAAAAAATAAAATCTCGAGAAAATTTAATTTTAAAAATTTTTGTTTATTTGAATCGCTTCCGAGAGAATCAAATATACTTAAACTCCGGTTCACTTATTTAAAGGCACTAAAAATTCGATAGTCAGCAGCCTGTATCTTTTGTAATTTGTAACCGATTGCAGAATTTTAAAGTGGAAATGGAAGCTAGATATTTTGAGAAATAAAAACAATATCATGACAATAATGGTTTCTTAACAAAATAACTTTTTTGAGCAATTTAAAAAAAAAGGTCAAAAAATATGATTTTTTTGGTTCACATGAATAAAGGCACTTTAACCAATTTTAATGAAAAATAGTTTTTCTTGTTTTTTTAATTTATTTTAATTCATTTAAGAACTGTTAGTAATAGGTACAACCCCCTTTGTTTTTTACAACTTCAAATATGCGGATTTTCATTGAGAGATAAAGATATTTTATGTTGTCCACAGAAATTTGATTCCAGGGATCCTTAATGGCCTGAATTAGTGACTGCTTGCCATTAAATTGTCTACCTCCTTCGTAGGCCTTACGAGAAAATCAACCCCAAACATTTTCGATAATGTTTAGATCTGACGAATAGGGTGGCCAGTCAAGTTACATCAAGTTACATCACCAGGTGTAAAAGTTACATCTTACAAATACCGGCAAGAACCATATATGCCTTATTTCATGCTTTCCGAGGACGCACCTTATGCACATTGTCAAGATATTCCCGGTTTAATGAATGAAATGGCAATCTGCAACTATAATCCATAGACTAGACTTTTCATAGACTCTTCAACCAGAAGCTTAAAAGTAGTCGTGATATTTGAAAACAGCAGCTTTAAACCAGTGCCATTGATGTATGCTCTTGGAATGCATGAGTCGTATGATACCATGCAATTAATTCTGGAACGCATCAGTTATGAAGAACACAATTGTCGCGTAAATTGTGGTTTTAAGGTTCTTTCACTATTAGCTGGAATGCAAACTGGCTATACAAAGTACATGTGTATTTTTTGTAAATGGGACAGCCGTGCAAAATGCAACCAGTACGAAAAGCGAGATTGGCCAAAACGCGATTCGCAAGTTGTTGGCGAATTCAGAAAATAATGCTTCCGGATCTTCATATCAAGCTGGGAATTGTAAAGAATTTTTTAAAGCGTTTGGTAAAGCGTTTGGAAATAACGCTTTTCCAAAATTATCAATTGAAACTTTGAAAAACTTTCGACAAACTTGTCGTTAATATGTCGTTGAAAATCCACATGCTACATACACATTTCGATTTTTACGAACGACAATTGTCCACAGAAACAGACGAAACTGGCGAAAGATTTCATCAAACCATAATGGCATTCGAGGACCTTTTCGCTGGAAAAAGAATAGACTCAATGCTTGCTGATTTCTGCTGGTCGATTGCCATCAAAGAGTAAAAATCGAATAAATCCAAAAAAGTATTATAAAATCATCAAAATAAGAGCAAATATAGTTCCATTTCAGCTTGAAAATGGACGTCCATTATTTCTATATATAAATTTTGACAAATAAATAATAAACAAATTGATTTTAAACAAGTTTTTTTCATACAAAAAAAATCAAAAATCGCCTTAAATCTACTAAAAATTTAAAATAAAAATATCTTATGATTTCGAGCAAACTTTTCAAAACTGGGTACACCACTGGATTCTACCATCCAAAATTAGGTTGACGTGTCTTTGCGTTTTGGTGTGTCATTTTCACCTACTTACAGTGTTATTTGCCCACTATCAAGTTGGGCTTAAAAGAAACAGAATGGATAGAGGTTTATAACAAAAAAATTTCGTGAAAATCGAAGGGTACAAACAGTTTCAAAATTAAAGCTAAAATTTAAAAACTCAAAATTCGTATACAAAAACACTTTGAATATGTTTTTTTAATATTTCGTCTAAAAAGTACAGTACAAAATAAAAGTGTAGTGTCTAAAATATGGGTGAACTCCAATAAGAGTCAAGCTAGGTAACTAGGTAAAACTTAAAAAAGCTAACAAAAAAACATGAACGAATTCTATTTGTACGTCAAAGGAGCACGTCAAAGGAGTGTGCGAGAAGTCTTCTTTATATACAAAAATTATGTTTGTAAAATAGGTCGAAAATGGATAAAATGCAAAAATGCGGGAAAATCGTTTGGAACGTGTTAAAAATATAATAAATATAGCCAAATAGAATATGAACGAATAACAAATATAAATACGAATAGAAATGCGAGAAAAGTGATTTGGAAAGATTGGGAATGTGTTAATAATAGTGTACGTGGATAAAATGGATGACTTATAAAGGGACGGAAATGGTTAAACTTGAAAAAGATATAAATTTGGGTTGAACTGGTTTAGAAAAAGCTAAAAATAGTGTATGTGGGTTAGAACACACAAATGGTAATAGCCCAAAATGCGGGAAATATCGGTATTGATTGCATGGAGTTGTGGATGTTTTGGATCTAATACCACGCATGCTGCTCTTAAAGTTAAAAATTGTTAGAGAAACACATGTGTTTTTTTTTAATGTCAAAATTTTTAATATGCAATTTTTAGTTTTGTATTGAACAAACTCAGTTTAAACTAAAAACAAATGAATGGTTTCCCATTACATCCCATGAAGGGACAGGGGAGAGCTTGTCACAATCACTGAGCTGTGCGCTTTCCAGTTTTCACTCACTGATTGGTGCCTACAGTTTCACACCGATTCCGAACGGTATTTTGAGAAGCTTTTTCATGGCTAAATACTCGATAGAAAGAAAGTTTAAGGTGGTCTGAGCAGGGATCGAACCCAGGATCTCATGTACAAGAGGCGCGCACACTACCATTGCACCACCGACGGTCACAAGTTTAAACTATTTACAGAAATTAAGTGAAAGTACAGAAATTGTATGTAATAAAAATATATGCTTTGTACGCCGTAGACAATAGCAAATCACTCATCATGCACTTTTTCCATTCACAATTTTCCAAATGACTTGGTCCCATTTTCAAGTTTTACCCCTTTTACCCCCTTTTGCCCGATTTTGACCACATTCACAATTTTTGTCACAATTACCCCTTTTATCCCTTTTGACCCTTATTTATCTACAAACATAATTTTTCCTTCATTCCTAACCTTTTCAAACGATTTTATCGCTTTTTCTAATTTTACCCTTTTCGCTCCACTCTTTACCTTTTTTTAACCACATTCACAATTTTTACCACATTCCTATTCAGCTCAAAACGATTTTTCTCGCATATAAAGTTTTACCCTTTTCCCCATTGTATCCTATTTACCCCCATTCAATATTTTTGCCCATTCCTAACTTTCCCAAAAGATTTTTGTCGCATTTTCAAGTTTACCCTTTTTGAATTAAATAGGGAGCGAGCAATATTTGAAAATATTTGAAAATAAAAATGCAGCTCCCAAGCAAAAAATTAAACTCGGGAGTTTAAATGATTTAAATCTTCAAAGAATTACAAATTAAACTCCCTTACCGATTTAAATTTTTCGAACGAATCGAAAATGAATGACTCTCCTCACTAAACTCTAGTGTTATATTACGTGTTCACTATTAAATTCCAAAAAAATCGACTCCCTTCGTTGGGGGATAAAAGTATAAGCCTATTTGCGATTAGTTATTCATAAATCCTGCTGCATAGTTTTCAAATATTGATCCCCAACACGTGTCTAATTCATCATTATATCTCGTAAGCAAAAACATAATCATATACATACTTATATATGCTTGTTAAAATATGCATCTAAATACACAGTTATAGATCACTAATTTGATGTACAAATGATTTAATGGCACCACTAACCTCAATCATCATATTTCCATTTCTCATTTATATTTATGAATATGTAGATATGCCACAACACTGTTCCACAATCTGACCCACTCCAGCCAAACTTTAACACTTGACTGTAGCAATAAAGCTGAGAATCGAAACACAAGTAAATCTGAAATAAATTATAGAAATCGAAATAGGAGGAATAACACTGATATCCATTCAACGATATCAACGAGAACCGGATGTGAATCCCGTGGACCTAACGTACCAAATAAAATCATTTATGTGTTAAATCTCAAATATATCACAAAATTTATGCAGCATAAAATTTTCGATGAACGGAAGAGGAAGAGAACAAAATGTAATCGAAAGAAAAAAAATTCAAAACAGAATGTCTTTCTTTTATATTCGTATTTGGCAATATAATTTCTATGGTGAATATTCAATGGGTTCAGCAGGAGCAGAATCGTCAGCAGCAACAACATTGAAGGATAACTCTTAAACGGGAATAAAAGGCTGTGAAATGCCGTTTGGTTATAACCTCTGGGGAATTTGGTAAAGCATGTTACCGAGGTCCGTGCTTGAGCAGATATGAATGAATATTGTATGTGTTGTATGTATGTTACATGAATGACTATATACAGATATGTCTGCAAGTATAAAACGATGGAATTTAAGCACGAACGCCCGTTCTTAAAGAGGAATTCAAATAAAAATCACTTTTCTTCATCACCGTGAATGCTGCTGCGTTATAGAGCTGTTAGTATACCAATAACCAATCGAATAAGAGACACAGTGGGACAAAATGACAATGATTTCCTAAATAGCTGATGTACATAAAAACCAAAGTGCGTCGCTTCGAATGGCCAATCGGAGTTGCATACAAAACATTTTTAGTAAAATTATATCAAACACAACCAGATTTTGTATTAACACCCCCATGTGCAACCCATACATATCGCCGTGGGGAATGGGTATAGACCGTTTACACATTACCCATAGGGTAGAGGGAAAATAATGGGTAGCTACCCTCAACAATGGAGAATAACCCATCACGATTAGTCATTACCCACATATTAATGGGGAATTAAGGGGTGGTCACACACAACAATGGGGAATTCCACATTGCGGTTACTCATGGGGAATGGGTAAGCGGTTTTTACCTATAACCCACCCAGGGTAAATCATAGCCACTATTGATAAAAAATATAAGAAATTAGAAAAAATGTCTATATCTCGGAGACGGAGCGTCCTAACGAATCCAGTTCGTATGGAACAATTTTTTTTTCAAAAAACCTCCAACAAAAAAAAATCGCAAAAGTAAAAAAAATTGTTATAACTCGGAAACAGTGCGTGCAATTGCAAATACAATAAATTGTTTACCTCCTTTGGATGCCTCAGGAACTGGATGTCTTTAATAAAAAATCGCTAAAACACCCTTATGTCCAAATCTCGGAAACGGAGCGTCGAGTAGAAAAATAGCTAATTTTTAAGGGTTTTTCATAAAATGGCGCAATTCGTACGGAAGAATTTTGTTTTAAAAAATCCCCAAAGTAAGAAAATCACTATTACAAAAAATAGCTATAACTCGGAAAAACACCTAAATAAATAAATAAATGGTTTCCCATTACATCCCATGAAGGAATTGGGGAGAGCTTCTCACAACCAGTGAGCTGTGCGCTTTATAGTTTCATACTAACTGATTGGGACCTACAGTATTTTGAGAAGCGTTTTCATGGCTAAGTACACGATAGTGACGCCGTCACTAAGCGAGGTGACCGTCGTCGAATGAAATTGTAGGTGTTCGGAGCACCAAGGATCTCCTGTACAAGAGGCGCGCACACTAACCATTGCACCACCGACGGGCACAACAATCGCAAAAATAACAAATATTTTACCTCCAAGGGAGGCTTTAAGCAACGTATATCTTTAATACGGCATCACATTTTTTTTGAATCGCTAACACATATGGGCGTTTTAGCGATTTTTTAATTGAAATATTTCAGTTTTAGTGATTTTTGTTATAAAAAAGTGATACCGTATTAAAGACATGCTTAAAGCCTCCTATGGAGGTAAACAAATTTATTATTTTTGCGATTGGCCGCACTGTTTCCAAGTTATACTAATTTGTTTATTTTAGCGATTATTTTAATTTGGCGATTTTTTTTAGACAAAGATGATGTTTTCTTGATTTTTTTATATGTTCACACATTTTTCCCTCAGAGAATAAATCAAAATTCCGAAATGTTTGCAAGATATGAGCCTGAAAAATTATCACTCTTTTGCAAAAATGGCACCGAGGACTTTGGACATGGACATGACTTTGGACAAAACTGGGAGACAGGGGTCTTTTTTTTGGTCTTTTATCACGTGGTGGTATCCGCATATGGTTATATTTCCATGACTCAAAAACGCTACCTTGGCGCTACCTAAACGGTGTTAAGAATCATTCCTAAGAATTTCACACGTTCTAGAAAGTTGTTTACTGAATCGAATTTTTTAAATTTTTTTGCGATTTTGACCTTGAAGATGAAGTTTATTTTATTTTATATGACAGGGGCTACTACTTTCCCTCAGAGAGTAAATTAAAATTCCGAACGGTTTGCAAGATATGAGCCTGACAAAATGATCACTTTTTTGCAAAAATGACACCGAGGCCCCAAATTTTTGGGGCCCATAAAAACAAAAGTGCATGCCTTTGAGCAAAACTGGGAGACATCGGTCTTTTTTTTTGACTTTTGCCACGTAGTGGTGATCGTACATGGTTATATTTTTTCGTGTTGCATTGTGGAAGTCAAGAAAAAACAAATGAAATTAAAAAATTTTCGGGAATTTTTTTGCTTTTGCGGCTACCTAAACGCTACTTAAGCGCTACCCACACGGTAGCATTACTAGGAAGTTCATATGTTCTAGAATGTTGTTTATTGAGATCTTAGTTACATTTTTGTGGTCGATTATTTACTTGAATTTTGAACGGTTCGCTACCTATAGACCTGAGCAGGGGGAAAAAGGTAAAAAAAAACTAATTTTTTTATCGATTTTGACCTTGAAGATGAATTTTTTTGATTTTATATGTTCACAGTTTTTTTTCTGTATGGCGAGAGCTACAATTTTCTTTCACAGAGTAAATCAAAATTCCGAACGGTTTGCAAGATATGAGCCTGACAAAATGATCACTTTTTTGCAAAAATGAAACCGAGGCCCCAAATCTTTGGGTCCCATAAAAAAAAGTGCATGACTTTGGGCAAAACTGGGAGATATTTGACAAACTTTATGATCGACTTGAAATACAATCAAAACGTGAATGGAACTCGACGTCGTTCATATGGCCACCGCGGGCACTCAATTTTCAATGACTCTGTCACACATTTCGGCCTTAACGGCCGCTACTTCGCGTTCAATGTTGGCTCTGAGTTCTTCCAACGTCGTCGGCTTATTGGCATAGAGCAATGATTTGACGTAGCCCCAAAGAAAAAAGTCTAGAGGCGTTAAATCGCACAAAAGAGACGGCCAATTGACTGGTCCATTTCTTGAGATAACACCCTCACCAAACTTATTCTTCAATAAATTGGATGTAACGTGTGGCACAGTCCCGCTGAAACCACATGTCGTCCAAGTCCATGTTCTCCAATTCAGGCCAAAAATAATCGGTAATCATGGCGCGATAACGATCGCCATTCACAGTAACGTGACTATCGTTACTGTCGACGACAAAATATGGCCCAACGACGCCGCCGGCATGCAAAACGCACCAAACAGTTATTTTTTGTGGATGAAGTGGTGATTCATGAAGCACATGTAGATTTTCACCAAACCAATAACGCATATTTTGCTTATTGACGAACCCATTGAGCCAAAAATGATCTTTGTCACTGAAAATGATTTTGCGATGAAATTCATCATCTTGGCGCATCTTCCCAAGAGCCCAATCGGAGAACGGACGTCGCGTCAAATGGTCCATGGGCTTAAATTCTTGAGTCAGCTTGAGCTTGTATGGGTGTAAATCAAGTGGTATTGGCGATTCCCAGTTCTTGAGAACGCCGTGGAATCGACTGATTTGGATCGTTTGCTACGGACGCCTGAACGGCAGCGATATTTTCTTCACTTCGACCAACCCGTTGTCTTACTGGGCACACAGCATTACACAATGAATATGTAGACTCTAATTTAACGACCGAAAATTGGAGTTAACGCTCTTAAAATTGCGGTTACCGACTCCGAATTTCGATAGTTACTTTTTATAATATAAATACGTTGTTCGTTCGTGTATTTTGCCATGATGAAAATGTTGAGTGTATTGAAGGAAAGGAAAGTAACAGTTAGATGATCAGTGAAATAGTGCGTTCACAAATTAAATTCAAAGTTGTTAAGTACCTATTGGAAAACCCATTACAAACCCAATTATGCAATTTACATATGTGAATTAGTATCGATCTAAGTTCCCTAAGTATCAATACAGACTGAAAGTTCTGTCATTACAACCAATTCCAAATGTTGCAACTTAAATTGTGTGCATATTTTTTAAAAACTTTTTCTAACTAGATTTATCTGTTTTCGCATTTTGGACCAACTGAGAAATGACAATTGCACCACTGTGAAGTGACAATGAGGGAAACGGAATATGAACACGACTATTAAAACTACCACTTGACTATACACATTGCGTTGGAATCTTGGATTGTAGGCTGCTCCGCTCCCAACGTGGGTGGTGTGGCGTCTGCTGCTTATAAAAATTGCTAGCGATTTATGTATTTATTTTTGTCAGAAGTGTTTTATGGTATTTTGCATTTTGGTAAAATTTATGGATACTTTTACCAGATACCGGTATCGAAAATTGTACAGACGTTCAAAAGTACTCCCTTTCATAAAAAAGCAACAACAACAGAAGCATCATGCATACTTATGTAAAGTGTAAAACTAATAACAACAACAAAACAATCGCCAACCTCGAAGTATGACGTCGAAGATGATGATGATGAAGTTTTTGTTGATGTTATGTACAGTGTTTGGACCATAGAGTAGAGTTTAAGCCAATAACAACAGCTCTCACTATTGATATACATAGCTTGAACTCTTTGTCAAAATGTTGGCATTTAACTCATAAATCTTGCACTGTGTTTGAGTGGGTTAAATGTCTATGTATCTGTGTTGATAAACTTTAAAGTAATCGGTAAAGTAATCGGACATTAAAATAGTCGGAAAGTCGGATACCAGTTTAAATCTAGAGGATTTTTACTTTCAAATACTTGATTAGTTAAGTAAGTACGATATCGTGTACATCTTTCACTCTTAATTAATTAACAGCCAAAGTCACGATCTCGAAAGAAAACCTAAGCGAACGAAAGCAAGTGACTCACTTTTGTTCTTATCCCAATCTTTAAATGTTATTGTGTGGTCGTGTGTTTGCAAAATCGGAAGCCACTAACTATTTTCGCTGTCATCTATGCGAACGAAAATGTCAAAAACAGTCACTTGTCTTTTGGTTGTCGCATAGCTGGAAATCAAATAAAACTTTGAAACAAAAACAATTTACATAGAATTCAATGGAAGAAACACAATAGACAGAAAATAAGAAGAAATTTGTTATTAAAATATATTTCCATTTCAGCACAAAAACGTCAACTTTGCGGCAACTGCAGATACTGGTTCCTCGTACTCTTCTCTCTCGCTCCGAAATTAAATGGCGAACGTCAACTTTATGTTATTGCTTTGAACAACAACCACACAAACACACCTAAAACCATGCGAACGACATGCCGAAAGATAGTGACTCGCTTTTTGAAACGAAAGTGAGTGAATGGCTTCATTTGCTTGGATTTTGTAGGAGAGGATGTAAGTGGGGTCCGATTTTGTACTGAATTGAATATGTTTTCGTTCGGTTGTTAGTGACTCCCAAATCAGCTGTTTGTCGCATGGAAAGAAAGCGAACGTTAACGTTCGACATCGTGACTTTGATTGTAAGTATCAGTTATCAGTGACGGCCACTATCGAGTATTTAGACATGAATAAACTTCTCAAAATTTCGTTCAGAACCGGTGAATAATTGTACGCATAAAGGGCTGGTTGTGAGCAGCTCTCCCCAATCCCTTAATGGGATGTAATGGGAAATAGGAAGTATTATTTAACATTTTTTAGAAAAAGCTATTTTTCGGGGTTATAATAATAGGCATTTGATTTTGTTACTGCTATAGTGTTGGAGTCAAATCTTTTAACGTCAACTCACTATTCACTTTTGAAACTCAAATACCTTTTTTTTCAGTATATGGAATTAATTTTTCTTTTATTCATGTTAAAGATCATTCAATTTTATTAAATATAGCTTAATTAATTTTAGAAATAATGAAATTTAAATTCCCCCCTGCTCGTTGATTCATGTGCGGCATCTTACCAGAAAGTTGTTCATTACTGCTTGGAGAGTTGAGACAGGGGTAGCCGCAATTGTTTGTCGAATGGATTGATTTAGTTCATTCAAATTTGATGGTTTTGCTTTGTAGACTTCCTGTTTGCAATAACCCCACAAGAAAAAGTCAGGAGCAGTAAGGTCAGGCGACCTGGGGGGCCAACGGAGTATGGAGTTTTTGGATATCAGCTTATTGGGAAATTTTCTTCGCAATTCTGTCATAACAGGCCGGGCAATGTGAGGAGTTGCACCATCTTGCTGAAACCACACAGAGTTTAAAGAAATTCTCATTCGGCGAAATTCTGGATAGATGAACTCTGTCAATATGCTGAAGTATCGGTCTCCAGTAACCGTAACGGAGCAGGATGCTCCTACTGTATACTATACACTACGAACCTAGAATGGTTGGTCGATAAAAACACCTCCCTAATACAAGGTGTATACCTGCCTAGATATTATAATCGGATGCGGTGGTGTAATGAATCACTCGTCCTAAATGGCAATCACTACAGAAATGTAGATATGCATTTACAATTCTACATTGGCATCAATGAATCAATTTGTCAAAATTTCCAATAGGTGCAGGTAAATATTAAAATTTAATGAAACAAGTTGAGGGTGAGACATCAACAATTTGTTTATTTTATTTGAAAGTATACTCGTATCACTGGCGTTATGTGTGGATTATTACCTAGTTTAAAAGACTTCGTCATGGCTTCGCATCTAAGAAGCCATATTTTCTCTACTCCGGTTCAGTCAACGGCCTGCGCTACAGAGCTATGATTACGGGTTTTTATGTGCTGATTTGTAAGATATGAACTCGGACAATATTTTGTTTCAGAAGGATGACGCTACATACCACACATCTCCTTAATGAATCAATCTTTTAAGGCGATTGACACCGCCAAGACGGTTGATAATACGATTATATCAACCGTCTTGGCGCTGCAATATGACTACTTTAGTCTTTTCCTTGTTTGATGCAGGTGAAGACCAATGCTATGCGAATAATCCAGAAACGAAACCCACGCTTAAGGTTAATATCGTCCGAGCCATTCGTGAGGTAGTACCAGAAACCGTCAGCAAAGTCTTGGGATAATCAGACTGAGAGGATGAGCTGCTGCGAAACCAGTACCGGCAGCCACATGAATGAAATCGTGTTCTATAAATAATGGTAAGAAAGCAATTATATACGAAAAGAAATTAAGTTAATTTCATTTAAAAAAAAATCGCAAAAATAAGAAAATAGCTAAGATAAAAAAAGCTATAACTCGGAAACGGTGAGTCCAAGCGCAAAATAAAATTTTTTTTACCTCCATAGGAGGCTTTTACCACGACTTCTTTAATACGCCTCACTTAAAAAAAATGCTACGATATGAGCGATAAAGACATTCATTGGTTAAAGCCTCCAACGGAGGTAAAAAATTCATTATTTTTACGATTGGGAGCTTCGTTTCTGATTTACAGGTTTTTTTATTTTAACGATTTTCTGATTTTGGCGACATTTTGACAAAAATTCTTCCATTCAAATTGGACCACTTTCTGAAGAACCCTTAGAAAGCACCAGGAATTTGTTATTTTTTCGATTGAACGCTCCGTTTCTGAGTTATAGACATAAGGGCGCTTTAGAGATTTTTGATTCGAACAATTTTAGCTATAGCGTGTTTTTTTAAGTAAGGAAGTGAATTAAATAAGGAAGTGAAAATCCGAAAGCGGGTCGGTTTTTTAAAAAGTGATATTTTCGGAGAACCGGTTTCACCGGTTATTTCAAGTCAATTAGCCGGGTTTTTCGATATTTACACAATTGATATTACAGCGCAGATTTACAAATCTAAATCGTTTTTCATAGCTCAACTATGGTTTCCATCAGACAGACACAAATGATTTTGCCAACGATTTATTTCGCCGATAGCTTTCCGAAATAAGTTGCCCAATACAATATAAGTCCAATCTGCTAAGTCCGGTTTAGATGTAAGTTCCGGAATTAATGACAACACAGGTAAGTATGTTAATAGAAATGCATACAACAATAAACAATATTCACAATCCAGAAAGAAGTACAAAACGTCCAACGATGACGATGATTTTGCCCAACTGGGGAAGTCAAATCTTAAAATAGATATGTAGGTTGAATAAAATAAATAAATAATAAAGGGTGGGCCATATAAAATTATGAATTTGAACCCCCCGTTATATCGAAGCAGATTACCAATTTGACAGTTATGTACTGGCATATATATTATTAGGTGAAGGTCAGAAATATACGAAATGGGTCGATTTACGCTTATTAGACTATTATCTATCCGCCGTGAAATATAAGTGTAACGCAAACAGTCCCGAGTCCAGTGGATCCTTAAAACACGAAATTGCGGCCAAATCAATCAAAAATTTACTGAAATGTTGGGTTGGTCTGGGTTGGTTAAATTTAAAATTTTACATGGTCCACATTTAGTTTCCCATCACTTACCAAGAAGGCATAGACTTACATATTTTGATTGGGACCTGCAGTTTTACACCGGTTCCGAGCAATATTTTGAGAAACTTTTTCATGGCTCTGTACTTGGTAGTCGATCTCAAAATGCAAAAAGACTGCATTAAAAATAAACGATGTTTATAAAGGGCATAGTTTACCGGTTTCTACACCTCGGTTTAAATCGGAATATCCGAATAATGCGAAAATCAAAATTTTTGGAAACCCGGTGTTTTGCATACACTATACGCACAGTTTCCAACTTAAAGCTACTTTTCTACTCAGGCGATTTTTTTATTTTGGTGATTTTTTTAAAAAAAAGTATTCCATACGAATAGGACCATATTATGAAAAACCTTTAGAAACCATCACAAATTAGTTATTTTTTCGATTGGATGCTCCGTTTCCGAGGTATAGACGTTTTTTTATTAAAAAAAAATTAGTTTTAGGGATCTTTCGTTAACACTGATGTCGTGTTATATACATCCAGCGTTTATTTTTACGACACCGTTTTCGAGTCATATCCATTATTTATTTTCCCAATTATCTTATATTTGCGATTTCTTGAAAAAAAAAATTCTGCAATACGAATTGGAGCACTTCATGTAAACTTCTTAGAAACCTCAAAATAATTAGTGAAAATCCCTTGGAAACCTCTAAAAATTAGTTGATTTTCGATACGATGCTCCATTTCGAAGCTGTTAACGTTTTTTCTAAGTTTTCCATATTTTCGATCAAAAATGGGGATGGTTACCCTGTATAACCCATTAGCCATTGCCGTGGGTAATTGGTAAATGCTGCTTACCTATTCCCCATGTGTAATGGGTAATTCCCCATAGTAGTGGGAACTACCTAAATTTTCTCCATTACCCCATGGGTAATGGTTAATCGTGATGGGTAATTCCCCATTGTCGTGGGTAATTACCCATTATTTTCCCAGTTACCCTGTGGGTAAAAGGTAATCGTTCAATGCCCATTCCTCATGGGGAAGTGTATGAGTTACACATGGTGAAGTATATACGAAATCGGGTTGCTAGATTAATCATCATCCCAAAAGTATGTGCTAAAAGCGTTTCTTATTTTTTCGGTGTCGTTTCGCCGTTCTCTATTATTTGTCAACTACATGTTTTTCTGTAATTTAAAAAATAGTTCCAAAAACTGACAGCCAATTTTTTTTTGTGATGTAATAGGATAATGTAGTCAGATGTAATCAGGATAATAATACTTTCATATCGTGAAACTGCGGTCGATTTCGGGCGAATTGCTTTGCAGTATTAAAAGTTAAAAACAGAGTAAAACAAACTAACAGATCGGTTCGTTTAAACACAACCGCAAGGGCGTTGATAACACTAGTGTTCGACAAATTAAGCGACATTGAAAAACGCCTAATAGTTCTAAAGCAATATACCTTTAAAACTATCTCTAAATTAAGGTTCCCCCGCAATATTTAGACAACCATTAACACCAATCCTTTAGAACAAAGAATTAAAACACAAACACCGCTTCGTTTCTAAAGCCTGTACCCATGTATTGTAATTGAGAGAGAATTTATATTTGTGTTCAAAACATATGCCCCAATAAGGATTAAGCATAAAATAAAATATTTTTCTCCTAAAAATGGAGACAAATTATTATAAAACTTCTTTGCCGTTTTTCTCGAAACATACTTTTTGGTAAGTGCGCCAAAATAATTCTCAGCTGACGATATGATAAATGATGATAACACAGAAAAGGTAATATCGTCGGATAATACTAACTTTCTGTTGAAAATAAAGTTTATTTGGCGTTTACATATAGGTCCCATCGGGAAAATACAAAATTTTGGTGGTAGATGATGGAACATACGATTTTATGCAGAAAATATTAAATACCCATTTTATAGAAAAATCTTATTTTAGGAGTTGTGGGCTCCCAAAGTTCGGATATTCGAGGGGTTACTACTTATATACATATATTTAAAACCCTGTAAAGAGGGTTTTCTGGAGAATTTTTGTATAACATAGTGCAAAATAAATCAAAAAAATTAAATGAAAATTGTCGATAGTTATCGAAATGTCGTCCCTTGAAATTTGCAAAAGTTATCGAAAATATTTTTCACATTTTCCGCAAACATATGTTGAACATATAAAATTGAACAGGATTTTTCGATTGCTCAATTATCGAACAAAACAAAATTTTTAGCCGCAAAAACTGGCAGAAAGCTTTATAACACAAATATAATAGGTCGAAGCCGGTGTTGGACCTACCCTAGAAGAGAAAGTTCCTAAGCCCGGCCAAAAGCCGTCCATGCGAAAGACTTCAGAACACCAAAATTCTATGCTGACCCCGGTGTTTGACCTATCCCAGAGGAGATTTTTTGGTTGACTTATTGATCACTTACCACAAAAAGTGAAGTTTTGCAAAAAACAACAAATTTGTATATAATTTTTAATAATCAACATTCGATAACTAAGCCAGATATCGAAAGAAGTTATTTAATTGTACGTGTTTATTTTCTGATCAGAAAAAAATTATTTCTTTACGCAAAATGTAAAAAATATATTCGATAACTTTTAAAAATTTTATCAGCCGATATTTCGATAATCGAAAATTTTAATTATATTTTTTTGGTTTATTTTGC
This sequence comes from Phaonia tiefii, assembly GCA_963931995.1. NCBI lineage: Eukaryota > Metazoa > Arthropoda > Insecta > Diptera > Muscidae > Phaonia > Phaonia tiefii. The sequence continues at coordinate 18,088,224 of OZ008368.1, read as the reverse complement.
GTCAGATTATACAAAAAGTTTGCCCCACAAGTCCGTTTAGACGGGCCTTAATTAGAGTGTCCAAAAAACCGTACTTTTTCAAGTAATTTTTTTTTAAATCAAGTTTTCAAGAAACTGGTTTTCGGTTTGTTCGAAAAATCAAGTTTTCAACAAACCGCTTTTCGGTTTTTAATTTTGGCAAAAACCAATGGAACCGTGTTTTTCTGTTTTTTTTTTTGCTTTAATTTAAATTACTCAAGTAGCTCATACAATACATTTATTTAGTGATCACTTCATATATTTATTAGTGTTTAAAACTCAAAATTTCACAACTATATTTAAATATGACAATTACGTTTAAATTTTAAATAAAACAATTATGTCATATTCCAATTTGGATTGCGTGTTTTTATATAACATTTTAAAGTGTTGTTCAAATTTACACTAAACTAATTTAAATTCGAAAATCATATTCAAATTTGAAAGAGATTATCATGTATTGAAATCTTATTTAGTTGAAAACATTTATTTATTAAATAATTTAAATTTTTAAATTTGAAAAAAATCTTTGGGAAGTTCAATTAATTCTTAAATAATTTGTAGTTATTTCTTATTCAAGTCATAAAATCGTTTTGAAATTTGATTATAAAAATTGTTCTGAAGTGTCATTTAGAACTTTTTGGAACATTAAATCATATATGAGAATAGAAACCATATTTCTTAATTCCAAAAATTTCATTAAAATTCGAAAAGCATATAATTTATTATTAATTTGTTTAACAATATGACCACAAATTAATTTTATCCGGTTAACCCACGTCAGATAACCGGTTACCGGTTTGTTAGCAATTACTTTTTACGGTTCCACCGCGTTTTCGGTTTCAGTTTTGGACACTCTAGTCTTAATACATGGTAACCCCTGTATATCCGACATTTGTAGCCCCAAAACTCCTAAAATAGGATTTTCCCCAAATATGGGTATTTAACATATTGTGCTTAAAATATTGTGTTCTACTTCTACCACAATTTTTTTTTCGCGAGTGGGACCTAAAATAGGGTTTCCGTCGGACCACAAAAACAAGGAAAACTTAAATCAGTTTTTCTAACGCTCTACTGGATACAAGTACATCTTGGCTTGGTGCGTTGTTTGCATATTTTGATTTTTGACATCTGACTGGAATATTCCAATATCAAGCGAAATTAGTGGCGGTGTTTCCCGCTTTCAGTTATGGAGATAGTTTTTACTCACGTGTCGGGAAACGGTAGCATTATTTGTTTCACACTTTCTCGAAGTGAGAAGTTTTCACATTAGTTAAAGAACATGGGTACAGGTTTGTTCAGATAATACAACCAGAATATTTGAATGATTGGTATCGTAACTGTGAATTTACAACTTCATACACTTCTAAACTTAAATCTAGAATGCAATATGGCTATCGATTAACAGATTTGCTTATTAATACCTCACATCACTAAGAACACTTCCCAACCGTTTTCTTCGTTGCCCCTCTTTCACTTTTATAACAGTTGTTATCCACTCTCCTATTTCCATTCTTACTCTTGTTCGCATTCGCACTAAAGTTTATACCCCAAATATTAACATAAAAAAACCTTAAATACAATTTTTGTTAAAAAAAAATAAGAGTAATAGAGACCTATGTATGTACATTAGGGTGTCCCATCAATAAAAATTTGTTTTTGTTCAAGCGTTAATTTGAAAGCTTATATGGTAAAGTATTTTTGAGATTTTTTCAAATTTTTTGAGGACGTTGCGAGGGCGCGCATTTCGAATTTCCACTAAAAATCTGGTATTCTGGACGTTTTTAGAATTTTACTTAAACCTTGGTCAATAACCACGATTTTCTAAGATTGTAAATCAGCGTTTTTGAAGCTAAATGTCCAAACATAAACCAACAGTTTTGACAATGATTTTCCACAATAAAGTACCATGTACATATTACCTTTTTTCGTAAATTTTGCACAAATTTTGTAAATAACGCTTTATAACTTTTAAAATTTCTATGAAAGTTTAAATAATTAAAATACTTTAAAAGACACATAAATTCTAAGCAATTTGGTGAAAACAAATTTTGAATTTCCAATTAAAGTTCCAGAGTTATACCTTTTCATACTCAATATATGAAACTAAAAATATAATAATAATAAAATATTTAAATTTCTACACAGAAAAAAAAAACTAATGATCCACTTTCAAAGACAGATATATTTCAAGCCATTTTGTAAAAAAAAGTTTAATTCGCTACTACTGTTTCTGAGATATACCATTTTAAAGCGTTGCAACTTTTGCCTCGGATTGGCTTTAAACATTGAATTAATGAACAAATCTACAACGACAAAGAATTATACGCAGAAAAATAGCAACATATTGCAGGAACCATATATGGGTGATTCCTTGGAAATAACGTTTTCTTTGTCCATCACGTTTATTTCCATGTAATTAAGGGACGGCAAATAAATAATCGCGTAATTTCAATACTTTTATGGCACACAAGATTTTCCACAACAATATTCTCACCTGCGTCGCGCTTATTCGATAGAAACATACAGAAACTAATGGAAATATCAGAACCGTGGCGTGTCCATTTCATGAAAATCAAGGTTTATACTATATTCACTCCCTCATTTCGCAGGATGGATTGATATTTTTTTATGGTCATTGAAATTGCCTAGATAGAGGATATTTTCATGTATTTACCGAGCGTAAATCTCCTATTTAGGCCCGACTAACAAGATCTAAAGTTTGTCCACGAATTTTTGCCTAATATCGTACATTTACGTTTTACCGCTGTGGCGCCATGTTGGATGGGTATAAAGGCGCCCTCGCTGTGAGAACTCGACCATTGTATATCAAATGTTATGTTTACATCAATGGCTGACAGATTTATCCACATTGAATCGATTGGAGTGAAGTGTTTTCTTTACGAAGGGTAAGTCACAAAATTAGCAGTCAATATCATGGTACCGCTTTTTTATTGCGCAATATAATACTCGCCCTCCTAGTGACGAAATTTGTTCGATATTTAGTCATCGAAATGTGATTTTCAAAGGAAATTATCTCACGTCAATTTGGCATAGAATGAAGTCAATTTAAATATGAAATATCAATACCGTGGATGTCAGAATCGTGGCAATTCTGAAAATTATAGTATAAAATATATTGATAAATGTTTTAAATTGTTGTAGTACAATAGATGTTGGTATACACTATAGTAGTATATATAAACAAAAACTGTAAAAAAAAAAATCCAATGAGTGTTCGAACTTACGGGCGATGTGTTAACACCTTTTTGCTACACGGTACCTGTTCGATTTCTATGAACACATTCGTAAATGTTACATTGGAAAATAAAAAACAGCGTTCAATCATATGATGACGTTACAGTTAAATAATATTAATACTTAAAATTATTTAAAGACCCAGTGCAAGCACATGTGTCATTATTTTCTTGCTCAATACTTTTTGTTTTATTCCCACAAAAGTCAAAGAATGCAAAGCAACAGACACTTGTACATACATACATACATTTTTATATTCGTACGATATAACCGAAGATCAACATAAAATACTTTTTTAATATTACTCCAAATTAAAACTCCAAATTAAAACACTTAAATCTCGGCTCGCCGATATCGGATCGCCTTAATTTTTGGCCTAAACTCTTCGTCGAAACCCGCACTAGCTTTTTAATCCAAAAATTAATAAAATCGGCTATGAATTCCCGGAGAAAATCGCGTGGGAAAATTATATGAAAATCGCCCAGTAATCACTTTCAATACCGACTGCCAAGCAACGAACAAACAAACGATGATTTACTCTTGCAAACCTAACACTTGCGTATGTATTAAATTTATAGTTTACTGCCCTAGAGGCGCGCGTATAGATGTTAACACATCAAAAAAATCACATCCGAGGTATGTTAAAAACTAATAATTTCACCATTCGAAAAAACGTTATTTCCAAGGAATCACCCATATATGTTTGCAATTATTGTTTTTATGAGTGGAAGACCTGCTTTGCTTTTGTTAATTTGTTGTCTGTCAGGTTACTTTCAGTAGTTTTCAACAAACATAGCCTCACTTGGGTCAGAAAACATATAAAGGGTTTTACAACAGAGACGCTACAAAAGTAAATCGATACGGACAGCAAACGACGCCATATTTTTTTGCGCTCTTTTGACATTTCTCTTCAGTAAGGTTTGCCATTTTATCATGGAAAGATATACGAGCCAACAAACAGTCGAAATTATTAAAATTTACTACCGAAATTTGGAGTCAGTGGCCTCAACTTTAAGAGGCCAACTTTGAGAGGCCTCAACAATCAGCGATGAGGCTTATTTCTGGCTGAATGGCTTCGTCAATCCGCAAAATATGCGTTAGTGGTCAGACAGCAATCCACACGTAATCCATGAGTCATCATTGCATCCCGAAAAAATTACGGTTTGGTGCGGTTTATGGGCCGCCGGCGTCATTGGGCCGTACTTCTTCCGCGATGATCAAGACCGGCACATTACTGTAAATGCGAATCGCTACCGTTCAATGATAACCCAATATTTTTTGCCCCAATTGGATAATATGGACTGCACAAGCCACACAGCGAATGCCACAATCAATTTATTGGAAACCAAGTTTGGTGAATGTGTTATCTCACGAAATGGGCCGATCGATTTGCCTCCTCGGTCGTGCGATTTGACGCAGTTAGATTATTTCCTGTGGGGCTACGTCAAGTCTATGGTCTATGCCAACAAGCCAGCGACGATTGATGAACTTCGTACGAATATCGAACGTGAAATTGAAGCAGTATCGGCCGATTTATGCTTGAAAACCGTCGAAAATTGGGTTCAGCGCTTGGAGTTCTGCAAGCGTGCCCGTGGTGGCCATGCAAAAGAAATCGAGATCCAAACATAATGGCATCGAACGTACTTTCACAGGAATAAAGAATTTCATTTTTATCTAAAACCGGTTTTGCTTTATTTCAAAAAACTTTTGTAGCGCTCTTATTGAAAAACCCGTTATTCACATGTAATATTGAATAGTAAACACAATGTGTTGGTATACAAGTATACTATATTTGCGACAAGCTATAAATACGTTATATTGGCACCCAAACAACAAAAACAATGACAGATTTTTCAGCGTGTAGTAAAAGCAGATTTAAGAGACCCCATGCTTCAAAATAAACAAACCCCATAGTTTCAATTCAAAGCCAGCCTTACTTTTTTTGAAGCATGTCACATTTCTATTGACTTTCTACAAACAGATCCAGAAAAATGGGAAACCAACAAATTATTTCATGAACTAACGCGTAAAGTTCAATGATGGCATGTGGTATATGATGTCGCAGAACGTGGTTACATCGACGTCACAACTTCTGAAACAAATTTTCAAAAGTTATTGCATGGCATCTTAAAATCCAGAATAAAGGATTTTTAAGCTAAACAAAATATTTATATTTTAATTTTTTCTCTTGGGTATGAGTGGTAAGCTGCCAGCAATTTGGAGGTATGAATTTATATTATAATTGAATTATTTTATTTGTAATTTCCCATCTCATCGTTCATGAATTCTGTGTAAATGAAAAAAATGTCAGTCATATTGGACTTGTTATTTTTCAGATCTTGAGCGAAAAAAGAAATACTAAACTCATAAGTATTCATTAATTCAATGTTTAAAACAAATCCGATGTAAAAGTGGTGAAAGGTTTATAACATTATTAGTTTCATACAATGGGTAAAAAGCTTGAAAATGTTATAACTCAGAAACAGTAACTGCAAATTCAAAATATGTTTCTAGAAAATTCCATGCAATTAATCCGTCTTTGATAGTGCATCATCAGTTTTTTTTTAAATTTTCAAAGACATTTAAAGCAAATCCGGTGCTAAAATGGCAAAAAGTTTATAATATTTCTAGAGTCACATAATGGGTATAAAGATTTAAAAGTGTATAACTCTGGAACTGTAACTACAAACTCAAAATTTGTGTCTACAAAATTGCATGGAATTTATCCGCCTTTTAAAGTAAGTAATTAATTTTTTAAATTTTCATAGAAATTTTAAAAGTTATAAAGCGTTATTTACAATATTTGTCCAAAATATACGAAAAAAGGTAATACATTGTACCTTATTTTTGGAAAATATTGCCAAAACAGGTGGTTTAGTTATGTCCAATAAAATCTTTGAAATTCTGCTTTAAAAATGTTGACTTGCAAGCTAACAAAATCGGGACTATTGACCGATTGTAAGTAAAATTCAAAAAACGTCCATAATACCCGATTTTTGAGGGAAATTCGAATTACGCCACCTCTAAACCTCTTCCGAAAAACCTGAAAAAATCAGAAAAATACTTTACCCTATACGCTTTCTAATTCAGCTTGAGCAACCATGAATATTGAAAGAGATACATTTTTTGCGGCACCCTAATGTACATATGTATGCACATTTTACTTCGTATATTACAAAGGATATTCTTGGTGCGTCTGTCGATGCCTTTAACTCCTTTATCTTAAAATGTCAAAATATATTATGAAGATGTTTGTGGGCCAATAAAACGGAGGCAGTTAGTGAAATCAATGGGGCAATTTAGGATTGTGTATATATTTAGCCCACAGAAACTCACAAAGATTTATGGGATCCTCAATTAGAGCTGGGGTCTTTAACGATTGATTGCTTTTTACTCCCTTTCCTTCATTTTCCATTGGCCTATTATATTAAGGATTTTAACTTGTGTTGGATGCAGGATGTTTTCTTGTTATTTTGCTTTATAAATCTTATTCATAGCTTATTGATATAATATTTTATGTTTATTTAATAAATTCATTGTTCTTTCGAACCCCAATTATTAATTTGTAACGAAATAAATTATGTATACATTTTATATAATTGCAGTATATAAAGAGATTTCATGATAAATGGTGTATTTCACACAACTGCACTAAATTGTGGGATATACATATATAAACATTTTATAAGAAACTAACGAGAGGGCAATGTTAGATACTTTAAAATAAAAAAAACTAATCTGTAATTAAGGCCTAATTACACTGTAACAGTTTTTGATAAACATTTTCCTAGACAAGGCCGTTTTACCGTAAATCGGGTACAATAACTCGAAATGCATCATTAGTTTTATGGGTTACAAATATGGATTGTTTTTTTTTTTTTGATTTTTCGATTTTAACTCACTTTTGACAGACGCTTACTTGTATTTGGTTGTATGTACCGGTAAATTTTTTTCAACAAAGATGTTCCAAATGTTTTGGGTTTCAACCAGAGTAAGGAGCGCCATTCATTTTCGATTCGGTCGAAAAATTTAAATCGGTGGGGAGTTTAATTTTCAATCCCTTGAAGATTTAAATGTTTTCAACTCCCGAGTTTTTTTTTGAGCACTTTATAAAAAAAGTCCAAAATTGTGCTATTTTTTTCGTTCACTTGAATAAAGACACTTTAATTAATTTTAATGAAAAACAGATTTTCTTATTTTTTTAATTTATTTCACTTGATTTAAGAACTATTAGTAATGGGTACAATACCCTTTGTTTTTAATAACTTCAAATATACGGGTTTTCATTGAGAGATAGAGAATTTATGAAATCCAACGAAATTTGATTTCAAGCATCCTTAATGGCCTGAATTAGTGACTGCTTGTCATCAAATTGTCTACCTCCTTCATAAACCTTACGAGATAACCAACGCCAGACATTTTCGATAATGTTTAGATCTGGCGAATAGAGTGACCAGTCAAGGATATTAAAAATTTTGCTTGCAATGAACTCCTTTACTACTCTGGCGTTGTGTACATGGGCATTAGCCTGTTGCAATATCAAAGATAAGGGACAAAATAGTTCACTGAACTTCGGAAAAGCCAATTCCAATAAAGTTTTATTGCTTGCACCAGTCATTTCTGCTCTTTGAAATTCAAGATCGATGGTGGCATAGTACGTAATAGCACCCCACACCATAATGGCACCCACTCGGCTGTGATGTCGGTTCAAAAAACGCTTTTCTTTGCGCAAATCACAGAAATAATAGTTCTAGCCATCAGGCCCATCCAAATTAAACTTCTTCTCATCCGTAAATACAACGGTTCTTCAGTCATTTACATGACCTCTTGGCTGCACATCCCATACCATGTAGTCTCTTGTGAATTGAAGCCGCTTTTTCTTGCGAGGACCATTAAGTGGCGGCTTTTTTTGTAATTTCAGGTATTTAGGATACTCACAGCTCGTAATTACTCTGCGTACTGATGACTTGCTCGGTTCCACTTCAGCTTGAGCTCTTAATTTTGACAAGGATTAAGCATAATTAGAAGCAATTCTGATGATTTTTCTTTTCTCATACATAGATAGAGACAATGACACCCTTTCTTTAACATTTTTTCTATACCCCTCGGGGTCCTTGATGTAATTGTCGACCACTGTTGGGCTCGGTCCAATTTTTTTTAGCTATTGCGCGGTTAGAATATCCTTCAGAATGATAAACATCGATTTTAGTTTTTTTCGTTAAATTTCAAATTTTATGCTTTTCCATTTTGACTCGTAAAATGATTAAGATGTAGTAAACCAACGCTCCCTACAAAAAATCATTGCTTACTTTAAAAATAATAAAAAAAATAATAAAGTGTCTTTATTCAAGCGAACCAAAAAAACAATCACATTTTTGGACTTTTTTTATAAATTCTTCTATTGTCCACTATTGTCATGATTTTTTTTATATTTCAAGATGTCTAGCTTTCATTTCCGTTTTAAAATTCTGCAATCGGTTTGAAATTGCAAAAGATGCAGGCTGCTGAATATGGAATTGTAGTGCCTTTAAATAAGTGAACCGGAGTGTATGTTCATCATGACACGTCGTTTGAGCCCCATATTGTCCAAACAAATTATTTTTTAAACTCGGAAAAACACAGGCTTTCTTATAAAGCTGCCGCTTCAAGCACGTAAATGCTTACGTTATTTAAAAGAACAAATTTGGCGGCTTCCCAAGATTTGCATATAGCTGCCTCAAAGCTTATACGAGTACAAACATGGTTTGAGCAAAAATTTAGATGTGCCCGTACAAAATAGTTGTAAATATGCTGGCATATATGGCGATGGACGAATTGAAAGAACACCTCCGCGAAGCCCACTGCATATATTTATTAACTCATGCTTCCAATTATGGCTCAATAAAATTATTCCCCGTTTTAGTTTGCTATTTTGTATCATACGAAGGCGTGAGAGTCAGGATTTTAGAGTTTGAAGAGCAGCCAAGCGAATCATCTGCTATAAATGTAGATTATTTGACAGGAGTATTATCTTGTAATGATTTGAATAAGAAAATTGTGGCACTTGGAGGAGATAATACGAACTGTAATTTCGAAGGAAAGGATAGAAAAGGGAAAAGTAATGTTTACGCAAAAGTGAACCCATCCGTCGGAAGGCAGCTCATTGGGATTGAGTGTGGAGCACATTTAGTTCATAATGCTATCAAGACAGCCGCAGATTGACTTCGAATGCATCATTGTGAAAATCCAGATCAATACCATCCAACTCCGACCATGAAAAATCATTAATCATCTCTCGATAGCGCAACCCATTCACCGTAACTGTTGATCAAACCTTAGTAAAAAAAAAAGTAGTAATGACCCCGCCGGACCTTAAACCGCACCAAAGAGTCACACGTTGAGGATGGAGAGGCTTCTCAACAATAACCCTTGGGTTTTCCGAGCCCCAGATGCGACAATTGTGCTTGTTGACGTATGGAAATTGGCCTCATCAGCCAAGATGATTTTTTGATGGAATTCCGGATCATTTTCATGCATTTCAAGGACCCAATTAGCAAACACACGACGTTGTTGATGATCGGCCGGCTTGAGTTCTTGTGTTAACTGAACTTTATAAGCCTTAAGCCTTTGTTTAATGCCCAATTCCAAAGAACGACGAGGAATGGACAAACCTGGGTTTTCTTCAACATTTTGTGCTACAGCAGTAATATTCTCAGTTGTTCTTGAGCGCGTGCACGGGTTTTATTCTTCACATCACTAACTTGTCCCAACAGCTCGAATTTTTCCACCAATTTCTGTATTGCGGTCCGACAAGGTGCTTCACGACGACCCAAAAATGCTTTAGTTTTGCGAACTGAGACTGCAAGATTTGTAGTGAATTTCAATAATTTCAATGCGTTGTTGAAGCGTGTATCGTTCAATTTTTAGTAATGGCCCAGTTTCTACTTGTCAAGTGTCAAAGAATAAAAGCTTCAAAAGTGACAGCTACCGAAATACAGGGTGATTCAAAATAACGCCTCTTGTTGGAAAACCCTTTATATGTACAGCGTTCGGGTAGAAGTTGTGAAAGAGTTCTGTGATTCAACCGACACAGAACATCAGAAACTGCTGGGGTACTGTAAAACAAGGTGGCTTGCTTTAATGCCGCCACTTGAGAGAAATTTGAGAATGTTCCAGCTTTTGAAAACCTATTTTGTGAGCACCGATAAATGTCCAAATATTTTAAAAACGTTTTTCGAAAATCCCAGCCCTGAGTTGTGGTTACACTTTTTGCATCAATTAATTGTCTCCGAGATAACTTAGAACTTAAAGAGAATTCGATTTTCCTTCATCAAACCGTCCGCAATCCACTGGTAATATTACAAGAAACTGATGTGCAAATGAGCAAAATGTGAAAAAACTGCGGCATCGGATTTTTATAAGACAAGTAAAGAATACTTGGAACAGTGGTGCAAGTTCAATGCACATCCAGCAGTATTTGGTCAAATTTGACCAAATTTCAATGGTCAAATTTGACAAAAGTCCCTACTTGGGAAAACGTACAGAATGTAACGGAATTGCTGATCACACAAAGATTTCTTAGCAGTGGCCAAGATACGGAGGTGTTCGATGAGTTTTCGAAAGAGTTTTTTCCTAATGAATAAAATATGGACAAGTGAAAAAACACAGTTAAGTGTGACTGTTTTGAAAGCTATTTTAATTACTAAGACTAACAGCAACAACAAATTTTATATTAACAAATTCTAAAGACAAAAAAGTCATGAGGCTGAACTAGCTATATTCCACCATAATAATCAATTTCACTTAGTTCTGCATTTTCTGATAGACGTTGATTATTTTATACACCGTCCACAACATTTCAATTGGTTTTTGTCGCAGTTGCCTTTTATGTAACGTGTTTTTCAACAGAGACGCTACAAAAGTAAATCCATAGGGACAGCAAACGACGCCATATTTTTTCCCACTCTTTTGACATTTCTCTTCAGTAAGGTTTGCCATTTCATCATGGAAAGATATAAGAGCCAAAAACGAGTCAAAATTATTAAAATTCACTACCGAAATTTGGAGTCAATGGCCTCAACTTTAAGAGGCCAACTTTAAGAGGCCTCAACAATCAGCGATGAGGCTCATTTCTGGCTGAATGGCTTCGTCAATAAGCAAAATATGCGTTATTGGTCAGACAGCAATCCACACGTAGTCCATGAGTCATCATTGCATCCCGAAAAAATTACGGTTTGGTGCGGTTTATGTGCCGGCGACATCATTTGGCCGTACTTCTTCCGTGATGATCAAGACCGGCACTTTACTGTGAATGCGAATCGCTACCGTTCAATGATAACCGAATATTTTAGGCCCCAATTAGATAATATGGACTTGGAGGACATGTGGTTCCAACAGGACGGCGCCACAAGCCACAGAGCGAATGCCTCAATCAATTTATTGGAAACAAAGTTTGGTCAACGTGTTATCTCACGAAATGGCCCAGTCGATTGGCCGCCTCGGTCGTGCGATTTGACGCCGTTATATTATTTCCTGTGGGGCTACGTCAAGTCTATGGTCTATTCCTACAAGCCGGCGACGATTGATGAACTTCGTACGAATAACGAACGTGAAATGGCAGCAGTATCGGCCGATTTATGCTTGAAAACCGTCGAAAATTGGGTTCAGCGCCTGGACTTCTGCAAGCGTGCCCGTGGTGGCCATGCAAAAGAAATCGAGTTCCATACATAATGGCATCGAACGTACTTTCACAGGAATAAAGAATTTCATTGGTATCTAAAACCGGTTTTGTTTTATTTAAAAAAAACTTTTGTAGCGCTCTTATTGAAAAACCCGATATATACAAATTTGAAAAAAATCCACTCGCGAGTCGAGAAATTCTTCACTATAAAGCTATCAAATAAAACGATTCAAATAAACAACATTCGGAGTGAGAGTTTTATATTTTGGAGGAGTTGCATTTTTCGGCTGGCGCGTGGAATTTTTACTTACTCTGATTTCGAAGAACAAAGCTTAACTTTAAAATCAGTTGTTTTTGGGTTCTTTGATTCAGAACATCGGCAGAAAAGTATTGTTCCGACTTTCTTTGAGTTTTCCGTTCACAAATTGCATGTAATCAGATTCTTCTGCCAAATAGGAGGATTCTTTTATCTGTAAAAGGGTAGTTTCAAAAAATATCGCCACAAAAATCAGAATTTTTGAATCCGACCACTTTTGATTGGTACAGTATTTGGACAGTAGTTTCTCCACGTCCATACGAATTCTATGATACGAATTCTATGAATTGAGTTAAAATTCAAAGTAGTTTTTGTTTTATGGTTCGTTGAAGTAGGTATTGTATGGCACTTTCTGAAAAAACGACCCGTCTTAAAAATGGCATAACTTTGGAATGCGTTAACGAATTTCAAAATGTTGGATATCATTTTGAAGCTTGCAACAGTCATGTCGTTGTGGTTTAATGATATTGAAATTCCAAAAGTATTTTTTATCCTAGAATATTCTAGCATAACGTATCGGCAAGTTTTGATTTCCCCCAACAAAAAGAAGTCCAACTTTTTCACTACATCATGGCCTAATTTCGAAATGGGACCAATAGATACAAAAGTTTTGGTAAAGACTGCTCGAGTTTTGCTGTTTTAGTTTCGATTTTTCAAGTAGTGACTACGTCTAAACACTGAAGTAGAAATACCTGGGAAGTGATAGTATTTATCTTGAAGGTATTGTCGAGTAAAAAAATAATCTGCTTGTGAAATTTCCCAAACACACCCAAAATCTTGAAAACCGGTTAAAATCCCGATTTGGCATACATTTTCGCACTTATAAGGCTTTGAGTTAGTTGATTATCAACCGATTTTCACTAGAAATCTAGGTATTTCAACTACTTGAAAAATCGAAACTAAAACAGCAGTTTTTATCAAACCTTATGTATCTATTGATCCCATCTAGACCCCATTTGAAAATTTGGCTATGATGTAGTGAAAAAGATGGACTTTCTTTTTGGTGGGGGAAATCAAAAATTAAAGGTATTCAAGATAAAAGATACTTTGGAGTTTTCAATATCGACATGACTGTTGTAAGGGTATTATTAAAGCGGTTTTTGCATGCTTTAAAATAATATCCAAAATTTTCAAATCCAGAAAGTGCGATACAATACCTACTTCAACGAACTATGAAACAAACACTACATTGAATTTTGACTCAATTCAGGTGTCATAGAATTCGTATGGACGTGCAGAAACTTCTGTCGAAATTTCATACAATTCAATAGGGGTTGGGTCCTGGACTGTGTCGAAATATTTTGGAATTATCCATAGCTATATTTAGTTACTCCTCTTCATTTTCAATTATCCCATGCAAAGCTGTCAAGTAATACCAAGCAATACGTTCTTGTTGTATTAAAGTGTATAATAAATTAGGTACCTTCGCAGCACTAAGACTTGGAAATATCTAATTCAAGCACTTGGAAGCTTCAGCATTACTATTCAATGCTTTGATAAAGTTGTTGACATCCCCAATTTGACATGAAGAGGCAGTAACAATATTTTGTTACATTTGATTAAGTTGAACTCGGTTCGGAACAGCCAATTATTTTCTGGTACGGTACTGGGTTTCCCAGTGTCAAATATCCCCATGACATATAGAAAACACATATATTTTGTGTAACCTTTCTGCTAGCCAGTAAGTACGGCAATTACCTTCAAGTCCGCACATACTTTCCATTCATGCTGCACTTACCTAACACTAACCATAATTTATTTCATCCCTCTTTCGTATTAGTGCTTATGGCGATCGGGATAGGGCTTTGAGAATTGTTTGAATACATCAGTACTGCTTTTAAGCTATTCTTTATCAATAAACAAACGCCATTGCTTTGAATTCAATATTCATATATTGCATTACAGCAGCAACATTTGCGCGGTATGCCAACGTATTATCGCCATTTATACATGACATTACTGTGTATTCGAAATAAAAGTACTAAATTGAAATAAATATAAAATTAAAAAAAAAATCAAATGTTGTCAGTTTTATTTTTATTTCCAAAATAAAATATTTCTAAAATTTAATTTTATTTTTTTGAATGAAATTAAAGTACAGAAAAGATTATTTTCGAGTGGTAAATAAAAATATTGAGATTATTTTATTTTCTTTCGCATGATAAAATAAATATTTATTCTTGATGTCATAAATAAACTTTTTTTTTATTTCTGTTTTCATTTTAGTTTATGTGGTCACCTCGCTTAGTGACAGCGACACTATCGAGTATTTAGCCACGAAAACGCTTCTCAAGATTGCCGTTCGGAACCGGTGTAAAACTGTAGGTCCCAATCAGTGAGTCTAATACTAGAACGCGCACACCCCTACATGGGATGCAAAGGGAAACCATTTATTTATTTATACATAAGTTTCTTCAGTACTTTGGTCATTTAAGGGAGAATCGTGATGATTCGATATTTTGTTATAATCTTTGGCAGTGGTATAATTTTCCTGTGTAGACAGCCTTGTATTTGAATTAAGTACAGGGATTTTTTTATTGGACCGAAGTTCCTTAAAAAAATTTCAAACAACTTTTTTTTAACTACTTCATTACAACCTATTATTATCAACTATATTGGATACTTTTGGTTTGGTTTGGTTTAAAGGGAAGTTTTCTAGGTGGAGCCTGTGTATTACATATTCTAGTTTTGAACCCAATAAAAAGTAAACTGCGAAAAGTCAGAGTGAAAATCAATGAAATACAACCCTGAGCATGGAATTACATTTGGCAGTACACTTCGTCTTACACTCGTACTTTTGGTTTGTGTCTAGACTAACACATCGGGGCATATATTTTGTTTAATGGGAAATTTTCTAGGTGGAGCCTGTTTATAACATATTGTAGTTTGGAACCGAATAAAAATAAATTTAGAACAGCTAAAGTGAAAGAAGTTTTAAAAAATAATATTTACTTAAGTAAGTGCGGTTTCTTAAAAAACGTAAATTTTCTCAAAAAAAAACATACCTATTGATATTCTTAAACAATCTACCTTTTCTTACAAAACTACCTTATATTAAAGAAGTACCTTTGCTTAAAATGGTAAATTTTCTTACAAATTTATTTATTTATTTATTTATTTATTTGGTTTCACATACAACAAGATACAAAGATCTTATAATTACAGTATATGATTTACAGAGGTTATATACAATTAATTTCAGTTACATTTTACATTTTATGTGATTAAGATTAAAATGTAAGTTTTAAGTTTTAGATTTCAGATTTTAGACTTAGACTTTATGGGATTAAGATTAAGATTAAAATGTAAGTTTTAAGTTTTTAATTTTAGATTTCAGATTTAAGACTTAGACTTAAGAATTTTAAAACGATAGCAGTTGCATATCACAAACAATAACACATTATAAATATAATTACTAATTTAATTAATTTAATTTCTAATTTACTAGTTTATTGCAAATGGCACCGTGAAAAGGTACTATATATTCTTGAAATGTTCAAAAAGAACTCTTTTAAAACTTATTGCGTTGCCTAAAAGTTGTAGAGAGGAAGGAAGCGAGTTCCAAAGACGAACAGCATTAACAGCCAAGTGCCTTTCCGATATTAACCGTCGATGTCTTATTGGCGTAAGCAGCATACCTCTATTTGATCTGCCAAATTGTAAGATGTTAAAGAGGTATTCTGGTTCCTTTGTGTATATTACTTTGTGCAAAAATACAAGTGTCCTTATCTTGAGCAAGCTCTCGAGTGACACACCATATAATCTTTTTGAATATAACGTACAACTCTCAAATCTTTTCAAAGCAAAAACATATCTCAAAATTGCATTATAAGCGACGCTAAGTCGTGCCAAACATTTTGCGTCACAGCTTGAGAAAAGTTCGCATCCATATAGCAGTGAAGGCATTAAATATGTCTTTGCTATAAGCATGCGAATATGCTTAGGTGTATAAAAATGCGACACATATAAAGTACGAAGCATACCAAAAACTCGCCCAGTGGATCCTGCGATATGGTTATTCCATGTTAGAGTATCATTTATAGTAATGCCCAGATTTTTAGCCGCAGATACATGTTCAACTAGCCGGCCGTCAATACAAACTGGATAATCAGTTATCATTGTTTTTGGTTTTCTTGATATGAAAATGCATTTTGATTTTATTGGATTTAAATGAAGATTGTTTGCCAATGCCCAGTTGTTAATTCTGTCAAGGTCAGAATTGACTTTCGATACTCCCTCTGAAATTGATAATTCCGATGTGTTGAGATATATATATATAAAGAGTACCTTTTCTTAACAAAAAGTTTCTTAACAACAAATTGCCTTTTTTAAAAAACTAAATTTTGTTTAAAGACTACCGTTTTTGTAAAACAAAATAACTTTTCTTGAGATAAGTACCTACTCGTAAAATTGTACATGTTCTTTCGTAAAAATAATATACCTTATCTTAAAACAAATATCTTGTCTTACAAAAATTCCTTTTCTTAAAAGTACCTTTTCTTAAAAAAATAATACCTTTTCTTTTCTTTTTTTTGAGATAAGTAGCCTTTCTGAAAATAAATAAATTTTCTTAAAAAAATAACCTTTTCCTAAAAAGACTACCATTGTTTTAAAAAGTACATATTCTTAAAAAAGTACTTCTTTGTAAAAAAATTCATTCTCTTAGGCTTTTTCTTACAGAAAGCCCTTCTTATTAAAAATGGTAGCTTTTCTTTAACAAAAAACATTAGATTTTAATAAAAGAAGTACCTCACATTAAAGAAAGGACCTTTTCGGGAAAATATAATACATATTCTTACAAATGGGACCTAAAAATATACTCTTTTAAAAAAAATAAATTCAATAAATAAACAATTTCTTACAAAAAAGTTTATCATTTTACAAGAAGTATATTTTCTTAAGAATCCATTTAAATTTCTGTATTTTTTAACGCACGCTTTAGGCGTGTTGGAACTAACTAGTACATAATATATAGCGAAAGGAAGTTCGTTCCAACCGGGTGCCCCCTGACACCTCATGTAATTTTTATATATTTATTTGGAAACACAAGTACAATCCAATGGAAATTACAACTAAAACAGTAGTTGTTCCTAAGTATTTTAACACGTTATGTTCGAAAAGGAAGCAATATAACGAAGATATTTTGAATTTCCACAGATATTTTCCTTGCTAGACCACCTACAAATAAATTACGAATTTTTGATTTTGAAATTGAGGTATTTGCGCCCTAGTTTTAAATGTTAGTACAGGTTTGGTGATGAAAGCTTCTACCAAAACATTGAAAACGGGGACACTGAAAAAAGAATGTGGATTGTGCGCCGCTATCACGCATTGGAGTCTGCAGTTTTGGTTCAAAGGGAATATAGTCCCACGTTTAGAGGCCATTCTCCGAGTAGATGAACCATTACGAGACTAGTGAATAATTTTGCAGAGCATGGATCAGTCGCTAGAAGGCCTAGTGATCGAAACCCTTCCGTTCAAACAGAGGAAACTATTGCTACCGTAGCTGCTGCCATACCCCAGAATTTCAACAAGGAGATTATCCTCTTAAATGGGTGTCGGTGGGAAGACTTTGCAGACAATAATGCATAAGGATTTGAACTTATTCCCCTACAAAATTCAAATGGCTAAAAAACTTAATGCAGCATACTTGCCGTTTCCCTTGGAATTTTGCCGGAAGATGCTTAGAAATGAGAAAGAGGGCGAGAACCTGCTGAATTGTTATTTTGTGTTGCATGAGACTCATGTCGATCTGAACGGCTACGTAAACAAAGAAAATTGTCGCATATGGAGTGGTGCCAACCCACGAATACAGCTTGAGAGGGAATTGCATCCAATTCGAGTCACAGTGTGGTGTGCAGTTTCTTAACGCTGAATTGTCGGGTCATACTTCTTTGAACAAAACGGATACAGCGATATTGTTAATGGACACCGTTACTTGAACTTGCTAAAATAATTTTTCTATCCGCAACTACTCCGAAAGAGAATTCCTTTCAACTCTGTGTGGTACGTTTCAACAGGATGGTGCAACTGCATGCATAACTCGGCCGTTTATGGCCGAAGTACGCAGAAAATTTACTAACAGGCTCATTTCAAGAAATTCAACCTTCCGCTGGCCCCCAGGTCGCCTGACCTAACTCCAGCGGACTTTTTCTTGTAGCGTTGTTATAAACACAAAGTGTACAAATCGCAACCGTGAAATGTGGATGAACTAAATTAATCAATTCGAGCGACAATAGCTGCAATTTCAGCCTCATTCCAAAGATGCCGCACCTGCATCAACGACCAGGACGGGCATTTATATTCAGTTATCTTTCAGACTAATTAAACTATTTTTAATACAATTGAATGGAATTTAAAATGAAAAAAGATTGAATAAATTCCATGCGTTATACAAAAAAAGGTTATTCCAGTGTCTTAATGTAGGAAAATTCAACAGCCACCCCCCATGTAAGACACTTTGAGAGCCACAATCGCCCACATGCTGACATTCATATCAGGGCCGCGAGACTTAGGCCAAAACAAAGGCTACGATATATGTACGAAATTTCGTTGAAATCCGTTCGTATCTGTACAAACATAAGCTCCAAACAGCATTCAGAAATCTGCTTCTCCTCAAAAATTTAGGAAAGTGGACTTCAGTTCTTCTTGATAAGCACGGCAGCATTGTGTGGTGTAGGGTATAAAATAACTATTAGGCAGCGATGGCAACTTGGTTTGTTCACAGTACAAGTTCATAATTAAATTTGCCCAAATTCAATGAATTAAACAAAAATATATAGAACAAATAATTTATAATTTTTGTTTGACAAAACCATACTCATACACACAAATATAGGCAAAAATAATTTGGAAATTCTTCAAAAAAAAGTTAATTTAAAATTTTGCATAATTATGTATTATGATTCATTGCATATGTAATGAGTAGATGTATGGTTATAATTTGATATAAATTCTAAGCCACATATATGTATATTTATGTAAATACATTTGTCAATGTATATTTTTTGACAACACCACTGCACGCATTCGAGATAACCTAATGCAATGGCAGCCACCTCCCGGTTCACGACTGTATCGACCAAATAACCAGTTACGGCTTAAACATCCAGACCAACTTATTAAGCCAAGTAAAACATTCAAATGAATGCGAAATTTTATTTCAAACAATTAGAGACTTTTAATGATTTTAATTTGCATAATTTTGTTTGGTTACGCGCTTTGTATTTGTTGTGTACATTTGCAGCATAAGTGAGTTAGTTTAAGTGAGTGGCGATGGAAGAGCGCGAAACCCACTCATGTTGACAAAGTCATTCAAACGACGCACAGTGGTTCACTTGAGCACAAGGTAGCCAAAAATCTGCTACTTTCAATAGATTCAATGTTCTTAATAGCTTATACCACATTTGATAATATTTAAATGCGAGTTCCAACAAATTATTCAGTATGAACCCTTATTGGAATTGAAGGCAATATTTGTACCCAACATAACAATGGGGTACAGGGTATTTTTAATGTTTGTCACATCGAGAAATATAAGACAAAGGCCCATCTTAACAAATGCCGATCTATCAGAATCGATTTGGATATATCCATCTGCCCCAGAATCGAAAATCAATCAATCGAATCAAAAAAAACAGGCCGCAAATACTAGTTTACAAGAGAGTAACAAATGATAAGTACAAATTGATTTTATGGCGTAATACGTGCCCAATGGGGCAACGAAAAATCGACCAAAGAAAAAACCCCCACAAAAATTTATGAAAAATTGCCAAAAAAAAAACCCCCATACAAATGAGGGCGAAATTTCATATGAAATATCGCCCAGAAAAGTGGGTCTTATTTCGTAAATTGTGGGCAATATTTCATTTTCAAATCACCCAAATACGTTTGTGAAAAATTGCCCATTTGGACGTTTTTTTATAAAATTAAATAGGAAAACAGACCAATTGCGCGTTATATTTCATAATTGTAGATACGAAAAATAGCCCAAAAATAATCCGCAATAATTCCGAAATTGGTGTTACAATATGAAAAGTTATTTGAAAAGAACCACGTGATATTTTAGAAATGACTTTTTGTCAGCGGCGCTAATTAAAACAAAATATAAAGAGCATTTCGCAAAAAATCGCGGGATTTGTCCACTGCGGCGCTTACTTAAACACAATATAAAATTCTTTTCAAGAAGAATAGCATGAGTTTTTAAAATTGACTTTACTATAGCAGCGCTCGCTAAAACAAAACATGAACAATTATATCGAAAAAATCGCGCGCCTTTGGCTAAATAATTTTTCGCCTGCGGCTCTTGCATCAATAAGTTGTTTCTCCAAAATTACGCGTTTTTTTGACTCCAGCGCTTATTTAAACACAATATAAAATGGCTATAAATAGCTGAGATTTAATCTTTTTCAAATATTGAAGTTTTGGACTCCTACATGTATTTCTTATTTCATTCTCACTATCATTTTGGGCTATTTTTCATATGAACATTTGCCCAATTAATTTGGGCAATTTTTTAAATATTGGGCATTTTTTCATATTTCTTTTGGGTCATTTCACATTTATTTTTGGTATAAATTTCATATGTAATTTCGGGCTATTTTTTAATATTTTGACCAAATTTTAAAAAATGGGCGATTTTTCATAACATTCTAGGGTCATTTTTCTTTTAGGCGATATTTCATGCCGCCAAAATGGGGCAACGAAAAATCGCCAAAAAAAATTTATGAAAAATTGCCCAAAAAAAATTCATATGAAATATCGCCCAGAAAAAGTGGGTCTTATTTCATAAATTGTGGGCAAGATACGTTTGTGAAAAATTGCCTATTTGTTTTTTCATAAAATTATATATGAAAGGGTCATATTTTATAATTGCAGATTCGAAAAATAGCCCAAAAATAATCCGCAATAATTCCGAAATTTGTGGGCGATTTTTCGTTTTCTTATTTTAAGTAAAACTGATATTGCAATTGAAGCGAGACTACACGAAACCGTTAGTTATCTAAAACGCTCTTAGCAATCACCTATATTTTATGTTGTTTACGTTTAGCTGGTTCTGCAACAGTGATCATTTCATTACAAAGCAAGATCATTCTGTACAGTAAGACGACAGTGAAAGAAAGCATCATATCAAAGTGCATGTAGTATTTACAATGGAAAATATGGAATATGAATTTTTGTGTGCGGCGCTTGCTGCAATACATTATGAAACAATTATTTCTCCAAAATTGTGCGATTTTTTGACAGCAGCGCTTATATAATTTTTGGGGTAAATTTCATGTCATTTTGCGCTATTTTTCATATTTTGGCCCAATTTTAAAAATTGGCTGATTTTTCATATAATTGTTTGATCACTTTTCTTTTGGGCGATATTTAATTCCGCCGGGTAAGATATTTAAATTTTAAAATTTTTGTTGTTTGTTTTTCATCGGTACTAGTTTCATTTTGACTATATTTTGAGTTCAACACCATTCGATCAAGCTCAATATAATCTCAGTTTTAAAACAACTATGTGACCTACAAATCTAGTGAACGTAGATTTTAAATCCCTACCGTAGTTTAAGTACTTACAAAATTATGAGGCCTCAAACAACCCAGAGAGTTATGTAATTGAAATAAGAACAATAAAATTGTTCTTCAAATATATAATTTTCGATTTATTTTTATTTTCAATGACCTCTCTTTTTAAGTTCGGAAACATAACTGACTTGATACTAACATATTTTTTAATACACATACTTGGTTTCGAAAGTTACGATCAAGTCAGAATTAAAATAATCGTACAAAATAGTTCATAATAAAACAAAGATAAATACAATAAAAATTCTTAAGAAATAATACAACCAAAAATAGTGTAGTTGAAATAACTCATTAAGAGTAGCGAAAATACATTAAATACAATAATAAATCATAAAGTAATATGAAGAGAAGGTGTAAACTAGTATTATTAGGGATGTGCATTAAATATATATATCTAGAGGGGTCAAGGGTCTTACAATGTGATAATATGTTTCTCCAACCAGCTCGACCTCTAGCTTTTGTCCTCCAGTTGGTAACACCAAGTTTACGCAGACAATCTTCCATCTGGTCCTTCCAGCGATGCCTTGGCCGCCCTATTTTTCGATGCCCTTCGAGTACCTTTTGCACTGGTACTCACATTGCCTAGCAATTTGCCAGAGCATTTTTCTCTCGAAGACCACCAGTGAGGTTAGATCAGTTTGCGACATGACCCAGGATTCTGCACCATAAAGCAAGACAGGTAGTATCAGAGCCCTGATCTGGATCTGAGTTTCTCTCGAGAGGGTCTTATCTCTGAAGTGCTTGCTTAGCCCGAAATAAAACCTGCTTGCAAGCATAATTCTCCGTTTGATTGCACAAAGGCTGGAATATTTTGCACAACACTTGCAAAAACATATGTTGACTTTATGTTTCAAAAAATGGATAAAATTCTAATAAAAGCATTTGTTATCGATTAGTAAAAAAAAATTTAAGTTTTTTCAAATTTTTATCGCACACTTTGAAAAACTGTCGTTTTTTGATGTTTGGATGCAAATATAATTAAGGTGTTCACAAGAGTGTCGTATGTGCTAAAGTTCAACAACAGTTGTACAACTGTAGTAGATTTTTTCCAT
Source organism: Phaonia tiefii (assembly GCA_963931995.1). Taxonomy (NCBI): domain Eukaryota; kingdom Metazoa; phylum Arthropoda; class Insecta; order Diptera; family Muscidae; genus Phaonia; species Phaonia tiefii. Next base: position 18,065,342 of record OZ008368.1, on the reverse strand, counting down.
ACAAAAGTTCTGTACGATAGTGCAACTTTTGCAGATATGGTTTTGCGGTGTACTTGGCGATCAGCTGATACCATTTCTTAGTGGAGAAGGTGGTTGCACCAACACAGCCCATCGAGTTTGTTTATATTCGCCTCACAATTACAGTAATCAAAAACTAAAAACCCGTCCACCGGTAGATATAATTTTTAGCTCAAAATGTAAGATACAAAAGTTTGGGTAAAATTCTATCTTAGAAGTTATGGGCCTCCAAAGTTCGGATATACGGGGGCTACTATGTATTAAAAATCGTCTAACGGGATTTATTTTGGACAACATATGGCAAAACAAACAAAACTAATTAAGTGAAAATTTTCGATAAATCGTTTGCTTTGTTATCGAAATATCGGCCGTACAAAGTTTGAAAAATTATCGAAAATAGTTTTTGCATTTTCCCAAAATCCAGAAATGCAAATTAAGGAACAGAGGTATTTCTCTCTCTGGTCCCTGAGCCCGGCCGGGCGACTCGAAATACACAATAATCGTCCGACAAAAACCGCCCGTTATCCGAACTTTGGAGGCCCATTACTCCTAACATAGGGATTTTACCCAACTTTTGTATTTAATTTTGTGCTGAAAATTGTGTGTTCTACCCTCTTCCCCATAAAAGTTTTGATACGAAAACAAGACATAAAGTCGACCTATTCCTTATTATTAATATTAAATGCAAATATGTTTGCAATTTTGAAAAGAAAATAATAAAAAGAATCATGAATTAACATAATTAATTTGTTTTTCTATAAAAAAATTTTATTTTTCATATTAAAAATATCCATTCGCAGGTGTTTCAAAAATTTCACTTTTCCAACCAACTGAAACCCCGGTTTCTGGGATGGGCGGGTTCCTGAATACTCTTCTCACAATCAACTGATTTTAACAATTTAATTAGGTAATTGGAAGTCGTCCAAGAACATCTGATTTCAGAATTTTCATGGCGTTGTACCTAGCAACTGTCAAATTCATGTGTATTTTGTTTATGCCACCACCTTCTTCAATATGCCTTGGATTGTAGTATATGCATTTACGTGAGGGTGTTCACATGCTATTGCTATTATATTTTCTTACAACCTACAAATTAAGTACACCTTGTGAATTCCCTAAATGTGTTTGTAGCTTGTGGCAAATATACTATACTTGTGCTTAAACACCTTATGTTTGCTATAAAATGTTTGAGACACAATGATTAATAGGCCATAATTTATGGTTTTGAGACCCAAATGTGTTTTTTTTTGTTGTAAACCGCTAAAAGCAAAACCGAGGCAGATGACATGACGAGGCAGAAGTACTGCCAGCGTAAGCGAGGACACTATTTAAATGGTGTTCAATTTCATACATAATGGTATAAATGTAGCTTCAAAATAAAGAGAGAATAAATTTGATAAATCACACCGTTGTGGTTTTATTAAAATTTATTTTCCTGTCGTTCTTATCTGTTTTGAAATCGATATTGGACGTTGTGAAAACTGTCCTACAATCCGATGAAAATGATGCTTTGAAAGAAACAGCATTATTGGAACGAAGTTCCTTATCGCACGTTGCGGGATGGGAACTGAATGAAAAAAAGTAAACAACTTTTTTAACACGAATAACTTTTTTGTTTTCTGATATAATTGTGGTTTTTCTTTGCAGGTTATAATTGAGTTCTTGGAAATTTATAATGGATAGATACAGTACACAACAACGTGTTAAAATTATCGAATTTTTTTATTCTTGTCAAAGATCAATAACTCTGACACAACGAAAGTATCGTCAGCATTTTAATTCAAGATTAGCTGCCGCAGCCTTCATGATAAGGAATTTGATTAGCCGTTTTGAGGATCGGGGTTCAGTGGCCGACTGTCCTGAAAGAGTTCGCCATCGATATATTCGTACTGAAAGTTATCGGTCCATAATTTTCCGAGAATGAGAATGTAACGCCAGAAACGATTTCCGGGGCTTCTTACAGAAAAATGATTGACAACTTTTTGCGGCCAATGGTGGAGGACCATCCTAACTTGTGGTTCCAACAAGGTGGAGCGATTGCGCATACTGCAAGGCAAACTATTGATTTGTTGCGAGAAATTTTTGGCCAACGGTTGATTTCAAAAAAAAATCTGATTTCCCTTGGCCACCTCGATCACCAGATTTAACTGCGCCCGACTTTTTTTTATGAGGATGTTTAAAAAACAAAGTGTATGTCAATAAAGCTAGGCATAGGCGAACGATAAATCCGACCAATTTGTTGGGTAATTTGCGAACAAATTGCAAGTTTTTGAAAATTTTCAAAAACTTGCGATTTGTTTGCAAACAAATCATACGTGTGTGGGCTACTGCGCAAATCTTAAGCCATTTCAGTTGCTCTTCAAGCATTGTAGCGAAAGGTCGTGTCGTGCACCCAAAAAATGGCAAGCAAAGAGTTTATGATAGAACCGACGTTCAAACACAAAATGAACATGCGAGCGCGTCATCCGCTTCGTAGCATATGTTTACACATCAACGTCGGCCGAATTATGATTTGTTCGAGCGTGTGTGGAGAAACGATATGCAATAAATCGCAGCAATAAATTTACAAATCGCACCAATAAATCGTTCGTCTATGCCTAGCTTAAGCCAGAGACAACTAGACACCTAAAGCAGAATATTCGAGACGAAATACTGAGCCTTCAACAAGAAACATTTCGTGGTATTATGGAAAACGCGCTTAAAAGAGCCAATGTTTGTATCTAGCAAAATGGAGGGAATTTTTTTGATGTCATATTTCATACATAGTCCCCCTGAATTTCCATTAAATGTGTATAATATATAAACAAAAATTAATAAATAATAAAAATATTATTACAAGAGTTATAAGGCATTTCCACTGGGTGATTACGAGCAATTTTTGTAATTTCGCTGAAATTATTTAACATTATCCATACAAAATCGAAATTTTAAATTAGCTCATTTCAATGAATTTTGCATTGAAATGAGCATAAAAAAGAAATTACTATACACCCTGTGTATCAACTTCACTTTTCAATCCTAGTATTGAGATAAACCTGAATTTCAAGTTTCCATATGAAGTCTATAAGCCTGATTTTTTACTCCCTGCTAATCTAATTTTTTGACCACTTTGAATGGGTAGCTAAGCGATTTTAAGCGGCTGCTCATACAAAGTCGCCGAAAACTAGTTTAGCAGGAATTAAAAAAACAAGCTTTATGTAAAAAAGCAAGGGGTTACTTACATATATTTTATATGCAAACCTAGAATTCAGTTTCAACTGAGTACTACGCTTAAACAACGATATGTCAAACGAAATTAAAATTGTTCGGTGTGGACGGGTTGAAATAAATTTGAAATTGAGCAGTCAGTGGGGACATGGCATTATACGTATTTTATATTGCCAGGTCTAATTTGACCCATCCTGTATATTGGGTATTTTTGATTTGGTTTGTGTCTAGACTAACATATGTTGGCACATTTCTTGTTTAGTGGAAAGTTTTCTAGGTGGAGCCTGTAACCATTATTTAGTAAATATTGTAGTTCTGAACCCAGTAAAAAGTACATTTAGAAAAGCCAAATGAAAGAAGTTTAACAAATGAACATTTTCTTAAATAAGTGCCATGTCTTAAAAAAAGTAAATTTTTTAAAAAAAAAATACCTATTCATATTCTTAAACAAAGTACCTTTTCTTAAAAAATACCTTATGCTAAAGAAGTACTTTTGCTTAAAAAAGTAAATTTTCATCCAAAAAGTACATTTTCTTTTATTTTTATTCTGTTGTTCGACTTTTTCTTTATCAATAAATAAACAATATTATCCGAGGTTGAGGTCAGATTTGCTGTTCTAGTATTTATTTTCCTCGATATTTCGCTACTCAATTGTGTAGCACCATCAGGAGATAGATATAAACAATATTTAATAATTAAAATATAATAAGAAGCCTTTCTGAGAATAAGACTCTTTTGTTAAAAAAATAACCTTTTCCAATAAAAAGTAATTCTTTCTAAAAAAAAAATGCATACTCTTATGGCTTTTTCTTACAGAAAGTACTTCTTCTTAAAAATAGTACCTTTTCTTAGAAATCACATTAGCTTTTAATAAAAGAAGTACCTCTCTTTAAAAAATTACCTTTTCGTGAAAATATAATACATATTCTTACAAAAAGGGCCTAAAAATATACATTCAAAAAATAAAAGCATCTTTTGTTAAAGATCCATTTAAAATATCGTATTTTGCAACGGGAGCCTTAGGCGTTTTTTATATTAGTATATAATATATATCAAAAGTATCTTCGTTCCAACAGGGTGTCCCCTGACAGCTCATGTAATTTGTTTGTATAAATTTACATTTTTTTAACGTAGAATACGTTATACGGTAAGGTAGGGGTGTTATCTGGAGCACAAAATTTTGAGAAAATGTTTGTCACTTTCATTATAAGTTTTTAATACTTTATGCATGCATTGAAGAAAATTCAAGTATGGTCGTAACATATTTAATATGTCTTCTTTTGATTTGTATTTACATAATCATAATGCTACATATAATTTTTTTGATTCTATAAGTAAATCAAAATTTAACTCCTTCAAATTTTGTATTAATTTTCAAATGCTTTGTATTTTAAGTATTATAACATCATGTGTAAGAGCAGTACGATTATCTGTGTGTTCATCACAGAACCAGTGTGAGAAAGAGAAGAAGTATAATGACAATGCATGTTTTATGTGAACATTACAGAACCAGTGTTGCCACATGAAGTATTTACACTTGTTATCAAAAGTGCATCGAATTGATATAAAGTGTACCCAAATTTTGTTAAAAACTATCCTAAATTTTTAACATAAAAATTAAAGATAAATTTGATAGATTTAAATCATTTATCAAAAATTATATTTAATTCATATATTTTAATTGCAAAATGACTAACGTATTCTACGTCTGACCTATGCGCCCGTGTTATCTAACACAGGCTTCATATTTTTTTTATACCGGACGATGCTAATATTGACGGCATTTTTTGAAGACTTAAATAAATCCATATATCATTTATTTATTATCTTAGTTTTTGAAAGAGTCAGGCAAATTAAGTACCAGTAAGTAACAACAAATTATATATAAATGCACAAACTTCATTGGTGGTCTAACAAATCAATTGAATGAAAAGTATTCGTTTTATTTCAAATGAACATAGTACGCTATTCTAACATGCGTAAATGAATTCATTTATTTTATATTACCCGAGAATATCAAAACAATTCAAATTTTTGACCTGATTTCAATTAAACCCATTTTAAGTAAATACATAAGTTAAATTTTAAATATATTTCGAATTTCAGAAAAAGCTATTGAGAGGATTAAAGACCAGTGCACTAATATTCAATTTATAAAATGGAAGAACTAGTACGACTACTACTACAAAGTCTAGTAGTTCAGACTACAACGTCCGAAGTATTTAATTTTGAAGTCTTATTCGATTTTGTTCTGTCGCTGTTTTGTCAGAGGCAGATACGGAACTAGATTTTACTAACATTAAACATGTGATGACAAATATACGCAATCGAATAGAAAGAACTTCGCGTTATAAAATATATTTTGGCCACTAGGTAACTTCGAAATAAAAATTAATTATCAAGTATTTAATATGCGATCCATGCAAGATCCATCTTAACGGGCGATTGCCCTAATCCGTAATATTACCGTGAACTAAGTGTTCGCTAATAATAATTTGTGATTGATAAAGATCAGCGACAATTATCGTGTTGACCAACCGGCCAGCAGGTCAGACAGACGGACATGAATCAATCATCTTAAAAACTCCTAAAAACAATTTCATCCAGATATACTTAGATTATAACATGATACTTTGCCATATGAAGAGACATATATCACCAGTTCTCTGAGTGATGGTATAAAAACAACCAAATATAGAATCTTCAAGAAAATATGAAACAAATACCCTAAGTTCCAAAGTATATAAAAGTGACAAATTAGATAAGTTACAATTTAATGTATAAGATTTTTAAGAGAAAATTGATTAAATTTGGTGATAAACTTAAATTCAACCTTTCAATATTTTATAAATATTGCCGTTACTTTGTTTCAAAGAACTTCTTGCCATGTAATACACAATAATGGGGGCCAATTGCTATAAATGGAAAGGGAATCAAAAAGTTTTGAATTTCATTCCTGTAATGAATTAAGGTGATAAATCATCTTCTAATGCAAATTGTAAGGCACACCCTCCTATGTTACCGAATGAAATATTTATGTGTAAAGTGAGGGAGAAACAATGAACATATCAATCATTCAAACAGAGAAAATTAAAATCGGCTGCAAAACATACTACTAACAATGCATTCGTCCCATAGTTCATCTATGAGACATCAGGGCCAGAGTAAGGATTTGTCGCCCCGTAGACTGAGCCTGGTGTACAGGTGTTTTTAGAAAATGATCCTAATAGTATAAACAACGTTACATATTCGAATTCATTTCCTATGGAAATATTTTTGTACAGTTTATAAAATAAAAATTACTTAGGCAAGACTACTCAATGCAATTTAATTCAATTCCAATCAATTCAACTCAATTCAATTGCATTCATATCAATTCAATTCAGTTCAATTCAATTCAATTCAATTTCATTCAAATCAATTCAATTCACTTCAATTGAATTCAATTCAATTCAATTCATTTCAGTTCAGCTCAGTTCACTTCAGTTCAGTTCAGTTCAGTTCAGTTCAGCTCAGTTCAGTTCAGTTTCAATTTCAATTTCATTCATATCAATTCAATTCACTTCAATTCAATTCAATTCAATTCAATTCAATTCAATTCAATTCAATTCAATTCAATTCAATTCAATTCAATTCAATTCAATTCAATTCAATTCATTTCATTTCATTTCAGTTCAGCTCAGTTCACTTCAGTTCAGTTCAGTTCAGCTCAGTTCAGTTCAGTTCAGTTCAGTTCAGTTCAGTTCAGTTCAGTTCAGTTCAGTTCAGTTCAGTTCAGTTCAGTTCAGTTCAGTTCAATTCAATTCAATTCAATTCAATTCAATTCAATTCAATGCAATTCAATTTAATTCAACTCTATTCAATTCAATTCTATTCAATTCAATTCAATTCAACTCAATTCAATTCAATTCAATTCAATTCAATTCAATTCTATGCAATTCAATTCAATTCAATTCAGTTCAGTTCAATTCAAATCAATTCAATTCAATTCAGATCAATTCAATTCGATTCAATTCAATTCAATTCAATTGAATTCAAATCAAATCAATTCAATTAAATTAAATTAAATTCAATTCAATTCAATTCAATTCAATTCAATTCAATTCAATTCAATTCAATTCAATTCAATTCAATTCAATTCAACTCAATTCAATTCAATTCAATTCAATTCAATTCAATTCAATTCAATTCTATTCAATTCAATTCTATTCAATTCAATTAAATTCAATTCAATTCAATTCAATTCAATTCAATTCAATTCAATTCAATTCAATTCAATTAAATTCAATTCAATTCAATTCAATTCAATTCAATTCAATTCAATTAAATTCAATTCAATGCAATACAATTCAATTCAATTCAATTCAGATCAATTCAATTCAATTCAATTCAATTCAATTCAATTGAATTCAAATCAAATAAATTCAATTCAATTCAATTAAATTAAATTCAATTCAATTCAATTCAATTCAATTCAATTCAATTCAATTCAATTCAATTCAATTCAATTCAATTCAATTCAATTCAATTCAATTCAATTCAACTCAATTCAATTCAATTCAATTCAATTCAATTCAATTCAATTCAATTCAATTCAATTTAAATCAATTCAATTCAATTATATTCTACTCAAATCAATTCAATTCAGTTCAACTCAACTCAATTCAATTCAATTAAATTCAATTCATTTAATTTCAATTCAATTCAGTTCAGTTCAGTTCAGTTAAGTTCAGTTCAGTTCAGTTCAGTTCAGTTCAGTTCAGTTCAATTCAGTTCAGTTCAGTTCAGTTCAGTTCAATTCAGTTCAATTCAATTCAATACAATACATTTCAATTCGGTTCATTTCAATTCAATTATTATTTGTTCTCTTTTATGAAAATGGACCTTTATAATACTGTTGCATTAAACTTTAATGATGTTGTTGATCTTTTTTTAAGTCTTTTAGGAGTTATGGTTTTTGCAACGACAAAAGTCAAATGGACCCATTGAGTGTCATCTGTCTTCCAAGGTGAAAGAAATCCAGTCGTTTTTTCCATATTGATGTGGCCCAATAACCCGCTTTAGAAATTTTTGTCCATAAGATTTAGTTTAGGACTACCAGACGGTTAATCGTTTCAATGTGGGGGATTTTTCAAAACACTGGAGATGATTCAACCGTTACTACACGCATGGTCCGATCAGGATGAAGTTAGACATAAGTACATGCATAGAAGTAATGACTTTGTAGCACTGGATCCGAACAGTGCGAGACTGAAGTTGACAACCTCGGCCATCAGAAACTTAGGAATCATTGTCAAACATGGACTTTTGACTAACCTGGGAAAACGTTTGAAGTATTGTGGTTTGAGCGGCATTTGAGGCGTTGGACGCGTTGCATTGAATAATTTCCCGTTCAAAAAGTTTCGCAGACTCCGGAATAAACGAAAATCCGAATTTGCCAGATCAGGACTATGAGGCTTTCTACACAAGGTTCACTATTTTTTGCCGAGTGTACAAAGATGTGTGTGGCCTGCCCGTTGGCGTGATGGAAAACCACGCCTTTCTGATTTGGCAATTCAGGCCGTGTTTCGTTCAGAGTTCCATCAAGGTTCGTCAACTGCTGGCAATACACGTCAGTATTTACGGCTTGGAAGCAGTTCAAAATAAATAACTCATTTAAAATCCCAAGAAATGGACAACATAACATTTGTCGGTGCAGTTCAACCTTTCATGAAGTTTGAGCACGGTCATCGTGCTTGCAACAGGATCTTTTTCCGTTGAAATGTTGTAAAGAATACAATTATCATCTCCAGTGACAATGCGTTTCCAAAACGAATAATTTTGTTGCGTTTGAGCAATAAATTGCAAGTGTTTTTCCACTTTATTAAGTGGATTTCCGTAAGCTCGTGCGGAACCTAAATATCAAGCTTTTTGACAAGTCCAAGCTGTTTCATATGCTTTTTCAATGGTTCTGTGCGACAACTTCTTCAGCTTGCCTACCACTTCTTGAACAGAAACTAGTCGGCCAGATCCGATAAGGTCATTAATTTCGTCTACATCAACTACAGTTGGCCAACGGCTCCCGTGGCTATTTTTTTTATCGTGAAAATTCCATAACGAAGTTTCTTAAACCAGCTTCGACATGTGCGTTCTGTTAAAGCATCCAAACCTTACACGTCACTAATATCCCGGTATGTGTCCGCGGTTTTTTGCTTGATAGAGGCAATGGTTCAAAACCACGAACAAAATAACAACAACGGCATTTCGTTTTGTGTGTTAAAATTGTTTTAAATACAACACAAATGTATGATAACAATAACAGTCAATAAAAAAGTTTAAGACAGATTTAAATTTCACAGTTTTTCACCAAAACGGCATTGAAAATTAAAGCAACAAGTTATTGTAAATTCCACCTGGTATATGTCACTTTTCGTCAAACATCTCTCTATCACACCGACCGCATCAAGAAGAGTGTGAAAGGAAACGTCAGATGATCGAAATATTCTCTCTAGTATGAGATTACTCCATGGTGTGATCACTTTTATGTTTATGCGTGAGTGTGTATGCCAAGCGAGTGTATAAGACGGTGTATACAGTGAGAGAATGAGAGAAATTTACGTTCTTCGTAATCTGTGCTCTCGTTTGAAAAATGACTAATTTCAGTTATCGAAAATGTAATTTTGTACGCGTGTGATGCAAACGAGAACTCGTTTGCAACAACATTATATACATTTGCGATATATGAGTTTATTTGGGAACATTAACGGTTGGGATTAATAAATTAATTCAAATCAATCAAAGTATTGTTGCGGCAACCGAGCAATAAACGTTTCTTTCTTTCGAAGATTTGTTTGTGTGAAATGTATCTGCTTGGTCGAGATCACTGCCCGTACAAGGAAGACAACGTGGTTCATCTTCAGTTTCGACTAAATTTAAAACAGAAAGACTAAATTTAAAACAGAATTTAATCATGAGGGGTTTGAAACATATTGTAAATATACTTATAAATAACTCTGACGTAACTTCCTTTCCAATGCTTTTCTACGCTTGTTTATTTCACTAATAATTCTTTCTATTTCGATAGTCTTCAATGCACGAAAATTCGTTATGACGAGATTTTTGACAAATGTGTTCGTAATAGAGAGGTTTATTTTGCAATATCTCTTATGCAGCGATCTAGGGGATTTCAAAAAATTCATTAAATCGAAAAAATCGTTATTTTTAAGTTTCTTATATCGATGTTGGGCTGTACAAATTATTTATTAAATACCAAAAAACGCAAAAATTTTAAATTTGCAATAATTTATCCAATTCTAGGCCCTATGCGCGACTGAAAGATGTCAACTGAACTAATCAAAATTAAAACACAATATTATTAGGCACTATTTGAAGACGTTACAAAATATTATATTACGAAAACTTCTAATTCAAAAATTAAAAAAAAATTAAGTTTTTTCATATTTTGTCAACATTTAGGGCCTATGCGCCACCGGAAGATGTCAACCGATATGCAATTTTTTTTTCTATTTTTTTTGTCTATATAATTCGAAACTTATCCGCGCTATTACAAATTCTAAATAAAAAATATAGTTTTTTGGCCCACCCTAATAGCTAAGCCGCGGTGGCGGTTTGAAGGATATAATATTCTACACATAACACAGTGCAACACGAAAAAATATAACCATATACGGACACTACTACGTGATAAAAGACAAAAAAAAGAGCCGTGTCTCCCAGTTTTGACCAAAGTCATGGACTTGTTTTTATGGGCCCCAAAGATTTGGGGCCTCGGTGTCATTTTTGCAAAAAAAGTGAACATTTTGTCAGGCTCATCACTTGCAAACCGTTCGGAATTTTGATTTACTCTCTGAGGGAAGGCTGTATTTGTGAACATATAAAATCAAAAAACTTCATCTTCTTAGTCAAAATCGCAAAAAAAATCTTTAAAATATTCGATTTTCTTTACCTTTTTTTCCCATGATCAGGTCCATAGGTAAAATTCAAGGAAACAATCAACTACAAAAATGCACCTAAGATCTCAGTAAACAACTTTCCAGAACATATGATCTTCCTAGGAATGACTATTAACACCGCTTAGGTAGCGCTTAGGTAGCGTTTAGGTAGCCGCAAAAGTGAAAAATTTCCCGAAAATTTTTTTATTTCACTGTGTGGAATTTTTTAGGTCATGGAAATATAACCATATACGGACACCACTACGTGATAAAAGACCAAAAAAAAAGACCTGTGTTTCGCAGGTTTGCCAAAGTCATGAACTTTTTTTATGGGCCCCAAATATTTTTGGGCCTCGGTGTCATTTTTGCAAAAAAAAGTGGTCATATTGTCAGACTCATATCTTGTAATTCGTTCGGAATTTTGACTTACTCTCTGAGGGAAAGTTGTAGCTCTTATGATAGAGAATAAAAATTGTGAACATATAAAATCAAACAACTTTAACAACAGGTCCATAGGTAGCAAACCGTTAGAGATTCGAGGAAACAATCAACTACAAAAATGTACATAATATCTCAGTAAATAACGTTCTAGAACATATGAACTTCCTAGGGATGATTATTAACACCGCTTACTTCCTTATTAAGCTCAGCACACGCAACAAGGGACGCAGCACACAATATAATAATCATTCCTAGGAAGTTCACATGTTCTAGAAAGTTTTTTACTGAGGTCTTAGGTAAATTCTTTTGGTTGATTGTTTTCTTGAATTTTGAACGGTTTGCTACCTATGGCCCTAAACAGGGGAAAAAGGTAAAAAATCGACTTTTTTTTTAAGTTTTTTGTGATTTTGACTTTGAAGATGAAGTTTATCATATGTCATATGTTCATATGTTGTATCTATGACAAGAGCTACAACTTACCCTCAGAGAGTAAATCAAAATTCCGAACTATTTGCAAGATATGAGCCTGAGAAAATGATCACTTTTGTGCAAGAATGACACCGAGGCCCCAAATCTTTGCGGCCCATAAAAAATTACGGCAGACAGTTGTCCGAGGCCTTCGGCCATTAAGTTTAACGTAGAATACGCCATCCGATAAGACAGAAAACATATATAAAAATAAATTCATTTCCTTATATTATTTATCATTTATTGTTATATATGTTTTCTGTCTTATCGGATGGCGTATTCTACGTTAAACTTAATGGCCGAGTCTCTGACACAGCCTGCAGGTACAGTCCGTGGCCGAAGGCCTCGTACAACTGTCTGCTGTAATTTTTGTATTTACCAACGGCATTTGATTCAAGTCCGTTTAAAAAAAAAATATTATGTTCAATTTTTTTAAACTTAATTTAATTTATGTATTTTAATTAATATTTTTATTGAAATAAGTTATGCGAATGTTGAGAGGGCCGCCCTAATATTAAAAAAGGTTTACCTTATCGAGTCTTCGCATTAGTATTCGAGCGTTGTGTGAAAGCTTTACGCTTTACAATTCAAAATTAATGTTACAACAGCTTTATTGAAGCTTTCGCAAAAAGCTTTATTACGTTAGCTTACTATTTGTTTCACTTTTTACTAGATACATGTTGCCAAGCAACATTAGCTTGCTGTTCGTTTCACTTTTTACTAGATACATGTTCCTAAGCAATGTTGAGCAACCAAAAACACTCAACCAAACACCACACATATGTTTGAGTGTATGTGTTTAAACAATTTTCATTTGAGAAATTAAAATACTAGAAATATATCAACCAATATGAAATGTATATCAAACGAAAGATAACATCTTCATTTACCTACAAAAAAAATTTTAAAAAAAATCATCTAGCCGTTTCCTTAAATTCAATGAAATAAAGATTACAACAATAAAAACCTGACATGACTCCTCATACCGTAAGGTAAGACGTATTCTACGTCAAAAAAATCCATGACTTTGGGCAAAACTGGGAAACACTGGTCTTTTTTTTTGGTCTTTTATCACGTAGTAGTGTTCGTATATGCTTATATTTCCATGCCTTAAAAAATTACACACAGTGTAATGTCATTGATAGCCCTTTCACATATAATTCATGACTCTGTGATGTCTCGCACATATCTTGAATTATTCAACTGGATCATCTATACGTCCCTATTGGAATACCACGTTTTCTTAAATTCATCACACTATCATCATGGACTTAACAACAGCGCTCAGGAAATCTTATCGACAAGTGGATGAAGTCATTGTTGTTTTGCGTATATTACACAACTTGAAATGTGCTAGAAACATTGAGAACTTCGCTACAATAGGACTATAACAAAAGCTGAAATATGCTTTTTGGTTATGTTTAGTCCTCCACTAACTGTCGTTGACTTTAACATCCACGTGCTCAATTTTATCCATCCGCAATATAAACCGCCATCAAAGCCACCACCAACACCACCTCCATCTACGTAATTTCCCATCCAACTGCTTTCATATTCCACACAGCAAAAAGTACAATGATGATTATTGTCAACAATTTATCTTTAAAGTTGGTAACGAGTTAGCCACGCACTGGGTATGGAAACTGTTATTATCGCAATAATATGGCTTATGAAGAGATTTTCTGTGGTATTGTTGCTATTTTTTTTTTTAAAAACAAAGACAAATCTTTGTCAAGGACATTGTGAATGGCGTCCTTTAAACATGTTCATGTGCATGATTTCTCAATAGTAATTAACAAAACTAAAAACGTATTATTTAAGTTTAACTTAGAAGACTAAACTTTGTCAAGGAGATTATAAATGGTGTCCTTTGTAGATGTTTATGTGTTTGATTTTCCAATAACAATGAAGCTAAGTACGTATTATTTAACTTTGAGTTGGATAATCGCATGCATGTTATATGGATGATAGTCCTTTCAAACCTTCACCCAACCATATAATGAGGGTTTGAAATATTACAATTTTGTGTATTCATGTGTATTTATGCGATTTAGAATCAATCGTCTGATAATCATTTTGTATCTCCAAAAATACAGATTTCCAGCTACAATTAACCAGCATTGTTTGCACATTTTGTGTAGTTTATTGTGAGGCATATTATGCTTTCGCACTACTTAAATTCACTGTAGTTAATGCGTAGAATGAATGCAGTATCCTTCTCGCATTTATTGGCTACTTACAAATTCAAAGAACCCAGTGGAAGGAAGTGAATTACCACTGCATCAAGAAAAGGGTGCACAATTTAAAATGGATAGTGTGATTAATTAAATAAATCACCCTACAGTTAACTGTATACAATGGCTGTTCACACCCAAAAAAAGTTCATCCGAGTAAATGGTAGGGTAGTTGCTGATGGTAGTACTTTGCATATACTCACTTAGACTTTGTCGTCCACTGTGATACGTCAACTGGGCTAACGAGAATACACATGAAAGAAAAACGCTTCGTCGCATGGATGAAATATTTTCGTTGATGTTTTTACGTTGCTATAGTGAAAAGTGTCGTAAATCCCACAATTTGGTTGTCGCTGCAACTAAAAATTTCATACATTATTTCTTTGATAATTTTTAATTTCATTGCTGCAACAACTTACTTTTCGTTCCTCTAACAATTTTATTTAATTTCAATTTTAATTTTGTAGAAAAATTGGTTAAAAATTAAGAGAAGTAAAGGAATAAGATCTAAACTACTGATATTTCGTTTATCTCTAACTTTTTATAGTTTATATTTATTATTTATTTGTTTTGGAGGTTTGCCAACATTTTTAGTTGACGAAACAATTGCGTTTCTGTGACGAAACTAATTTTTATGAAGGTAAAAAGAGAAAACCAGTCGAAAAAATGAGCGAGAGTAAAATAAAGACCAGCAATAGAAAATGGTAAGCGTGAGTGGTGGGTACGTGAACATCTTAAATCAGTTCCTTTGCAACAACCGATAGTAGTAGACATATTTCTCCGTCGGAATATTTTAAATAAATTTAATAAAACAGACTAATTAGTTATATAAGTACTTGTGAAAAATAAATTGAGTGAATTATGAATTTGCTGTGATAGTGTGTGTAACTTGAAATCATAAATCAAATAAATAAATAAACAGAATGCAAGGAGCAACACGACAGTAAAGAAAGTGACGCATCGATAGCAATAATATCGACTGACATTTGTGTGTGTGTATGCGCGTGAGGGTACGAATCGCAACAAAATGTTGGTGTTTTCGTGTTTGATATCTATTTTTTGAACTTTTGTTTCGAAAATTATTCCCAATTATATAAATATATTAAATCCACCTCATGTTGACACACTCGTCTGGTGAAGATTGTGGTATTCGGGGGAGTTGAGTGTTATTGTGGCCGTCGTATTCAGGTCCTGCAATTACAAACAAATATGAGGAATTTATTATCAAGATTTCTATTTAATATATCTAGATATCTATGTCAGTACTTGCCTTGAATGTAAGCTCTACTCCTTTAACATAGAACCGCATCATTGTTTTCTTAACTCATGCAATTGTTGTTGTGTTGAGGGTTCTGCCATTCAATTGTAGCGCCAAATCTTCCCACCATTAAGCCAGTGATTGCTCTGTAAGCATTTTCTTCAACTCCTATTGTACTTATTTTAATCAAATTTGGTAAAATGTCGATTTGATCGTTAGATTGTTGTTTTCTATGTTCGTCTTACTTGAAACACATTGTCTCTTTGAATTCGGATACATGCAAAATGTCAGTATGGATTTCGATTTTTTCAGAATCCAAGTACCAATACACCGAAACAAGCGCGACCGAATTATGGGTAGAACACGAAAACACCAACATTTTGTTGCGATTCGTACCGTCACGCGCATACACACACACACAAATGTCAGTCGATATTTTTGCTATCGATGCGAAACTTTCGTTGCTGTCATGTTGCTCCTTGCATTCTCTTTACTTATCTATTTGATTAATAGTCAAGTTACACACACGATATCAAATGTAATACTACCAGTGTATGTATGTACAATTGTCAATAAATAATTTCAAACAAACTTCAAAATATTCATTGCATCAATGAAATAAAATCATTGTTGTAATGAAACAAATTCATTGCAGCAATGACTTAAATTCTTTGGACGATTGAAACAAATTCATAGCATCAATGAAACAAATTCGTTGCAGCTATGAAGCAAATTCATTACGGTAGGGAAACAAATTTATTGCAGCAATGAAATAAATTCATTGCATGAACGATATTTATTCATTGCAACAATGAAACAAATTCATTGCAGCAACGAAAGAAATTCGTTGCAATAATGAAGCAAATTCATTCCAGCAACAAGCATACTTTCACCACCTTAACGAACAATTTTCAGTTGATGAACAAATTTTCATAGCGAGAAGGAAAATGTACGTTAGCGCACTTTCGATGATAAAAGTTGTTGGGGTGATGGACACTTTCATAACTGTGACGATGCTTTTCAGTTCAGTGTAGGAGATAGTCCCATCGTGTAACGTCCGCAACAACAACTAACAGTTTCAATTCACAGATAAATGTTTGGTTCCCTCGAAAGCTGTTTTTATAGGCCCAAATTGACTTCTTTCTTTAGTGTATATTATATTATACATTGTATAATATGCTATGAAATTTTTTAAAATTTATGAAAATTCTCATTGGCCTCCACAACGACTTCTTCTTCGTGTAACGTCCAGAACGGCACTTTATGCATGATTATACCGTGAGCTACAAAAGTCAAATAGAAATTTTTTAATGTTACTTGAAAGGATTGTGAAAGAGTAAATTGCCGCTGTAGCAAAGTTAAGAATATAACATTCAGAATATAACGTCCGGAACGCAGGATTATACCCATATGCTTGGCAAATGTGTAGGCCGTTAAGCTAAAATAGATAAACAATTACAAAAAAAAAATGTTGATCCCACTTGTGCGGCGTAGCTATTATAAGGTCAAAGATCAGGAAACTAATAAAAATAATTTAATCGCTTCGGCCGAAAATGCATGTTCGTCAAGAAGTTAAAAGTGGTATAGTAATATCTGTTTTCATGAAGATCCAAAAATTATGGAAAATATTTGTTCCGAAATTTGCGAAATTTAGCAACGGGTAAGGGGCCGTTCAAGTATTACGTAAGCACTATAGGGGAGCGGGGGGATCTTTGCTTTGCTTATTTTTGATGACATGGGTGGTGGGGGGTCAAGATGGTGATTACGTCAGCATGATGGACAATTTCTCAATTTCCCAGTCAAGAGCTTTGCTTACTTTTATCGACAAGGGGGAGGGGGGGGGGGGTTAATAATAGTAATAAATCTGCTTATGTAATACTTGAACGGCCTCTAATGTGAATATTAGAAAATTTAAAAATTAAATTAAATTTAGGGTTTTCTACTTTAAATTGCTCGCAATATTCAACAAAATTATATTTTTTACTGGGGATACAATTTCATCTCATAGACGTGTTACAACCTAGAAAATTGCAATCTTCCTGTCCACATCCATGTAACAACACGTTGGCAATTGCTTAATACACAGCCGTGACATGGCGTTGCATAATTAACTATAGAAAGGATTCATTTTATTGTTTGCATTTATTATACCCTGTTATTGCAGGTTTTTTTTTCATTTCTTTTGCTTGATCATAAGCACCCAAATTTCTTCAAAGTCATTGATAGTTTTTTTTGTTGTTGATGTTAGTTAATCATATTTTTCTTGTAATTTTTGTCATGTTATTCCGTTTTCAAAACAAATACTCTAAAAGCAAAGGGAGCTACAACATAGTGATGTCGGTAAGGAACAACTGCAGACACTATGGAATTTATTTGTACCCCTTCAAATTGTACATTATTATTGCCATCGGAATTTGTTCTCTGTATTTCCTTCTGTATTTATTTATTACCTTTTGGACATTTTTCATAGCATATTGTGTTTCATAATTGCTTATTGAATACATTAAACATGCATTCCTTTAAAAGGGTGTAAATACCTAAACAATTTAAGACATTTTTGTAAGGTGTCTGTCTAGTAATGCCAGGAATGGACTAGAAATCAGTTAAGAAAAGGGTTAAGGGTTATCAAAAATATTATGATTAATATAAATATTAGGGCAATGGGGATATATTTGACACGTTGCACAGTATAGCCGATTGACAAAAAAGTGGTAACAATTTCAGAACTTCTGACTACTTATGCGTATAGTTTTAGAATGTTGTATATATTTGTAAGGGAGTGAGCCTTGAGATGTGGAAGCAGCCTTCAACAATGTGAATATAGCATCCATACTAAACGCACTTGAAGGTATAGGCTCACACCCTGGCATAACGAAGTGGACAGGGAATATGCTTAAAAGCAGAATCATTATAGGTGCCATATTGATAGAATCGAATCTGTTCACAATCAGTTTTTACTTTTTGCTTTACGCAATCTTGGTTGGAGTTCATCTTCGAACGTACCTCCCTATATTCACAGATTACAGCTCATTGATTTACCTACTTTAGAGCGTCGTAGGGCAATATTGGATGTACGTTCCATGGTTAAACTAATCAATGGAGAAATTATTTCAACATATTTGGTCTCTTCACTGAATTTTAATGTTCGTTTTATAGCTTCTAGACAATGTGTTCCATTTTTCTACCCGCGTTCAAACATAACTACGAATCCTTTAATCCAGGTTTACTCCTTCTAATACTATTAATGAGTTTCACCATCTATTCTCTCTATCGGATTCGATTGAAGTTATTAAAGGTGCGATTGTTTTTTTAACGACTATAATGCTTAGATTTGCAAGATTTAAGATTTTATTCGAGAAATCATGTGAATTAATTTTGGTCCTTTTCGCCAAACAAAATTTCTTGCTTCATATGTCCTTCATCTTTTCCTGCTTCATATTCATCCTGATGTATCTGTTTATGCTTCATCTGTTCCTGTGACATCCGTTCTTGCTTTATCTGTTCCTCGTTCACCTGGTTTAACAGATCCTGCATCATCTGTTGCTGCTTAATCTCTTTCTGTGGCATCGGTTCTCGCTTTATCTGTTCCTGCTTCATTAGTTTCTACTTCACCGTCGGTGGTGCAATGGTTAGTGTACGCGGCTCTTGTACATGGGTTCGAACCCGGGTCTGACCACCTTCAAATTTTCTTTCGGCGGCGGTCACCTCGCATAGTGACGGCGACACTATCGAGTATCTAGCCATGAAAAGCTTCTCAAATTACCGCTCGGAATCGGTGTAAAACTGTAGGTCCCAATCAGTGAGTGAAAACTGGAAAGCACACAGCTCAGTGATTGTGAGAAGTTCTCCCCAGTCCGTTCATGGGATGTAATGGGAAACCATTCATTTTTTATTTTATGTCCTGCTACATCTGTTCCTGCTCCATCTGTTCCGGCTTTATCTGTTCCACCTACATCATCAGTTTCTCCTTCATATGTCCTACTGCATCTGTTCCTGCTTCATTCTCATCCTGCTGTATCTGTTCCTGCTTCATCGATTCCTGTGACACCTGTTCTTGCTTTATCTGTTCCAGCTTTACCTGTTTCTACAGATCCTGCTTCTTCTATACTTAATCATCTTTTCCTGCTTATTCTGTTTCTGTTTCTTCATCAGTTCCTGCTTCATATGCCCTGCTTCATCTGTTCCTGCTTCAGGCGTAAATATATGCCTATGGTCAGCGAAATCATGGAAAGGTCACTAAAACAATTGGGTCGTTGGATAAACGGACAATTGACTAGGAGTCAACCCGACGAAAACTAGTTATTTTTACGAGAAGATACAAAATTCCGAACTATATATAAATAACTTTATTTTCTCGCTCTCTTATGATTTTTATAAGAATACTGGATAATAAATCATTAGTTAATAGTTAGTTTTTGGTTAATGTATGAGAAATTCATACTACAAGCTTACAAGTCATGAACATTTTTCTAATTGAAAAAGGGTTAGTTTTTGTTGGAAATAATAGACCATTCAGTTCAACACACACTCACTGGCATGACTAGTTTCGAACTCCGTGACAAGTTCATCATAAGATGCCTCACTACTGTGCCTATATACAAACTCAATTCGGCAATTCATATGTGCGAATTAGTATCGATCGAAGATCCCTAAGTATCAACATCACTGAAAGGCCTATAATTCCAACAACAAGAACAGACATAATTTTTCCACCATGTTCTTCTTTATCCTCATGCGGTCTCTCATTGTTGCAGTGCGTTAATAATATATAGTGCGTTGGAACGAAGTTCCTTTCGCTATATATTATGTACTAGTTAGTTCCTACACACCTAAGGCGCCTGTTGAAAAATACTGTAATTTAAATGGATCTTGTTAAATGATAAACTTTTGTTAAGAAATTTTGTATTTATTGAATGTATTTTTTTAAAAAAAAGTATATTTTTAGGCCCCTCTTGTAAGAATATGTATTATATTTTCCCGAAAAGGTCCTTTCTTTGATGAAAGGTACTTCTTTTATTAAAAAAAAATGGTTTCCCGTTCCATCCCGTGAAAGGATTAAGTAGAGCTTCTCACAAACCAAGAAGCTGTGCGCGTTCTAGTTTTACACTCACTGATTCGGTCCTACAGTTTTACACCGGTTCCGAACTGTATTTTGAGCAGCTTTTTCATGGCTGAATACTCGATAGTGTCGCCGTCACTAACCTAAGAAAAAGCCTTAGAGTATGAATTTTTTACAAAAAATACTTTTTTAAGAACAGGTACTTTTTAAAGAAGATGTACTCTTTTTAGGATAAGGTTATTTTTTAAGAAAATTTACTTATTTTCAGGAAGGCTACTTATCTCAAGAAAACAAAAGAAAAGGTGGTACTTTATTTTTAAGAAATGGTAGTTTTAAAAAAATTAATTTTTTTACGAAAAGGTATTTTTTGTAAGGGAAGGTATTTTTTTTTTGAAGAAAAGCTTTTTTTACAAAAGAACAAATACAATTTTAAGAGTAGGTACTTATCTCATGAAAAGTTAGTTTGTTTTACAAAAAATGTATTCTTTAAAGAAAATGTAGCTTTTTATGAAAATTCAATTTGTTTTAAATAATGTACTTTTTTAAGAGAAAGTACTTATTTAAAAACATTTTTTTTTTAAGAAAAGTTACTTTTTGTAAGAAAATTTACTTTTTTAAGCAAAGGTACTTCTTTAAGATGTTATTTTTTTTAAACTTCTTTCACTTTTGCTTTTCTAAGTTTACTTTTTATTAGGTGCAAACTACAATATGTAATAAACAGGCTCCACCTAGGAAATTTCCCATTAAACAAGAAATATGTTAGTCTGGACACAAAACAAAAGTACGAGGGTTAAAGTGCTGCCAAATATAATTCCATGCTGAGGGTTGTGTTTCATGGATTTGCCAGTCTTGCACTTTGGCTTTTCTAAGTTTACTTTTTATTGGGTTCAAATCTACAATATGTTATACACAGGCTCCACCTAGTAAACTTCCCTTTTAACCAAACCAATCCGAAAGTACTCAGTATAGTTGATAATAATGGGTTGTAATAAAGTAGTTTTCATTTAGCCCCCAGCCCGCAACGTACAATAAGGAACTCCGTTCCAAAATCAAAAATTCATTTCTGGACACTATCTTAATTCGGTTGTGACAACCTCTAATGAGGTTGTGTTAACGTCTGACGAGTTTCCGACAACCTCTAATAAGGTTGTGTCAACGTCTAATGAGGTTGTGTCAACGTCTAATGGGGTTGTGTCAACGTCTAAATTCGTTTACGGCTAATTCCGATTTTTTCTGTGAGTGTAGAGCAAATTTCATTGTATCCTCCATTACGTCGTTATAGTTTACAAAAGATATTTCTTTATTCAAATACATGATATGGTATCGTGTGCATAACATATCATATGATGTGGTAGAACCAAACCAATGTCACATTTTTATTGGTATTTAACTCCTATGTGGTCAACAAGTTATGACTTTTGTTTATTGTCATGATTCCGTATCTTGATTGTCTCGATTTTGTGTAATGCAATAATGCAACAACACAAATCTTTCTGTTCAAATTTTTGATGATAGGAGTGAGAACTAACCAAGGCACGCACACACGCAACAGGACATTTATTTTTGGATATTCATATGAAAATGTTACAAATAAATTCTCATATTCTCACACATACACATACATCTAAATGGAATTTCAAAAATATTTCAGAGTGCATTGACTACATTTATATATATAAATACATATACTATTAGGGCTGTAAATTAGTCATGTATGTACAACTTAAGTTAAATTTGGTTCGTAGAATTTTAAGCATTTGCACACACGATAGTACGTAAACAAACATTCAATAGACCTCAACTGAAATTCTTAAAAATTCTTAGTGAAATCTATGTAGGTACTTTATAATTCCTAACACTTTAAAAGGTGGAAACAGATTTAATCATTTCGATGTATTTATATAAGATATTTTGATACAACACTTTGCCATAACCATCAATATTCACGACATTTCTTTAATATGCAGTCTTTCGTCGAAGGCCATTGCATAGATATTGTTGTTTTAAAAAAATAAAAAGCGATCACCCTGTAGGCCAAGGTACCGTCTGCGTATTCTTCCATTTTAGTTTTATTATTCGAATATTGATGGTTGTGGCAAAGTATTGCTGTGGATGTTTTCGCACAAGTTGAAATTTAGATAATTCACGTTTAGTTGAGATTTGCTTATCCCTATAATGTGTGATGATAAACCCAAATACTTGTGGAGAAGGGAGCTGATGATATGCCCTGGTGGGCATTGAAATATCTATATTCCCAACCATCCACAACAATAGTCAATTTCACATTATTTTTGGAAATTCCTTATCGCACGTTGCGGCCACCATTATCAACTATATTCACCCCTACCCTGTAGGTCGTCGCCCAAGACGTCGACGCCTGAAAGTCGTGGTCACCTGCTAACGACGGCGTTGTCACAGCAATGCAAAATCGGTACCTGTAGCCCGTTTCTGTAAGTAAATCGGTAAGTTAACGATTTATGTGACGTCACAACGACTCGATTGAAAGTTACCGATTTCGTGATTACTGGTGTTTCTGTACGTTCAAATCGGTAAATATTCGGTCTGTGATAGAAAGAAACACAAATCGGAAAGAAACGGTAAGAATTGAAACAGATGACAAGCAGCTGTTTATTTGCATTTGTTTTCATCTACAAATATTTCGTATTAAAAACACTTTTTTTCAGTTTCGTATTTACTTTAATAAGTTTATACAAAATGAGTAGCATATTTGTTATTATTTACGAATTTTTCCATGATCGCAGAAATATGCTGAGAATCCACCGGCGCCACTTGAGCCAAAAGCAATTAAATAAGTTGACTGTTGGTGATGTATATTTAAAGTAAACAAACATTTGCACTCGGTTTATTTTGAATACCGATTTCGTTGAAACCGGTTCATAAATTGTCGTAAATTTCGGAACAAACCTACTTTACGTCTGAAATTCCTGGAAATTTCTTTTTTTTGGAATGGATAGGAATTGTTATTTCAAAAGAAAAATGTTATATAAAAAAATCAGACAGTTATTCAAAAAATGTATTTAATTTTTTTTTGCTTATTTCAACTTTTTCTACATAAAGAAGTTGAAACATTGGTCCTATAAAACGGCATCACTCTCGTAATATCGAGCCGTATGTCCGAACTTTGGGGGCCCATAACTCCGAAAATACAATAACAATTCCTACCCACTCCAATTGACAAATATTTTCCAGGAATTTCCGACGTAAACTAGGTTTATGCCAAAGTTATATTTGATGAGTACTTGCTTCCTCATAGTTGCAACACTATAGCAATCGGTAGAGTTTTCACTTGGCTTAAAGTCAGTGAGAAAATTATCGATTTCTAGTTGAGTCAGATTTCTTACAGAAACACTTCTTTAAGCGATTCCTATTGAGTAGAATCGAAACAAATGTCATATTACCGATTTGGAACGAGTGAATGGAATAGGGATCGGCAATTTTTTTTTACAGAAACAGTGATGGTGAGAGTGACGTCAGAGTGACGTCAAATAGGTACTTTCAATCGGTAACTGCGATCGGTACGAGTTACAGAAACGGGCTACTGGTAAGACGTCGCGGCCAGTAACGCCTGCGAATCGATAATTTACTGCCCTAACGTGTAAAGAGAAGTTTCTTCAATTTGTTTGCTAGCATGTATTTTTTTCTTGATCTAAATTCAAGTTCTAGTGATGAAGAACATACAAAAATCCTCCTTTGTATACAATGAAAAATTATAAGGCAAAGGTCAGATATATTTAACGTACCAGTTATCAAGTAAATTTTGCCATGCCATCATTTATCTACAGGTTTCAAAACCATTTTCGCAACAATAAAACAGCATTTAAATGCTTGATACTATTCCTCCGAAAATGAAGAAAAATATTCGTTCAACATCTGTGTCCGCAAGGCTTGGGGTTTTTCTCCAGTTCTTTTATTAAATTTTCGAACTGTGTTGCATTTGTAATTCTTATTTTTCCCCATTTTACTTTTATATTTCACTTTTCACCAACTTACAAATCAATCAAAACCCAACTGTTTTCTTCAAGGCGTAGCAAGTCGTGTAGAAAAAGCGTAACGACCCGAAATAAGTCGAGTCGACTCAACATATTTGTAAAAACGCCATTGCGGGTACCATGTACTCGTCGTCTGCTGTCGACACGACTTCAGAGGGGCCAAAATTAACACTGCGACACAAGACGTCGACGTTAGCTGTCGACGACGACTTACAGGGTAGGGGTGATTGTCTACTTTTGCTTTGGTTTGTGTCTAGACTAATTAGATGTCTCACATATGATGAGAAATTTCTTGTTTAAAGGGAAGTTTTCTAGGTAATTAATATATTGTAATTTTGAACACAATAGAAAGTAAACTTAGAGAAGCCAAACTTGAGGAAGTTTAAGAACAAAAATTTTTCTCAAATTTTCTTAAAAGAATAACCTTCTCCTAAAAAGAGTACCACTTCTTTAAAAAGTACCAGCTCTTAAAAAAAGGACTTCGTTGTAAAAAAAATTCATACTCTTATGGCTTTTACTTACAGAAAGTACTTCTTCTTAAAAATAGTAAATTTTCTTAAAAAAAACATTAGCTTTTAATAAAAGAAGTACCTCTCATTAAAGAAATTACCTTTTTGGGAAAATATATTACATATTCTTACAAAAAGGACAGAAAAATATATTTTTTTAAAAAAATACTTTCAATAAAACAAATTTCTTAAAAAAAGTTAATCATTTAAAAAAAAAATATCTTTTTTAAAAATTCATTTAAATTATAGTGTTTTTCAACAGGCGCCTAAGGCGTATATAGCGAAAGGAACTTCGTTCGAACCGGGTGTCCCCTGACACCTCATGTAATTTTTTTTGGTTAATAGAACTTAAATAGACCTGTCAAACGAACTATCATACTTCGCTCACTTATTAACATTTATGATCAGTATACACTGGCAAAACATTGGAATTGAGCTCTGTCCGTCCACTACCTGGACAATCTTTATGCGTCGAACTTCGCCGATTGGGCTCTACACGCTGAAAATTTGTCTTTTTTTCGATGTTTGGATGCAACTATGACGTGTATGTAGCTTGTCGCCAATATAGTATACTTGTGTCGGAACACATTGTGTTTGGTACTCAATATAATATTTTTGGGACACAATTATTAATAGATTATAATATATGTATTTGTGACCCGAATGTGGCTTTGTTTGTAGAAAACTGATGAAAACCAGAACGTGACAGTCAATATAGGAACATAAAGTAGCAGATCTTCAATTCGTGAAAACAACGCTTGCAAATATATACATGGTTCCTGGAATAAGTTGTTGGGCTGGAGTTTTTTAGCGTTTAGAGCAGTTGGAAATGACTCTATGTTTTATCGCAAAACTGTCTTCATAGATTTGGCACATTTTGGCATAACCCGTTTGGTAATAAACAAAATTTCCGCATATTGAGAGAGACGAATCCACAACAGACACTGTAGATGCCATTACATCCGTTTGGTGGGGTTTATACGTACCGTTTGGTACGGTTTATACGCTTTTGCTATCATCGGAAACTATTTCAACACAAATTAAGAATTAGGTCAATGGAGATCATTACCGCACCTTGGTCAATGATTTTTTGTTTGAAAATATGGATGACATTGATCCGGCGAAATATGGTTTCAAG
The DNA here is from genome assembly GCA_963931995.1 of Phaonia tiefii. Taxonomy (NCBI): domain Eukaryota; kingdom Metazoa; phylum Arthropoda; class Insecta; order Diptera; family Muscidae; genus Phaonia; species Phaonia tiefii. Next base: position 18,039,069 of record OZ008368.1, on the reverse strand, counting down.
CGGATGGCGATACGTGCCTTTCGTCGACCCCAACCAACGATTTATTGAAATCAAAATTTGCCGATAAATTGATTTCGACAAATGGACCTGTTAATTAGCCTCCAAGGTCGTAAAATGTTACACCTCTCGATTGTTTCTTTTGGGGTATCCTGATAAACCAGTAACAATTGACGCCTTGGGGGCCACAATTATTCGTGATATACGACCAGCAATGCTCGATAAAGTGATCCAGAATTGGACGTACAGAATGCGTTTCGGCAACAAAGATCCGCCGTAGCCATATGCTCGATATCATTTTCAGGAGTTAATGCCATGTCTTGATCTTTCGACAAAAAAATTTTCTTGATTATAATTTAATTTGTTTTGATATTATTTACAATTTCAATTTCTATTAGGCTTAAACAAACACCCTTTAAAAGACGGGCTCTTTCCCCAATCCAATGTCCCGTACATTCTACTTATAAAACGATCCGATAAATAGTTTAGCATTTTTATTACAACTTTTTTTGCAATCAGCCCCACTGTGCTTCGTATAATTGTATGTTTTATATTACTTCAACAAATTTCTTATTGGTCATTCAAGTGAATTTGTAATCTTTAAAACGAATTCATAAAATATGTCGTATCTCATTTACAAACACAATAAACCAAATCAATTTAATTATGCACCAAGTTTGACTTGCGGTTTTAGTTTCTTCATGCTTTCTTAACATTTCATGAAAATTAAAACAACCACAAAAAGTTATTTTTGAAGCTTAATAAATTTCTATCAGTGAATTCGGGGCCGAGAATTCCCATGTGTACTTTATAGTATACAACCACGCACAGTTTCCAGATTGGTACCTTCCTTGAACTTGCGCTAAGCGGTCTCCCAGATTTTTGTGGTTTAACAAAAATAGAATGCGGTGGAAGTAGTGGTTTTTAGAGGGAGTTACTTGTAGTATCCCAAGTGGGATTTAATTATAGTATCGAGTAAATCCCTTAACAAAGTTAAAGAGGAGAAACAAAAAGGTATTTTATAAAAATTTATATAATTGTATAGGATTGATTGTAAGGCGTTAGATTCAAACAACTTTGCGATATCTTCAATTATCCCGACCTAGAAATTAGGCATTTCACTTCAGGCTAAACTCATCTCAAATTGTCACCTGCTACTATTGGACAAGTTGGTTTAGTAATGGGTTGGAAAATTGAGGCTTGGATACCCTTCTTTGTTTACAACAAGGATGAGTGTATATGTAATGTTTTTATTCGTCCTTTACTATGTTCTAGTTTAATCTGGGACAGACATCTCACAGGTACGCGAGCGAGCATAGAATATCCCTCCCACTGCTCAAAATACATTTCCAGTTGTATATTTGTCGTATTCGATACGAGTTGTATATTTGAGCACGCAAAATACGTCTCGTATGCCATTAATTACACTGTGAGACAAAATTATATTATTTTCAAAATGATGGGGTTCTGTCAACGGATTCCGGTAGAAATATCTAAAAAAAATACACGTGTATCGGCGTTTTGCCAGATCTGATCAGAATTTTTTTTTAGGGCGGGTCAAAGTTTCCGCCCCTCGGAACTTTCCTGCAACATATCAGCATACAAAATTGTGTCTTGCTTACTTCTGAGGTACAAAATATGTTCAGAAGTTTTATAGAAAAGTCCCAGATAAACATTTTTGTGGAACAAATTAACCCTCTAACTGCCACGTATAACCATAATTTTTACTTTTTTTTAAAAACTCCCAAAAAAACTGCTCCAAAATGAAAATTTCACTATAAGTGTCCGAACACTTCAAAACACAAATCTTAACCCTAGATAAAAGATGAAATATGACAAAATTCATTATATAATGTGGACTATTTTTAATGGAAACAGCAAAATGATAAAATTCATTATTAACCCTTAGAAGGTAGATAGTTTTTCGGGCACATAGTGAAATTTTATCACGATAATTTTATGATATGTCCGACACACGAAATGTCATCAATTTACTGATAGATGCCTCTCTTTTCTCTCCCACACCTTCTCACATAAGCAGTCTTTGCAATTATTAGACCGCGATATTCGTATGTATCGTTATTGTTATTAATAAATAAAAAAAATTAATTGTGAACGTGATACAGTTGATGATACTGAGGGTAGCAGAGTTCGTATTTACCCCCCATTTTTAACCCATACACATCGCCGTGTGGAATATGTACTGGACATTTATCCATTACCCACGGGGTATTGGGCAAATAATAGGTAGTCACCCAAGACATTGAAGATATACCCATCACGGTTGCCCATCACCCACAGGATATTGGGGAATTACCCATCACGATTAACCATTACCCACAGGGTAATGAAGAAAATAGTGGATAGTTAACCACGAAGATGGGAATTACCCATCACGATTACCCAGTACACATGGGAAATGGTGGAAATAATGGGTAGTTATCCACGACAACAGGGAAATACCCATTACGATAAGTCATTACCCACAGGGTACTGGGGAAAATAATAGGTAGCTACCAACGACAAACGGAAACGATTACCTATTACCCACAGGGTAGTGGGGAATATAATGGGTAGTTACCCACAACGATGTGGAATTACCAACACGATTACCGATTACCCACAGGGTACTGGGGAAAATAATAGGAAGCTACCAACGACAAAGGGGATATGCCCATCACGATTACTCAGTACACATGGGGTATGGGGTAAATAATGGGTAGTTACTCACGACAATGGGGAAATACGCATCACGATTGCCCATTACCAACAGGGAAATGGGAAAAATAATGGGAAATGTCTAGAGTGTGCCAAAAACCGGCATTTTTTGACAACCGGTTATCGGTTTGTTCGAAAAATTACTTTTTTAAGAAACCAGTTTTTTTCTCTTTTTTTTCGCTTTAAATTAAATGACACATGTAGCACCTTCAACACATTTGTTTACCGACCATTGCAAATAATTATTCGTTTTAAAACTTAAAATTTCACAACTCTAATAATATATGCCAAATTTGGGTTTAATTTTAAATAAAAAGTGTATATTATATTCCAATTTGGGATATGGGCCTAGTATACAAATTTCCATTCAAAATCACATTAAAACGAATTTCTATTCGAAAATCATAATCACATTTGAAAGAGATTTTTTTGTATGAAACTTTATTAAGTTTGAAACATTATTTATAAAATATTTATAAAATTATTTTATTATTAAAATTTGGAAAAAAGTTTGAAACGCTTAATTAATTCTTATTCGTCACTAAGTCATTTTAAAATTTGAATACTTTTTGGAAATATCATTTAGAATTTATTGCAGCATAAAATCAAATTTGAAAATAGAAATGATTCTTAATTTCAAAATTTCTTTAAAATTCGAAAATCAAATCATTTTTTATTATTTTTTAAGCATATTTACACAAATTGAGAAAAAACCGGATAACCGACGTCAAATAAGCGGTTTCCAGTTTGTTAGAAAATTACGTTTTTAAAAAAACCGGTAGCAAAACACCGGTTTTTCCGTTTCGGTTTTGGATGCTATAGTAATGACCCACATCGATGGCGAATTACCCATTACGATTAACCATTACCCACAGGGTAATGGGGAAAATTATGGGTAGTTACCCACAACGTTGAAAATTACCCATCATGATTACCCAGTACACTTGGGGAATGAGGAAAATAATGGGTAGTTACCCACGACAATGGGGAATACCCAGTACGATAACTCATTTCCTACAGAGTATGGGGAAAATAATATCGTAGGTAGCTAGCAACGACAATGGGGAAATACTAATCACGATTACCCACTACCCACAGGCTAATGGGGAAATACAAATCACGATTTCACATTACCCATCTGGTAATGAGGAAAGTAATGGGTAGTTAACCACGACAATGGGGAAATACCCATAACGTTTACAAATTAGCCACAGGGCATGTGGAAAACAACGGGTAACTACACACGACAATGGGGAAAGACCGCAGGGTAATGGGTAATCCGTTAAAGCCGACGGTGGGGCAGTGGTTAGTATGGGCGCCTTTTTTACAGAATTTACCTGGATTCCCTCACCTGAGGAACTAGGCTGAAAAATGGCAGTGGGAGAGTGAAGAAACCGAATTATGCAGGATGAATGTTGAGTCCCGAAAATTTTTTCAGAGGGTAAGAAAATCGAATTACGGGCCCAATAATAGGATGCCCTCTTGCAAGGACGAGAATGGGAATCTGGTGACTGATAAGCAGTGTGTGCTCAAAATGCGCTAGAAAGACCCACTTTTCAGCACTACTTCACTCAGATTCTTCCACTGAAGATAAGCAGGTAATGATAGTGGAAGATAGTGTAGATGGTAAACCCTCCCCCCCCTTCAACCAAGGCAAGATTAGAACGGCAATCTTCCGTCTTTAAGGCAGGTTACTAAGGAATGCTAGCCCACATGCATCAATTTATATACGGTAAATGGTTGGGTGAATCTTTGCCTGACGATTGGAGTCTCAGTGTATTATGACCTGTATTCAAAAAGTTTGATCCATGTGTCAGTTCCAACTATGGATGCATCAGCCTTTTATCCATCGCGTATAAGGCATAAGGGGTGGCCGTAGGTGGTGCAATGGTTAGTGTGCGCGTCTCTTGTACATCAAATCTAGCGTTCGATCCCTTCTCCGACCACCTTAAATTTCTTTCGGCGGCAACCATCTCGCATAGTGACTGCGACACTATCGAGTAGTTAGCCATGAATAAACTTCTCAAAATACCGTTCGGAACCGGTGTGAAACTGTAGGCCCCAATCAGTGAGTATAAAACTGGAAAGAGCACCACGCAGTGATTGTGAGAAGCTCTCCGCAATTCCTTCATGGGATGTTATGGGATCCCATTTTTTTATAAGGTCTTGTCGACTGTATTATGTGAAAGACTAAATCCAATTGTTGAAAATCTGATTGGACCTTATCGGTGTGGTTCGAGACTAGGCAAGTCAATCACCGACCAAATACTGACGCTACGCCAAATCCTTTAGAAGACTAAAGCCAATTGTTGAAAATCTAATTGGACTCTAACGGTGTGGACCAGGCAAGTCAACGACTAACCAAATATTCGCTACGCCAAATACTGCAAAATACCCAGAAATGCAAATCGACACATATTATTTTTTTGGCGATTACAAAGCTGCTTTCGATAGCCCCATACGGGGAAAATTGTACGAATCAGACATAGAACTTGGGATTCCGACAATACTGATCCGGATCTGTAGAATGATGCTGACCAACACCAAATCAGCAGTGAAGGTGGGGACAGACCTCACCGAACTTTTCTGTACCAAGCGAGGACTGAGACAAGGCGACACATTTTCCTGCAATCTCATGAATATCTTAATGGAGATAATAATGAGGAAAGCTGCAGTAAATACGAACAAGACCATTAATATGAAAATCCAAATGTTGATGGCGTATGCTGACGACATAGACATCATTGGGCGAAATTTGCGAGAGGTTACTGCAGTATTTTCAAGAATCGAAAAGGAATCAGCGAAGGTGGGAGTTGCTGTTAAGGAGAGCAAGACAAAATTAATGGTCTCAATGATTAGAGAAACCTCTCGACTGGATACGCACTTCAACGTCGACAACCGATTTTATTTTGAAGTGGTAGATTAATTTGTCTACCTTGGAACCGCCGTGAACAAAGAAAACAACGTCAGCCTGGAGATAAAAAGGAGAATTTTGTTTGCCAATAGGTGCTATTTTGGGCTCAACAAGCAGCTTAAGAACGAAGACCTCAATCAACAGACAAAAATCTAGCTATACCAGACTCTCATTTTACCTGTCCTGACATATGGCTCCGAAACTTGGGTCATATCGCGATCGGATGGAAATCACCTGGGAGTATTCGAGAGAAAAATTTTGCGTAAAATATATGGTCCTGTTAGAGAAAACGGAGAGTACCGACGTCGCTGGAACCAAGAGCTATATAATTTATATTCTGGCGTGGACATAGCTGGGTGAATCAAATTAGGACAATTACTTTGGCTAGCCCATGTTATCAGAATGGACGAAGAAGAGGCAGAGCGAAAGGTTTTCGATAACGTACCCGATGGAAGCAGGAAAAGAGGATGACCAAGACGCCGCTGGAAAGACCACGAAGAAGAATCCCTCGATGTCCTTGGTGTTACCAACTACCAAGTAAAGGCGAAGGCTAGAAGCAGTTGGAGGAATATGTTGAAATTTGTTTAATTTGTTTGTTTAATTAATATGTGGACAACATCTGGCACCAAAAGTATTTCTAAATAATTGTCCTTTTATTTTGAGCTACAGTCGCAAACCCTTTTGAATATATAATAATATGTAGTACAGTGGGACTATTTTATAATTATAAGTAAGGTTAGAAAATATAACATGTTAGACTAGCCCTCAGGGGTCCAGGCAGACGGAGGTCAAAAAAAGTACTAAAACGAATTTGTTCTAAAGATACCTAATACATATAATCCCTCCCGTGTGTTACACTTTTTCACCCTTTCAAATGCTACATGTATTTTCTTTAATCTACAACGAAAATTGAGCTGGTACTGTAACGTGACGGCGTACGGCCAAAATAATCGTGTGTAACATGTAGTTGAATGTACTATATGTTTAATTGCAGCAATGTAAACACACGAACGAAAGTTTCATATCTACGATGAAGCGTTTATCGTTCAGTGACACTTATTGCTGATAACACTGTGCAACAGTGGGTCTAGGGCCTCAATCAAACCAAAAAATTGTGAAAGTACTTCGACGTGACAGAACAAAACCCTGCTCAGTTTTGCTCCTCTACGTAACAATTTTGTTATACAGGCTGAAGAAAGTTTTGGTGGTGGGTTAGGGCCCTATTGCAGATTTTACTTCAATAAATCCTAAACAACTTGAAATATTGGATTACAACCTTTGACAAGATAGTAGATATTTTCCTATTTCACAATTCCCTCTAATACATTTCTAACAAAAATTACACTATTAATCGATTATTACACGAAACGTCAAGAAAAATTGCACATATTTTATAGTTTTGACATTTCTTACCTAACGGTAAATAAATTCCGATAGCTGTATTCAAAAGAAAAAAGAATTGTAGATTATAAATTTATTCATAAATTTTCTAAATACACTAATCAACAAAAATTATATTTAAAGCTCCATAATTGGTGTAGAAATGCTGCGTTTAACCATATTCTTAAAATATTCACCTACATGTATTCAGTATTAAACAAATTACAAATTTATATTTTATACAAAGTTGTAGTGCTTAATATACTTGACAATATTGCCAAACACACTAATGAACAAAAATTACATTTTGGGTTCCAAAATGATTGTACCAATTCAGAAATATATTTTTTTTTTTTAAATTTTCGTTTATAATTTCTATACTATTAACACAGGAATGTAATAATGTTCTCCAAAGTTGTACAACTTAAGGCTTTCGACAAAATTGTCAAATACCTCAATGTCCTAAAATGTCGTAAGTATATGATGTCAAATGGTCGCATACTACAAAAATATGGTTGTTTTTAGCGTTTTGTTCATAATTGTCATATCTTTAAAGGCTTTTTCAAATAAACAAAACAACAATCGAGTCACCCTATACACTGTTACTTGAGTATCGTATCGGGTGACTCGATTGTTCTTTTGGTTACTTGAAAAAGCTTTTAAAGATAATGCAATATTTCAAGCCGTTTAGGAGTTACTGAAGTAAAATCTGAAATAGTTCCCTGACCCACACCCAAAATTTTCTTCGGCCTGTAAAAAAATTGTTAAAACCGAGCGGTATTTTGTGATACCACGTCCAAGTACTTCCACAATCTTTTGGTTTGGTTGAGGCCTGTAACAAATCCCTTTCATTTGTGTCACAGTGTAATACAAGAGAAAAACAATTGTTGAACTGAGAACAAACCATATTTAATAATTGGTAAGGCTAGGATACAATAAAAATTCCCATCTTTCTTTATTCAAACTCATGCATTTATATCCTTTCAGACCTGTGGGGCACAGAACATATATTTTTTTTTTGGTTATTTAAATATTGTATTTTACAAAACAATATTTATTTAATAAAGCAATATCATCTGAGTTCCTATCCTTTTAACTGCATATAGGTACAATCAACCAACTATCATTAACATTTATTTCATAAAACACAAAACTGTCTTGGGGCAAAATTTTAATTAAAAATACCATAGTTTGTTAGTTAGTTGGTCGTTCAATTGCAAGTTATACAGATAATGAACTCTGTGCACAATTTCATAGAAACATTTACCGGATATTTTTGTTCTCTTGTTGAAATTCCTGTCAATTTACTCACTTTATTCTTTTGTTATTTGTTATTTTCAAAGGTTGACAATTTTCTGAAGCAGTTTTTGTTAGTAATTTTATTTTATTCTTCTTTGTGGAATGAGACTTAGATATTCAGAGTGGAAGAATGAAACGGGAAATAGAGAGAAACAACATGTAGACAGGTAAAAAGTTGAATATGCTCGATATGGACGATTTTAATATAGCTACCCTCCAAAGTGGAAGCACTAGCATTGGCTTTCTAAGTAAATGGGATCATAGTTTAATATTAAGGATACGTTAAACTTTATATTAAAAGCTCTGGGAAGTTAATGCTACAACAATTACATTAATAGTGCTAATGTTTTGCTACAAATTGTACAATAGAGTGTCCAGTCGGACAAAACATCGAAAAAATATATTCTTCCGAGAAATTATAAGTCCCAATAAAATATTGTATTAATTTGCAGAACATTTAATAGGATCAGTGGCAATTTTCATAGATTCTATCTACCGAATTCTAGGAAATTTTCTCAGAACATATATACTTATGATTCCATAATGGCAGTCGGTGGTGCAATGGTTAGTGTATGCGAACGACAAGGTGGGTTCGATCCCTTCTCTGACCACCACACAGCTTCTCAAAATAGAGTCAGAGTCTTAAAATCTGATTCTTATGTTTCAATCTTTGCAAAATAATGAAACTTTTTTTGTGTTTTTAAAATTGTTTCATCAGTTTTTGTTTGTTATTAGGATTTGTTTGCGTATTTTATGATTTAGCTAATTTTTTGGCTTTTGCTATTTTTTAAAGCTTGTCGCAACATTGGGCCAAGGATGTTAGAGAGAATCCACAAACATCGACGACGCACACAATTAGGTATCAATAGATGTTCGTTGCAACGAATTTTAGTGAAAGTCTCGAATATGTTCCCGTACAAAATGCAAACAGTTCACGAATTGCTGCCTGCTGACTAGATGGCGCACACTGCTCCATTTCATGGGCACAAATCAGAAATCCGACTTGGTTGGAATTGAATTTTTTTTGGTATCGTTTTAAAGGTAGCTAAAAAAACTAGCAAATATTTTTTCATAGAAATAGATTTTTTGTCCTCCAGAGCAATTCAAAATGAGCGTTAGTAGTTGAAGGAAAATATTGTTCAAAAATACATTTGTGGAAGAAATTAAATTGTGTTCTATTTTTTAGATAGGTAAGAAGCGGTACAAATGTTGCCTCTTTTTTATTTCGTATAAATCTTAAAAAAAAAAAATTTAATAGATTTTTAAAAATTGAATTTTTCTCGATGAATATTTGAAAAATTCTTATTTTTTGATGGCAAAAAAGAAAAAACATCATAAAATATGGTGAAATATTTTTTCATTATAAATTAGTGTAAACTTTAATCTATTAGAAAAATGCATAATCTTCTCCGCTTTGTTCCGCTTGTTTTATATTTAAGCTTTTTAAAAATGCTTAAAATTACTTTTCTACTTGTTAGCCAAAATTAATTATTTTGTAGGAGATTATTTTTACTTTAATTAGTTAATAAATATTTGCGCTTTTTGAAACTGAAACGTAATACATCTGCCAAAATAAGAATCATTGACTTCTTCAATTTACACGCACATTCAGCAATATGTATTTATGAATGGCTCACGGAGAGAATACTGCAAAAGTACTGATGCACACTTACGAGATAGACTCTCTCGTTCTCCTTCTTTATTTCTCTTTCTCTCAAGTGAGCATAAAGAGTGCAAAAAACTCGGCAAACAAACATAGATATATTTGGTACGCAAACACATATGTTATAATAAACATATGTGTCTCAAACATGTAATATTGAATAGCAAACAAAATGTGTTTGGACACAGATATATTACATTTGCGGCAAGCTCCAAGCACACGTTATATTTGCATCCAAACAAAATTTTTTCAATTTGTGTGGGAGGTACCAGAATTCGTTATCCGATTTCCTTCAAATTAGACATACAATTTTCTGCATTGAAAATTTTATACATCTCAAATTTTAGTTAAAATCTGTTTATCCGATAGGGTGTTATATACATAATAAATAAAAAATATTACTTTAAAAAAATCCAATGAGTGTTCGAACTCACGTGCGATGTGTTAACACCTTTTTGCTACACGGTACCTGTTCGATTTCTATGAACACATTAGTAAATGTTACATTGGAAAATAAAAAACAGCGTTCAATCATATGATGACGTTACAGTTAAATAATATTAATACTTAAAATTATTTAAAGGCCCAGTGCAAGCACATGTGTCATTATTTTCTTGCTCAATACTTTTTGTTTTATTCCCACAAAAGTCAAAGAATGCAAAGCAACAGCCACTTGTATACACATACATACATTGTTATATTCATACATACGCTACACAAGTTCTCAAAATTGTCGTTGCTCTCTTGCTATCTCATTTTTATATACGTATAATACGTCATTACTCTCTTTGCTCTGAGAGTGCTCCGCACCCACATTTTATTGGACTTACCCATGGTAGAATGAGAAGGTAAACTCGGTAGACAGCTGTTTTCAATTTTTTCTCGTTGTTTAGTTGGCCACTTCTGTCCTATTCAAAGGTTTTGTTTCTCTTTACATTTATTTGTTGCTATACGCATGTGTTGACTTTGACACGAGGAGAGCCTAAACAAAAACAAAATGCCTGTTGTTGTTGCCCACAATTGTTGTTGTATCTACTGCGACTACTTGGTATTTTTACTATGGACTTACCTTTCACTATAATAAAAAAACAACAACACCAACAACAACAACTACAGGGTGCGGCTAAAGTTACTATATGATGTAAAACAATTGTAACTTCTTTGCTTGCGAGTATTTAACTTTTTCTTTTTTCCTATTTCAGAAATTAAACTTGGGAGAATATTTAAAAATGGAACGCTATACAATTGCGCAAAGAACTAAGATTGTTTTTCTATTCATTGAAAATCATCGTTCGATAATTAATACTCAACGTGCATACAGAAGATTTTATGGTGTAAGAACTGCTCCAACGGGTCCAACCATTCGTTCGTTGGTGAATAATTTTGCTGAATATCGGACTGTCGGAGATTCAAGACGTACGGGCAGACCTCGAACTGGCAGATCGGCCGAAAATATTGTTGCACTCTACAAAGTTATGGAAAATGCCATAAAAAGAGCACATTTTTGCGTTAGAGAAAACGGTTCTCATTTAACTGATATTATTTTTCATAATTAATGTAAAAAAATAACATAAAATAAACTTTCTTTTTATCATAAATTTTTTTGTATTTTTCATTCCATTCAATAGTTATTTAAAAAACAAATCATATAGTTACTTTAGCCGCACCCTGTACTACTACTACTGATATGTTGGTGATTTATTTGTGCTTGCTGTGTCGTGGAGTGTTTGTGTGGGTGTTGTGTGTAGGGGGGGTACCTAAAATAAAAGCTGTTAAGGGAATGCGAAGAGTGGTGAGTGTGAGTGTAAATTGTCATGGGGGAGGGGAGGTATGGGATAAGCTTCGGCTCGGCCGAACTTAACACCGTTTCTACTTGTTTTTGTATACACCGGGCAATGCTGAACATCAAGTGACTCGCTTTGTTCGGCCATAGCAACAACAACGAAACAACCAAACACACAACATCACACATACTTTGTCCGAAGTAGCTGACGTATACGTGTGTCACATAACCACATGTTTGCCATATCGAAAAAACGAAACGTATTAGTGTGTCACCATAACGTCGACTGCGCAAGCCCATGCGCTTGCACATGAAATTTTGCGTGGCTATGCTTTATATCTCCGTTCAACAACAGCAACAGACACATGAAAAAAACATACATTATTATGTTAATACATACGCTATAGACACAATTTCGTTTGCCTCACCCCTGCCACACCACTCTTTCATTGCTCTCTTGCTCGCTCATTTTTGTTTAACACGTCATTATTCTCTTTCGCAGTCGCAGAAAATCTGGTTTTAGCACCAGCTTAAAATCTGGTTTTAGCAGATTTTGACTTTGACAGATTTAGTCCCTATACGCCGCTATAGATGTTAACACATCAAAAAAAGTATAAAATGATACTATTTTGCGGCTTAAAAAGCATACATTTTTTATTTGATACGTAAAAATTATAAAAGTTTCATGAAATAAAAAATAAATAATACGAAATATGAGGTTTGTTTCATAATTTTTGTTTTTTACATATTCTACATTTATCTACCAGGGGAAAATAAAAACAGGTCCCTCCCTATCTGCTGCTATTGGAAAAGTGATTTTGAAAACATGTTTGGTTTCTGCTTAGAATAATAGTAATAATAATTTCGGTTTTTATGGGCGGTGGGCGATGGGCGTGGTAAATTTTGTTGATACTTTCAAATTTTCTTAATTCTATTATATAACGGACTCGTGCCAAATTTTATTACCCTAGGACGACTCCTTCTATTTTTGTCCCATCGATGTACGGGGACAAAGCACTGTTCGCCGGTCGCGTGTTTCGGCGGCATTTAAACGTTTGGTTAATATTTCGTATAATCGATCAGTTAATCGTATTGGCCTAATTTACAACAGACGTTGCAACCACAACAAGAAAAAAACTACAAACTATAAGCTACACACAAGAATATTTCCTTATAACAGTCAGCTTAATTTCGCAAGATATAACTTATGGAGTCAAACGACAATCTGAATTTTGCATAACAACAGCCGGGCGAAATTCGACAAGCTGCAACACGAACAGCCAGCCTTATTCCATAACATTTTACAGCACACTTTACAACCATAACAGCAGAAGGCCAAATTTAATAAGAATCGAACTCTGCAGAGAAACAGCCGGGTCAATTTCATAATAATTACGCCGAAACAGAAATAAGCGGCGTAAACGTCTACTGCTGACCGTCCAACGAGATTGACTTACTCCCATGCTCTGTTAAACTTGGTGCATGAAACTCATTTCCACTTAAGTGGTTATGTTACGAAACCAAATATGCATTCCTGGGACGCAGAGAAATGCATGAAGAACCATTGCATTCCCACAACGACCTTTTTCAGTAAAAAGTTTCTAGCCCTTATTTTTAAGGACGCCCATGAAACCGCCGTAACCGTAATTGGTTAGGGTTGCAGGCCCGTGTTAAACGAGCTTTTTCCCACAAATTGCTGGATTGGATATCGGAAATTGTTCATTTCAGCAGGACGGAGCAACTGCTCACACTGCTCGAGCCGCAATGGAGATGTTGAGACGCCCCAAATCTTCTTCCTTTGGGCTTTTTGCAATCTCGCGTGCACCTTGTATAAAACCATGTCTCAAAAACGAAAATCCAGCTGTACCAGATTCATATACTACCTGTTTGGCTATATGGCACAGAAACCAGGGTCAGGTCGCAAGCAGGTAGTATACATTTGAAATCTCTGGCATTTCGTTTAAAGAAAACTAACTGAGAACTTGCTCTGCTGTTAAAGTCTTCTAAATGTGGAATAAATGAAAGTTGAGAATCTATATAAACTCCAAGGTCCCTTACTACCATTACTCTATCATATGTATTATTAGAAAATTTATAATTGTTCACTAATGGGAACCTCTTATGAGTAATTGTTAAAATTTTACGCTTTGGGAAATTTAACTCCATGCCATTAGAATCACACCAAAGCAAAAAACAATCAATATCATTTTGAAATAACATGCAATCATTTAGAATTTGAACAACAGAATAGACCTTTAAATCGTCAGCATATAACTAAACATTACCAAATTTAAACACTGAAGGAATATCGTTAATAAATAATAAAACTAAAAGTGGACGAAGATGGATACTCCGTGGTACACGAAGATGCTTCAATATGATCAGAAATTAAGTTATCTATTTTTACAAATAGTATTCTGTCGGACAAATAACTTTTTAACCAACTTTAACTTATTTGAATGAAACCCTAAAATTTTTAGTTTATTAATTAATACATCATGATAATATTTATGAACACTTTATAAAACGTGTATAATCTTAAGATTATACTTAAATTAAACTAAAATGATTTTTCTACCAAAATGAATTGTATTACATTAAATATGAATTGTATTTGAATTATATGAAATTGAATTGCCAAATGAACCTTTATCTAATGAACTTTTTCTTTTATCTATTTTGGCTTATCCATTTATCTTAGGCGAATAACAATTCACAATAGTTTTGTTCGAATGTAATTTAGTACACAGTACTATTCAAGTATAAAAAGTGGTAATAATAAAGAAAGTTTCAAGGAAGCAGTCTCAAGGTGAGCATCCGTCTCTCTCAAAATATAAACTCTCAACTGAACATCTTGGATCTAATCCATTTGGTTTTATTCTTTCATTTCTTTCCCTAACCCTTCTCATACTTACATAAATTCTCAATCTCTGAGGATTTATGCAAGCAATAAAGGACTCCTCCAATCTCCTCACGAATTCTTGCGCCATACCCAGCGATTTAATATAGTCCACATTATCCACAACTCCAAGAGCCTATCGCATACAGTGTCTCGCCAGAATATAACTTTAAATCGTCATCGTTACTTAAATTGTGTACGGCACCTGATCTGAAGAGGTTTTAGGTGAGCAGTGAATGTAATCTGTCCGCCTCATGGGTGCTCCACCAATTTGGGGGTAATATATCATCCAAAAAATATCCATGGTCGATGCGACCGAACACCGTCATGAGCGTGGTCACTGTGAACAGGCCCCAGCAAGCAATGTATAAGTATATATCTACATATATCCGATTAATAGAAACTACTGTTTGTGGAATCATGTGGTCAATATACACGTGTCGTTTTAAAAATTAATTAAGATGAACTAAACTAAATTTATTTTGTTGGTTTTTGTCAGAGTTCGTATTCTCATTAGCTAATCCTGTCAGTCCAATTTTCCAAGACTTTCTGGTTCTATCTCTGGAATGGCTCGGACGTCATTAAACTCAAGGATGTGTATCGTTTCTGGATTATTTGCATAGCATCGGTGTTTGATGGCACCCCACAACATAAAGTCTATGGGGGTAAAAACGCAGCACCGAGGCGGACGATTGACATCGCCAAGACGGCTTATAACAAGGTTACCGAACTTATTGCACAAAAAATCGGTTGCATGATGACCGCTGTGACATAGTTTGCTATCCTGCTGAAACCAAAGATTATAAATACAAGCGCATATTTTCCATTTCAACCGATAACAAATCCCATAATAATGGGTCAATGATGCCACAACTCCAAACTCCACACCTAACTGTCACTCTCTGTAGATGCATTGGCTCCACGACAATGACGTGCCGGGTTTCTGATCCCCAGATGCGGCAATTTTGTTTGTTGACATAGCTGCCGAGATAGAAATGTTCCTTGGCGGAAAATTTAAATTTTCGGCCAAATCCGATGTCCGATTGGAGTTTCCAATATTTGTAATAGTTCCAAACGTTTTTCAAGCGTAAATCGACTCATTTTGGTCCGCGGTGGTATGATACGGCCTGATTGTCAATATTTCGAAAAAATCTATCAGTGTTAAAATAACATACGATTTCAAAATATATGGATTTGGACCACCCTGTATAATGTTTATGATATATACCACTTAAGCAACACGTAAAATGAGGTGGGAGCGAGGAAAGTATACGATGAAGGGATGTATCTTTTTGTATCTAGTTCAGCCATAAAGGTTTGGCGACTCACCCGAAGTTAAAGGCAGACTGTTCCACTATGATAGAGTTACTGGGAACGTCTTGTTTTGAGCATCTTTTATTCCAATTGGTTTACAGTACTGAAGCTTTACCCTTGTTTACAAAAAACTATTGTGTCATTTGACCAGTTTCCTCGGCATTCCTTTTTGAAGGAAATTCTATGAAACCTTTTTTAGGGAATCGCATCGCTTTTAAGCAGATCAAAATGCTGAATCATTCTTTTTTCAAAATCTTTATTAACTCAAATAGAGAATATGCATGTCTGACGACAATGTACATGTATATGAATATGAATATATATAACTCATCTTAATACAAAAGACAGTTCCATTTATATTTGCGTTTCGGTTGCATGGCATTGGTCTACAATGGGACCGAAATACTCGTAAATGTAAAGCAAAAGAATTCAATCCTTTTGTTTAAATTCTCGGAAACCAGTAGCAGCAGTAGCAGGAACAAAAATACTGTATAGAAAACAATAGGATATGCCACAGCCAATGAATGGCATATAAGTTAAAATTCATATTTACAGATATGCACATTAGGGTTGCCAATAATTTCGGTTCGGACTATGTTGTTCAAAGAAATCCACAGTACACTGAGAAAGTACATAAATAGCATGAAACTACACTGAACATTTAACGCCTAATGATGATCATCGAGTGTGGTTCGAATTCTGCTGTGAAAAGGCAAGTTAAACTGTTACAAAATGAATATATAACGACACACAATTATTTGAGGTAACATCATTAAAAACAACAGTCAGTATCCACATACACGCTAAAAAAATAACTACCTCTCTAATATATTCTACCAAACATATTCTGCAGGCACCATGTATATATTTATGTTTGCAAGTCCTAAACTCAGGTGTATTTAAATGCGAACATTAGCATGTTGACTGACAAATATGTATGCTTTTACGTGTAAACATATGCGTGCTTCATCCCAAACATCCATATACTTACGTGGAAACATATGCGTGTTTTCTCCCAAACATAACAATATTTAGAAACGAATTGTTCTTTCATTATTTATTTATTATAATTAAAATAAATAATGTATACAAAAAATTAAAATATTCTTTCATTATTTATTTATTATAATTAAAATAAATAATGTATACAAAAAATTAAAATATTTACAATGACCCTTTGTATATTTACTTGCTGAATGCATTACTTATTTACGAAATGAAAATCTGTTCGTTTGTTGTGTCTCACGTCTTTGTTTTCAGAAGGTTTCAAATATTATATTTCACAAATGGTCCCCCATTCCAATTTTTTCAGTAGTGGTTCTGGCAGAAAAAAGGATTTACATTGTTGCCCTTTCCAGTTTCTGTCCTCAAAGTCGTTTCTCACTTTGGTAGCACACATAAATATATCCGAAACACATACACTACACAAAAACCAAAGCAACATCACAAACTATTTAACCGTCCGAGCGTTTGATTATTCTCTTTTCACTGATCAAGCGCTTTTGATGTCCTCTGTCGGATGACCCATTGACGACTGAATACATGAAATGAAAACGCAATACATCAGCCAAATAAGCACATCCAGGAATAATTATGAATCACTCACTGAGAGAATAATGCAAAAATACAGATACACACTAGTTGTCCCCCTTTTATTCTCTTGCTCTCGAGAGAGCATAAAAAGTGCAACAAACACGGGTGTATTTATATCACAAACACAAATATATTACGGTCGCAAACACATATGTATGTTATAACATATTAATCATTGTGTCTCAAACATGTAATATTGCATATTAAACACAATGCGTTTGGGCACAAGTATATTAAATTTTCGACAAGCTCCAAACACATGTTATATTTGCATCTAAACCAAAAAAAATCTGCAGGTTTTGCAGCGTGTAGCTGGTGGCCACCATATAAAATATTCGTACTGCGAGACGACTATCACCGCACAAATTATTTGTCTTAAATCCACTAATTAAAGACGACATCTTTATCGAATATGAATTCATTAAGTGGATATAAGATATTAGGTAATCAGGTTAGTTAACTGACGTTTTTTAAAGTGTATCCTATGTTACCACCTCTAATTACAACCAGCAACCAATTTACGATCTGTCCATTGATAGGTTTTAAACCATATGGGAACATTGTTGGAATCTAGTACTAGGAGAGTTTGGCAGCTCCGGAATATTTTGAATACAACATATTTATTTCTGCATTCAAAAATTTTATTTCTCAACATAGACCCCATTTGCCTCGACATATTTCTGCCATCGTATTTCCGATTATGTTTTCCTTCCAAGCAATAGGTTTTCTCTGGGTTCTCAAAATAGCCATTTGTTTCAGTAATGACCTCTTTATTCGACCCAAATCGACATCCTCAGGTTTGAAACTGGGGGCTAAATGCGGGGAATATGGTGAATGAGGTACCAGTTCTTAGCGCAATTTATGGAGTTTTGCCATGGCATCGCCAACTGTGTATCACTGCGTTGTTGTGGTGGAAGAACACTTTTTATTCGCCAAATGCGTTAATTTTTGCTTCAAATCAATATCGACTACGTCCAACAACCTTAAATGATACTCACCAAAAACCTGTCGCAATGACTTTGTTGACAGACAGACCCTCCTTGGCCTAATATGGTACATGTTCGCCTGGAGAACTCCACCGCTTTCAATTTTCCTTGGTCTCCGGTATATTTTGATGGCTCTATGTTTCGTCCATGGTTACGTAATGACCAAAAATCTCCATCAAATTGAAGTTGAATTTCGCCCAACACTCCTTTGGAGTGGTAACTCAATTATGCTTATGGTAGTGTATCGTGGCACCCACCGCACAGATAGTTTTTTCATGTCCAAATATTCATATGGAATGTGAAATACCCGCTCAGTTGATAGGCCTACAGGCTCAGCCACCTTACGCAACATCACTCTCCGATCGTTCAATATCATCGCATGGATTTTATCGACGATTTCTAGCTGGAAGACATCTTTCGGGCGACCTGAACGTTTGACGTCACTTGTGTTGGTACGACCAAAACAAAACTCACCAAAGGACGATACTTACTTACTTACTTATCCGGTCTTGATCAACCCGGAGGCTCAGGAAACTTACAAATCGAAGATCATATATTTTACCAACCAAATTAAGTGTACGCAGGGATTCGCCAACCTAATCCCTGCAGCGGCGTCTTGGTCTTTCCATTTCCCGTGGTCCTTCGAGTTCGGTTTATCCTTTCTACTGGTATGGCCTAGCAAGCGAAATCGCGTAACAATGTCTCATACAGCTTATGGTTCATGTGTCACCCATACTCGCCGGTGTGCATTAAAGGGCCACACATTTTTCGGGGTATTTTTCTCTCGCAGACTCCTAGATATATTTCGTCTGCTTGCAATAAGGCCCAGGATTCTGCGCCAGGGACCAATACAGGTTGTATGAGAGTCTGATATAGCTGGACTTTTGTTACTCGAAAAAGTGGTTGCTTGGCCCAAAATAACATATATTCGGACAAACAATTCTATGCTTTATCCCAAGGCTGACGTGGTTTTTTGATGTGAAAACATCTATAGGCGCGGAGGTACGGCATAAATTCACAAAGTGAACACATCCAAACACAGTTTGTCCGACTGCGATCACACTTTGTTTACCGTTAAACTCCTCCGAATCGGCTGGACCGATTTGTATGAAATTTTGTGTGCATATCCGGTAGGTCTCAGAATCGGCCAACATATATTTTTCATTCACCTAAATGATAAGGGTGACCTACCCCAATATAGAACACCGATTTGTCCGACTGCGAGACACAGATTGTCAGACTGCGAAAAAAACATACACTGATGTAGCGGCAGCGTATAGTAGTCTTGTGTGGGTGCGGAGCACTCTCAGAACAAAGAAAATAATGACGTGGTTCTACGTATATAAAAATGAGATAGCAAGAGAGCAACGAAAATTGTGTGAACTTTTGTAGCGTATACATAACAATGTTGGTATGTACGTGTGTCTGTTGCTTTGCATTCTCTTTTTTTTTGTGGGAATAAAACAAAAAGTATTAAGCAAGAAAATAATGACACATGTGCTTGCACTGGTCTTTAAATAATTTTAAGTATTAATACTATTTAAATGTAACGTCATCATATACTTTTTTTTTATTTTCCAATGTAACATTTTCTAATGTGTTCATAGAAATCGTACAGGTACCGTGTAATAAAAAGCGGCAGACCCGAGGTATGCAAATTCGTCCACTGCCTTATAACGGTTATCAACGTTCACGCTTTGATCAAATCGCATTAAGGCCCAGGTCCCCAGGAAGTCGTTGAACGGTTTTTATTACATCCCACGAAGGGATGGGGCAGAGCTACACACAACCAGTGAGCTGTGCGCGTTCTAGTTTCCTGCTCACTGATTGGGACCTACAGTTTTACACCGGTTGCGGACGGAAGTTTCGAGAAGCTTTCTCATGGCTAAATACACGATAGGGTCGTTGTCAATTTCCTAGGCCTAAAGCCACACTAGTATGGTCCAATCAGGTCAGCGATAATTGGATTTAGTCTTTCGCACATTACACTTGATACAACCTTATATGCTATGGATAGAAGGTGTTTCCCACGGTAGTTGGCACAGAGACTCGGGTCACCATTTTTAAATATGGGACAAGTACACTGAGACTGCAATCGCCGAGCATGCATTCATCTAACCAAATTTTGCTAATGAGCTGATGCTTATAAGCTCATCGTCGACAACTTTAAACAGCTCCGTTGGTAATACATCGGCTTCTCGCTGCAAACATGTATTTTGTATACAATTTTGCGTCGATGCTAGAGTTTTTAAACCATAGTGACCGTCTGTGGTGTAATAGTTAGTGCGCGCGGCTCTTTTACACATGAACTTGCATTCGATCTCTTCTCTGACCAAATACCGTTGGGAACCGGTGTAAAACTAGAATGAGTGTAAAACTAGAAAGCGCACAACTCATTGACTGTGAGAAGCTGTTCCCAATCCCTTCATGGGATGTAATGGGTTCCATTTTTTTAGTTGCCCAATCGGCAGATTTTTGGATATTTTCATACAGGCTAAATAATATAAAAGTAGGTCACGCAGATAGCTTTATTACACAAAAGAATATTCCGATCAGCGAAGGTAATATTGGACCCTTCCCAGAGGAGAAAATACATAAAATCTCGTTGATAAAAATTTGAGAAATAATTCCACTTATGCATTAAGCCATCTTCAAAAACGTTTCTCAAAGGGATTTAACATTCTTAATTGGGTATGTCTGTTCATCACCATTGTATGAAGGTTTTACATCCATGCGTGTAGAAATTGTCAGCAGAGCAACTACTGATCCATTTAGCAGAGCAGTAAGTGAAACATTCTTTTTTAAGATAATTCGCGAAACATTCATGCACTAAATTAGCAAAATTTGGAATTAGTTATTTTCGCCAAGAAACGAATTGAATGAAATTTGAATCAATTCCTACGAATTTGGCAAAAATCAATTGCAATTCATTTCCAATTCAAATGAATTTGCAAAATGAATTGCAATTCATTTGAATTGAATCGAAATGGGTTAATTTGCTCATATTTTCCAACTTCCATCCGTTTTGAATTGACCAGTTAAACTCTGGGAAAATAGCCGTGTTCAGTTTTACCTACTGTAGCCTGTTCCTAGATGCCTCGAGGTGGACACATCCCTCCGATAGGTTTTGGAACGAAGTTCCTTTTTGCACGTTGCGGGATGGGGGCTAAATGAAAAATTTTGTAAACAACTTTTTTTTAACTACTTTATTACCACCCATTATTATCAACTATATTGCGTACTTTTGGTTTGTTTTGGTTTAATAGAAAGTTTTCTAGGTGGAGCCTGTTTATTACATATTGATCCCAATAAAAAGTCAATATTGAACAGCCAAAGTGCAAGACTGGCAAATCCATGAAATACAACCCTGAGCATAGAATTACATATGGCAGCATTTTACTCGTACACTCGTACTTTTGGTTTAGTTTGTGTCTAAACCAACATATGGGTAGAAATTCTCGTTTACTGGGAATTTTTCTAGGTGGAGCCTGTTGTAGTTTTGAACCGAATAGGAAGTAAATTTAGAGAAGCCAAATTGTAAGAAGCGTAAAACAATAACATTTTCTTAAATAAGTGCGTTTTCTCAAAAAAAATAACCTATCCTTATTCTTTAACAGAGTACCTTTTCTTTAAAAAAATACTTTATCTTAAAGAAGTAACTGTGCTTAAAAAAGTAAAAAGTTCTTCTTTGTAAAGAAAAATTCATACTTTCAGGCTTTTTCTTATAGAGTACTCTTATTAAAAATGGTACCTTTTCTAAAACATTAGCTATTAATAAAAGAAGTACCTTTCATTAAAGAAAGAAAATTTTCGGGAAAATATAATACATATTCTTACGAAATGGACCTAAAAATATATTTTTTTTTAAAAAAATACATTCAATATACAAAAAATTTCTTAAAAAAAGTTTATCATTTTACAAAAAGTATTTTTTCATCCATTTATTTTTCAGCAGGCGCCGTAGGCGTGTTGGTACTAACTAGTACATAACATGTAAATTTTTTTTTTAAATATTCGTGTTGTTATATTTTTCCCATTTCTTTTCTGTGGCTCCCCCCATATCCGGCAATACAGCCAAATTTAGATTTTTTAAAGGATTTGTTATATTATTGTCTTAAATCTTTTTCCAAGATAAAACGAAAATTTTCCCAAAAAATTGAGTGACATCCTAATGTGCATGTATTTTATTCATATGTACAATGCGGATATATGAATCTGTACAAATATCCGCGTATACATATGAACAATATATATATATATATATATATTTATGTACTATATGAATATGAAAGCATTATACCATGTCCATTCGGATCACATATACATAAATTGGACATTCTGCAATTTTTGGTTGTTATGAATAGTTTGGTATATCTCACTAGAATAAGAAAGGTCTTTATATCATTCACATATAGTTACAGTGCTAAACATTTACAAATGACCACTGAATAACAAGAAAATGATTTAAAACTTTGTAGCTTATGATTTTTTCATGTATATATGGGCGTTTTCCAGTAGATATTTTATGGCACATCTAACAAATATGGGATTTTTGTTCAGTATTGTTTTGCATTTCATCTTGGAAAGACTTAGCCCGCCGCCGTTCCTGTCTTTGGTCTCATGAAAAGCTTGAAGAAGATCTATTCTTTTGGCCAGATATTTTGTTCAGGGACGATGACAATTTCTGGCTTGATCGCTACGTCAATAAATGGAGTAACTGATTGTGGGCGGAAGATCACCCCGAATTAGTGCTGCGACATCGACATCGAAGTTTTGAAAATATCGATGTTTTTGAAAAACATCGAGTACTTTTAACATCGATGTTTTAGTGCCGATGTTTTTCCAACATCGATGTTTTGTATCGATGTTTGCATCGATGTTTTTCTGTGTGACGATTGTGACAAATTGCCTTTATATAAGGAAAGTACCATAAAATATTAATATTAACTCGAATTGTTTATATTTGCTCATTTATTCGCCGCCAGACGTCAACTGCCACCTTTATGCGTAGGTGGTTGACGCCGTTAAATAGTCGCGATCAGCACAGTTTTCCGATGCCTTCGTTGTTTTTATGTAAATATCAAAGCGATTGAGTTTATTCATAAATCACTGAAAATCATAAAGTGAATAAATTGAAAATAATAAAGTGAACATAAATCAAATAAAAGTGAACCAAATAAAATTGCCAACTGAAAACTACACGTTTCCCACAGCAGCAATTGTAAGATCTAAAAAATATAAAATTCAGCGGTAATACAACCAATTTAATTGGTAATTTAAAGGCCAAATATAGAGCTATCTATACAAAATATTGTAGTACCTCGACAACCGCAAATTCAACGCCACGCCACGTACGCCGACAGCAACATCTAGCATTTCTGAAGGATCGGAAGAAATACCGAGTACAAGCAATGTAAGTACGAGAAGAAGTACGCAACAACCATTGGAATCAACAGGTAAGAATATTTTTAATACCATTTTATTTACTCTACTTTTATGTACAATCCCTAGACAGGTGCTTTAGAAGAATTTCAGCTTTCAAAGATGGAGGCGACAAATATAATAGGACTACAACTGCAATCCTGTATCTGATCTGTAGAGACAGTAAACCAATGACGATAGTTGATGACGAAGGCTTTAAATATCTTTTAAAGGTTAAGGCAGATTTATATAAAGTACCCTCAAGGCGTACCATCGACAAGCTCCTTGTCTCTAAATATGACTACATATATACCAGGTTTAGTAAAGTAAGAATTGGAGAAAGTGTTTTTTGTATGCCTCACAACTGATATATGGGCCGAAGGGCATTGGACAAGAAACTTTCTCGGCATAACCGCCCATCTTATGTCGGATAACTTCATAGAGCAAACGACTGACTTGCAGCTTCAAAATTTTACCATTGGAGCATTTGAGCTCACCGAACGTCACACTAACTCATGAGCTAAGTACAAAATGCTCAGAGTGGAAGATAGGGAAAGACAAGGTAATAACAATTGTGACGGATGATGGAGCCAATATAATTAAGGCAGTTGACATAGCTTTCGGTAAGACACTGTTTTGGGCATCTGTTTACGCTGTCTCAACCCATTGAATGTGCAACGAAAGATATAAGCGGCGAGAAGTTTGTTACTGCAAGTGTCGTCATACCTGTTTTAAGGCTAATGAAAAACAAAATATACGAGCCAGTAGTGACCACCAGTTTTGGTAAAAAAAAAACTAAAGAAACATTGAAACTGCAGTTTCAAAAACGGTTTGATGGCATTGAGAACAATCCATTTTTTCTATTGCCACGCTTCTCGACCCTAGATTCAAAACCATTCATTTTGACGATAGCGTTGCCCTGGCAACAGCAATAAGACAATTGAGCAGAGAGCTGAAAGAGAATCACGAATTTTCTTCATAATCTGATGGTCATTCGTTGTCTACCAATAGCCCAGGAAAACCAGCTCCTTCAGGTATAAACTTTACAATATATAAAAAAAAGAATTCCTAAGATTGTGTACCTTATTTCAGGCTTCAACTTTTTCGATACGCATCATAAACTACTGCAAGAGAACTGGAAAACGAAACGGATCTCCTGGGCAATTGACCAAATGGACACTGCTCAAATGCCGGCAGAACTGGCTGTATATTTAAAAGGCCCAATTTCCAGACTTAATGAAAATCCCATTGAGGCATGGCAATAGGGATATGTACCTAAAAACTCAGTCTTGATGGATACTGCCATTAAATATTTGCCAATTATAGCCACGTCTGTCCCCTCTGAGAGAGTGTTCTTGGCCCCATTCCAAATTTTGGAATGTTGAATAAAAGTCTTTTTTAATTTTTAATTCTTTATCTACTCCACAAGCATCCAATTCCTGTGTGTCCTATTAAGCTAAGTTAATGGACCACATTTCCATTGTATTATTTTTCTTTAATTTGTGCTTTTTAATACAATTTTGTTTTTGTGTTTTTTATTTAATTTTGTTAGCAACTAGAAAACATCGATGTTTTGTATTTATTTTTTTTAGCAATATAAATAAAACTATCAGTATAGTTTTGTATATCGTGGATCTAAAGAGAATGTAAAAGAGAAAGAGAATTTCAGCAAAAACAAAACATCGGCAAAAAACATTGATGATCGAAGAAACATTGATGTTTCTGCCTGACTGAGATTGTGACCAGTGGTGTAAATTGCCTCTTCTGTTATAATTTTGGCACCTCGATTTCTAAAAAAAAATGTCACACAAAAACGAAACATCCCCAAAAACATCGATGTTGGGAAACATCGATATTTTGACGTCGTTGTTTTCTCGAAATCGATATATCTTATTTGAAACATGGATGTTGTAAAACATCTTACATCTGACGAGGTAGTAGGCCATTTCGTCGAGTTAGAGTTGTTTTTGGTAATTTACTCTTTAGTTTGCATAATACAGACTGAAATAAAAGGGAATGCGTAGTTACGTTCGATGCAAACAGCATAAATATAATTTAGCTGTCATAAGTATCAATCAAACACTTCTAACCTGAGTTTGCTGTATGGTCTATAATCTGTATGTCTTCTTTGGTCTCTCATTCTACATCATTTCCCTAGTACCTTTTCGATCAGCTGGGCCATAGAAACCCCCTGCTTTTATGCAAACAAGTTGAAGCATCAAATATTCGACGTTTTGATATGAAGCAATGCATAAGAGACAGGGGGCACTAGTTGGTAAAATCGACGAAAATGTGGTATTATACCACAAAATGCCGATAAATATACTGCAAAAACTGATTTTTCAAATAAATAAAAGGTGGAATACTTCACTACGAAAAAATGTGCTGTTTGCAAAGCAATAGTGCTAAAAAATTATAATAAATTGAAAGAAATTGTAAAAATTGTAGGGTAATTGTGCTAAACGGCACTTAGCATAATTTTTTTAAAAACAAGTGCCAAAACCAAAACAATTATTCCAAAACGGCACAAATTATGCCAACATTGTAACACTGTTCAATACTCTGTGGCGACGACGAACTGCTTGTTCGTTCGCTGCTGCTACATCAATACCATCATACTTATTCTCAGGCAGAAACTATTGTTGTACAAGAACCACGTACGTGATGCTAACGCTGTGTGTTGTTTGCAAGTGTGCACTTTGATATATTGCCCTACCCGTGCATATAGATGTTAGACACATCAAACATTTATACCACAGAAAAATTCAACTCTATGATGTAGTAAACACTCACCGCAAAGCAGTGCAAAAATGTTAGTATGCAAGAGGAAAAGAAGAACATGGTGGAAAAAAACGTCTGTTGTGGTGTTGGAATTATGGTGTTGGAATTTCAGTGTGTGTTGATACTTAAGGATCTTCGATCGATACTAATTCGAAATCTAAATAGCCGTCCTGGCTAATATGTTGTTGTCAGCTCTCTCAAATTGCATGACGTTATCTTGAAATCCCTGAATTAGCTCATAGAGTAAGATATAAACATAGAGTAAATATCTACCCAGAGAGAACATCTCTCGCAGCAAAATTACATTTGAGAAGTAAAAAAATAAATAAATGGTTTCCCATTACATCCCATGAAGGGACAGGGGAGAGCTTCTCACAATCACTGAGCTGTGCGCTTCCACGTTTTCACTCACTGATTGGGACCTACAGTTTTACACCGATTCCGAACGGTATTTTGAGAAGCGTTTTCTTGGCTAAATACTCGATAGTGTCGCCGCCACTATGCGAGGTGACCGCCGCCGAAAAAAATTTTTTAAGGTGGTCTGAGCATGCACAAGAGTCGCGCACACAACCATTGCACCACCGAGAATTTGAGAAGTATTGCTTTAATAATAGTAGAGAGGGATTAGTTCAAAACAACCAACAAGAAAACAATGGTATTTCGGTACACAAATATATACTAACAATAAGGCTGTTTTTTTTATTCCCTGCTAAACTAATTTGTCGACGACTTTGTATGGGGAACTAAGCGATATTAAGCGATTTTAAGCGGCGCTCCATACAAAGTCGTCGAAAAATTAGTTTATCAGGGAATAAAAAAACAAGCTTATTATCAGTCAACAAAAAAGTGTAAAATATTTAATTTCACAGATTTTCTCCAAAAGGACATGAAAGGTGTAACTCAACATCTCTCTATCACATCGTCTTTACCATGAAGAGTGTAAAGTGAAACGCCAGATGAGAAAACTGTTCCCCCTAGGTATACATATTTACTCTATGGATATAAAGAGTGTTCATGTGTGTGTTCAGTTCCAGCAAATTCTCGTCGAAAGTCACTGGACTAACGACAGTTTTGCTACAGACTTTTTATGGCAGAATTTCACGTAATACAAATAAACATGATATAAAGTTGTTGCGTTCTGCAAATCGAAACAAATTTATTGCATATACAATTATTTTAAAAGTCATTAGTGCCATTTAAATCAAATTTAAAGTCAGTTTTTTTAAATTGCCTATCGCTCACTCTCTTTCACATTCTGTCCTGTATCAAATTTGCAGATACTCGTAGAATGTCGATTAGCTGTACTATCGAAACCCCCTAGTTTTGATACTGTTTTTCATGCCAGTTATTTTCTGCCACAATTCGGATGTAATACAAATACAAATTAAATAAAGTTGTGTTCTTCAAATCGAAACTAATTTAATACACATAAAATTATTTTAAAAGTCATAAGTGTCATCTAAGTCAAATTTAAAAACAGTTTATTTTAATTCTCCTATTGCTCATACTCTTTCACATTCTGTCCTGTATAAAATTCGCAGCGGGAGGTCGATAAGCTATGCTATCGAAACTAGAGATGTGCGGTTCGGGTATTTGAAGAACCGGTTCTATCGAGTCCGCTTCCGAGAAGCACTGGGTATTTGGCCCTGTTCCGATTCTCAGCAGATTGCTGCACTAAAGAGTCTTACGTGCGTATCATGTAAGAATAAAAAACTTGATAAAAAATAAATATTTTCATACCTTATCCAAAGATTAATACTTTTGGTTCCTTTGCAACTGAGTCCTTTTATTCGGGAACCATTTTACGGTTCTTTTCAAACCGTTTCTCAATTCTTTTAGATTCGGTTTTCCGTCTTTTTGAAACCGTTTTTGGTTCTTTTGATCACGTTTTTCGGTCCTTTAAGAACCATTTCCTGTTCTTGAAGATTCGATTCATTTGGGCCCGTCTTTCGGTTAGTTTGAAACCGTTTTCGGTTCTTTTGCAACCGTAAGTCGGTTCTTATAAACACCGGTCCGGACGGGTCTTATAAAGAACTGGTTTTGCAGAACCGGTTCCTCAATTCTGTGCATCACTAATCGAAACCCCCTAGTTTTGATACAATTTTTTATATCAGTTATTTTCTACCAGAATTTGGACGTAATACAAATAAAAGTTAATGAATGATGTTGTGTTCTTCAAATCAAAACTAATTTATTGCATAAAAAGTTTTATTAAAAGCCAATGGTGCCACAAAAAATAAATTTAAAGTCAGTTTTTTTCAACTTGCCTATCACTCAGTCTCTTTCACATTCTATCCTGTATTAAATTTGCAGCTAGGAGGTCGATCAGCTGTGTCATCGAAACCCGTTGGGTTAGCTAAAGGTGTCATGACACTGGTTTTCGTCTCACTTTTTCTTGACTTGAAGACAGAGAGGAAATAACTATATTCTAGTAATTGAAGTAGAAAGACAATTTGTGTTAGTTTGAAGAGTAAAATTGTATTAGAAACAAATTTTGTCAGAAAGCGAATAGTCCGGGTATTTCCGACTTCAAACCGCGTCTTCACTTTTCTTGCAGTGTTACCACCTATTTTTGATTTACTTCTCAAGTGTCTCAGGACCAACACCTCTTCTTGTTCAACTTTTGTTTTAACACAAGTGCCCTTATTTTTGTTTGGGAACTAAATCGAAATGTGAAAAGTCCGGTCGCAAAGAATTTATTTCCTACGAAATAAATTTGGCATAACAACCATTTATTTGATTCTATTGTGAACGCCCCGTAGCACTATTTTTTCTTATTTTCTTGTGAAAAATGACTACCTCGTGCATCGAGGTAAATGTGTATTTGCATAACCAACCCCTTTGCTTATGACACAGATCAAGATTCCTATAATACGTCGCATTCTTAAATGGTTTCAATTACCATTATCACGTCCTGCTCCTATATGTATGTCCCCGACTGTCCGGATATCTATGTGAAAACACACGGTCAAAATATTCGTAGCCTCTTCTATAGAACTTATAAATAAAAGGGATTATGAAAATTCAAAAATATAAAGAAAAACAGGTTTAATTATCCATGTGCTACTTTGGTATGTCTATAGAACCAAAGGATTACGGACGCATTGTAGCCTTTTGTTTGTTATGTTTATAAATAAAGACAGAGCTTGGAAAACAACCAAATGCTGCAGTGGCTGTGGGGTTTTGGCACTGCTGCTTAAATCTAAAGAAAGCCAAGTTTGATAGATCAGAAGGATTTGTGTTACACAAATAAAAATACAAAATATTTACTTCGCATATTAGGATTTTGTTATTTTAAAGAGCAAAACAGGAAATTATTTTGTTCTTTAAGCCTTTTTAGATATTATTACATACATATGTTTATGGTTAACAGATTTAATGTAAATGAATTTCAGTGAAATTTTATTTTTATTTCGAAGTGACTTTTACTGCAGTGTTATTAAACAGATGTTCTTGGAAGTTTTCCAATTAGTCTGATGTATGTTTTATAAATTGGGGTCAGCATAATCATTATAGTCTTTATAAAATCTGGTTAATAATTGTAATTTAAATCTTCTGACAACCTCGGAAATTGTGATTGCCATCTACTTTTAATTTAGTTGTGGATAGTTTTTAAAGTCGAAAACTAGTTGAAATGAAAAACTGAAAACAGAAACTCTTTGGAAGTAGTGTTTCGATAATTGTGAACACATAAAATCAAAACAACTTTATCTTCAAGGTCAAAATCGCAAAAATCTTTAAAAAATCCATTTTTTTAACCTTTTCTCCACTGTTCAGGCCCATAGGTGGCAAACCGTTCAAAATTCAAGGAATCAATCAACTACAAAAATTTACCGAAGAAGACAACTTTCTAGAACATATTAACTTCCTGGGAGTAATTCTTAATAATGTTTAGGTAGCAGCAAAAGTGAAAAATTTTCCGAAAATTTGTTAATTTAATTTCAAAAAAAATATTCGTATTATGTTTATAATGTTGATGGCCCTGGACTTGCAAATCGCACTCTCTTAAGTTGTGGATCCAACTCATCGTCCGAATCTGACTCTGATTCAGAACTTATGGTGTCCACAAGGACTTTGCTTCCAGACTGCCCTCCATGAATATACCTGAATTCATGGAGGGCAGTCTGGAAGCAACGTGCTTGTGGACACCATAAGTTTTGAATTAGAAAAGAAATCAAAAAAGGAATGCAAAACAATGCATGAATAAAATTGATATTACATCTGCAAGCAATGCGTCGAGTTTTTTTTTGCCTTTATACCGTTTTTCCATGGGCATTGTGGTTTGGTGAAACCGTTCTCTTTGCTCATCGGATTCGGAAGGGAGTTGTTTGATAAAATCGTTAAACTGAAAAAGCAAATGCAGCTTTCATGTCAGCGATGTGCTGATTTTCTTAAAATAATACAGCATTTCTTTCACCCATTATCTTGCTTCCGGTACCGCGTCTCGATCCCCTCCCAAGACTCTGGTGCATACACGCTGAAGGTAAATCCATGCCATTGAATGACTATCATGAAGTAATTATTCAAAGTTGCTCTTGAATAGCTTTCTAATGTCAGGGCCAGAACAGAAGACAGAAAAGAAAACATTAACAAAGTGAAAATAGTTCAATGAGGTGAACAAAAATTCGTTTTAAATTTACTACCATACGTTTTTTAATTTTGTCATCGCTACGCTTAAGGAAAACGCTTTTCAAATAGTCTAATGCGTTTGGACAATTTACAACGGCCACTTCGATGAATTTTTTAACAATTCCCAATTTTATGTGGAGTAGTGGCAGTAATATGTCTTGAGTATTATCAATTAAAGGTGCATTCTTAATTTTATGTTGTTTCATTTGTTCCTCCACACTTCCTCTTGGTCTCCACGAATTACATTGGTATTGATTCAGAGGTAGGCGCGAATCCCAATTACAAAGAAAAACAAAATAATTTTGTAAAGCCGCTCTTATCGATGATCCCTTGCAAAATGTTAATGACCTTCAAATCACAGCAAATCTTCCATTTATTTTCGTAGTATTGGATTTTTGTCATTATATCTTTCAATATTTCATAGCTTTCTTTCATGTTAATACACATTGCTAGCGGAATGGTAGGTTTTCGGTTAGACACATGCAACAACACTGTTTTCAAGCTTGAAACAGAACCATCAATAAATAATCTCCTCCCACTAGCGATGTAGTTCATTCCCATTTTTACCACCTAAGCTTTCATATCGTTGCACTAAGCGAATGTATTGTCATTATTTAGAGCGTAGAGTTAACATTAGCATGTCTCAGTTTTCTTTGCTTTAAAAACGTTGGCAAAAATATGGCAAGTCGCTGCGATATTCCCAATATGGCCACAATGAAATCCATTTCCATTTGCGTTATTAGTTGTGGTCCATCTCTTCCCTGTTGGGGCTCATAATCGGTATCTTCATAAGTAACACCACTTGCTCTAGTCATTCCCGTAAATTCTGCCCTATGAATTAGAGTTGGCGTCCTTGATGATACAACATTTTCAGGTGCAAGCACTGGTAGCGTGGCTGTTACAGTTGCTTTATACATTTTGTTCTTCTCAGCATGTCGATTTAGACGACATGTGTAATTTACGCATGCATAGCAACTGGTTTCATCATGATCACCTGGGCGATTAATCCACTTTACCGGCTTACAACACTTCGTAGTATATTTGCCTCCACTCAACCATGCCATGAGATTGTTATAAAAATGGCGACACACTGTATTAGGTATGTAATTTTCACCGGTCAAGTCGACTTTGTCAAAAAACAACTTATATACTCTCTTGAATTCAATACTTAAAAGATTGTTTTTCTTTTGAAATCTTGTAGAACTTTTTGATGTGTTAACATCTATAGGCGCGGGTAGGGACTAAATTGACAAAGTGAATACATCCAAACACCGTTTGTCCGACTGCGATCACACAGATTGTCCGACTACGAGCACACAGATTAGATTGTCCGACTGTGATCACACAGATTGTTTGGCGTTAAACTTCTCCGAAACGGCTGGACCGATTTGTATGAAATTTTGTGTGCATATCGGGTAGGCCTAAGAATCGGCCAACATCTATTTTTTTATCGTGTAACAAAAATGTGTTCGAGCTCACGGGACCTTTTTCTGATTTGATGACCGCAAACGTAGCAAGATAAATCAATATTGTCAGACTGCATATTGAAGTTGTCAGTTGCCAATGTTGTGTGCGAATTATGCTGTAGCACTTTCTCTATAACTTTCATCGCTGAGCTCTAGTTGACGTCGCGCTGTGTAATGCCTCGATGTGAGCGTCGTGTCGCTTTTACATTGTGTTTTGCGTCCCTTGTTAGTGCGCTGAGCTTACTGCTTTGCCTGTGCTGCTGCGGTCGGTGATATAGCATAGTATCTTAATGTTTAAGTAAACGGTGTTAAGAATCATTCATAAGCAGTTCATGTGTTCTTACTGAGAACTTAGGTACATTTTTGTAGTTGATTGTTTCCTTGAATTTTGAACGGTTTACTACCTATGACAAGATCTACAACTTTCCCTCAGAGAGTAAATCAAAATTCCAAACGGTTTGCAAGATATGAGCCTGACATAAAAAAGTGCATGACTTTGGGCAAAACTGGGAGACACGGGTCTATTTTTTTTTTGGTCTTTTATCACGTAGTGGTTTCCGTATATGGTTATATTTCCATGACTTAAAAAATTACACACAGTGTAATCAATCGAATAATAATAACGTCGAGCACAAATGTAAAACAAACAAATTATTTCCATCCCTATCTGTGAATCACATTTGCTAGCCCGCGTCATCGTGCATTTTTGCCAAACGGGTTATGTGATTATTTATGACGAACCGTAAATTGTTGTGTCATTCAGAGGACAAAATTGATAATTTTTGAATTCCTTCGGTAAACCAGACATGCCACAAAAATTTGCTTATGCATCCCCTATATCCTACAAGTTTAATGTATATCTATAATTTGCGATTAAAGCGATCCTTGTCTAACTGCCTTGTCTATTGAATGCCCACTTTCAAAACATTGCAATTGTGCGGGAATATTTTGCCAACTGACATTAAAAATTCCCTTTAATTAAATGATTGCTTGCTATGTGAAAATGTACATTCCTAAGGACTAAACAAGTCTTAAGGCAGTTCGACGCAAGTCAACATCGCAAAAACGCGTCACGCTTCAAGCTGGCAAAAGGACGTACACACTAAAGACACACCAAGAAGCCCAATATGCAAGATTTCTCCATTTCCTAGATTTGAATACGGAAGTAAACAAACTGATAATTACACACTTCACTCTAAAGTACTACAAGTACTTTACAGAAGTAACGAAAGTAAATTCTTAATGAGTCTTAAACTTAAGCAGGAACGAAAATGTACCCTACCATCTACCAGAAAAGGATGTACCGAAAAACACCCATGTCCTTGTTAAAGAATACAGAATAAGTTTTATGTATGCAAAGCAAAGCGTTGAAAAGGATCTGTTATAATAATATAAGTAGAATCCTCGTTAAGATTTCTGCTGTCGTTGGTTTGTGCTGCTGCTGCTGCCATTTCATAATGAAAGCTGATATCAAAGGATACAACACATTTTGTACCGAAATGAATGCAATAGCAGTCGGTGCCAAAAACGAGAGCTGCTGGTGATAATAATGATGATTTACACAGTCTGTTAATAAAATGTTTATGTTTTTCTTCAGCGTTCTAAAGTTGTTGTTTCAGTTGCTGTTTGTGAATTAGTACAAGTAAATATCATTTACAAAGTAAATATCATAAAAAAGGTTGCCATTTCATACTCGCCACTTTCACAGCTGTGTTGATGAAGGATGTAGATAGAGTTCCTGTTTTAGGAGATTTTCAAATGGTGTGATGATTTAACTATATTTTTATATCACTTGAAGAAACATTCATCTCATTACATTAAAGCAGGTGTAAAAGGAATGCGCCAAAATTTGGAAAACTATTAAAGATGTTTATTCACCAGTTCGTATTTAATTTTTTAAATTTGTAGTTTTGCGAATTTAAACACTATGAATCTAATGAACACTAAACTACTATTGAACCCGTCAAAACTATTTAATTTTAATTTAAATAAATATTTGCAATTAACGAAAAAGTTAAAAAAAATCAATTTAAATCGGACGAAATCTTTCAGGCAGTAAAGAAAATTGTAAGCTCAATGAGCATTCTCTAAATATTTCATTGAATTTAAGCCAAAACATTGTTCTTTGTAGCCTGACGCAAATATACTATACTTGTGCCCAAACACATTGTGTTTACTATTCAATATAACATGTTTGAGACACAATGAATTACAGGTAATAATATATTTTTCGAGACCAAAATGTGGGTTTCTTGTTGAAAACCGCTAAAATCAAATACGAGACAGACAACAAAGAAAAACAAAAAGGCAGCAGATCCTCAATTCATGAAAACAGTGTTTGCAAACATGTACATGTTTCGAGCAATCTGTTGCTGGGCCGATATTTTTCAGCGTGTAGGGTCTTTATATAGGGATTTCTGTATACTTATAGAGTATCCTTTAGGGTGACACATTTGTTTTACATGTCACTGCCGACTTTTTTTAAGCCCCGGCCGACATGGGTCACCGCACCAATTATGGCGTGCTATATATATTGACTTAGATTATAAACCGTTTCGTATACCGATGATTGTAGGATATCTTAAATGTCAGACCTTGATAAGCTTCAAAACTGTTAATATCTGCTTTGACATTTCCTGCAAAATAAAACGTTTTAATACAGAAACCATAATTACAATATTTGTACTTACCTTTCATAACAACCAGCAAAAATATTTTGATATCGCCGCGACAGGAACAATTATACATTTTTTAACTTCTTTTAATATAATATTTTATAATATTTAAGTTTTAAATACATAGAATTTTGTTGTGGTTGTGCCTACAGAACTCATGAGAAATTCGGTTACAGCAACCGAATTGACGCCAAATTCGGTCGCTGCAACCGACTTTAGGGATAATTCCGTTACTGCAACCTAATTGGTACCAAATTCGCTAGAAACATCCGAATTTATACCGAATTGATGCCATATTCGGATGTTGCATCTTAATTGATGCCAAATTCGGTTACTCCAGCCGTTGTTTTTAGAAACCGAAATTTTAGAAAATTTTGTTGACAGAACGAGTATAATTCAAGATTCAGTTGTCACAACCAAAGCTATTATGAAACGAGGTTGCTTCAACCGAATTTCAGTTGTGAGGATTAACTTTAACCATGACAACCTAAATTCGGTTGTAGCAACCCCAATTCGGTGGTAACAACCGAATTTACGGTTTCTACAACCTCTTCTCAACCAATTAGTTGTCTGGGCGCCATAGCGTCGTGTCTGGAACTAAAAATGCGTTTAACAAGAATAAAAAATAAACAAATGGTTTCCCGTTACCTCCCATGTAGGGATTAGGGAAAACTTCTAACAAGCAGTGATATGTGCGCATTCTAGTTTTACACTCACTGATTGGGACCTATAGTTTTACACCGGTTCCGAACGGTATTTTGAAAATCTTTTTCATGGCTAAATACTCGATAGTGTCGCCGTCACTGAGCGATGTGACCGCCGTCGAAAGAAATTTTAGGTGGTCAGAGTAGGGATTGAACCCACGATATCATGCACAAGAGCAGCGCGCACTACCATTGCACCCCTGACGGCCACAAGAACATAGACCTAAATTTTGATTTGAATATATTTTATTTCTAATGTTGAGTTAAAGCGATCCGTAAGAAATTCACTTAGTTACTTATCCGGTCTCGAACAACCCCGGCGGGTCAGGGCCCCTACAAAACGAGGATAACATATTTCGCCAAAGAGTTCGATCTTCTGCCTTATCTCTCCAGTTGACAATACGAAGTAGATGCAATGATTTGTCAACCTGATCCCTCCAGCGGAGTCTTGGTCTTCCTTTTTTACGGCTTCCTTCGAGTTCGGTTTCGAAAACCCTTCGTGCTGGTTGGTCTTTATCCATTCTACTGACATGGCCTAGCCAGCGCAATTGCGTTATTTTGATCCGCTTAACTATGTCGGTGTCGGGATAAAGCTCACACAGCTCATGGTTCATCCATCGCCGTTACTCGCTGTTGTGCACTATAGGGCCATACATTTTTCGAAGTATTTTACCCTCGAAGAATCCTACAGATGTTTCGTCTGCTTGCGATAAGATCCAGGAATCTGTGCATAAAGCAAGACATTTTGTATGAGAGTCTGGTACAGCTGGAATTTTTGTACTCGAGAGAGTGCTTTATCTCTAACGTGGTTGCTTAGACCAAAATGATATATATTCGCAAGCACAATTCTCCGCTTGAATTCAAGGCTGACGTTGTTGGTTTTGTTTACGGCAGATCCGAGGTATATAAATTCGCCCAACACCTCGAATTTATAACGTTTTTTAACGTTCACGTTTTTGTCTAATCACGCGGAGGCCCTGCTCGTTGAAACCATTAACTTGGTTTGTCTTCATTTACTGTCAGATCCACTTTTGTTGATGCTCAATTCGTCAAATTACGTCAAATAACTCTCTATCGCACAGACTGCACCACGAAGAGTGTGAAATGAAATGTCAGATGAGAAATATGGCAGCTCTAGCTCTTTTCTCTTTTTAATTTATTTTTCTTTAACAAGATCATTCCAGATTTTTAACAATATATGTTTTTGATTTACTTTTATTGTTATTAACGTAATTTCAGTCAGATATCCCTGTACTATAATTCTAAGACATTAGATCTTGCTGTACAGGTTAACAGAAATAAATAAATAAATAAATTGCTCTATGCTTAAAACATAGGGGCTTTCGATGGGACAGCTGATCGACCTCCTAGCTGCAAACATAGAGTAATTCTTTAAAGAGAGAATATTGGACTCATCTGACGTTCCCTTCCACACTCTTCGTGGTGCGGTCGGTGTGATAGGAGCTGGTCGGCTTACACCAGGAGGTGTTACTAGAACTGTTGACTTAAATTTGTCATGTCGTTTTAATTGAAAACCGTGCAAATTAAACGTATTATGGATCTTTTATTATTCGTTTACATTTTTGTTGTATTTAACACAATAATTTCAACACCCAAAACGAAATGTCGTGGTTGTTTTCTAGTTGGTTGGTTTGAACCATTGCCTCTATCTGGTATCATTAAAGCAATACTTTCCAACATCCAACGTTCTCATCACAGCAGGTCAAATGACAGAAATTTGCGGAGCGAGATATTTTCTCTTGTATTTCTCTATGTCTGCAAATTTGATACAGGATAGAATTCCAAAGAGAAAGACCGATAGGCGAATTGAAAAAACTGACTTTAATAACTTTAATAAATAAAATAATAATATTAGTTAATTAATAATTAAGCAATCAATTAGTTTTGCTTTGAAGAACACAACAATAACAATTTTCTTTCATTTTTGAAAAAGAATGGCCACACTGAAAAAATTTTCTTCATAATAATAATGAAACATTCTTCAATAAAAATTCTTTATTAATCCTATGACGTTTTTCATAGATTTCATAGATCCAATGAATAAAATGTTATGAGTTTCACAAAATTTATGAAACGGGTTCGGAGAAAAGTTACATTCAAAATTCTTCATTAAATGTATGAAAACATTTCATTCTCGTTATGAAAATTCTTTATTACAATTGTTATAACATTAGTTTTAGAAATTTGTTAGAATTTTTTATACATTTCATGAGAAAAATTTTAAAAATAATTTACGATCTTCATTATTTGTTAACGTACACATATTTTGACTGCCCACATTTAATTCTGCTGGGTTGTGAAATCGAAATTTGTAGGTATAAAATTGGAAGGGAAAAAGGTTCAACGACAAACAACACTATTCAGCACGAACAAATAAGGTACAATAACAAAATACACTGAATTTGGCACTTGGGGTCATAAGAAAGCAAAATCTGCTGTTCTAATGCGTCAACCTCTACTGGTTCAGCCATGGATTTGACACAAACATTCTTCTGCATTAAAATTTTTGTTGAAGATGTCGCTGTACATCATGAAACCTAATTCAAAAGGGTTAAGAAAAGACTAAGGAGGATTATTAGTTTAGTGTTACAACAGAGTTGGAGCAGGCAACATAGAAATTATTATATTTCTAGCGTGGTGTTTTCCTATGTTTGTGGTCTTCCTTACTCTTTGCTGGTTTTGCATGACAAAAACTGCTAGATATATTTTCGGAATCTCTTTACGCGATAAAAACTAATAATCGTTTCAAACACTATAAACAATCGTTATTATTCCCCATGACCCTCACCCCCTCTCGCTATGAAAATGATTCATAGCATCTATGAAACATATTATTATGACAGATATTCATAGATTTTAGGAAGCTTTCGTAGAGTTAGCTTCATATAATCTATGAAATATTTCATAGGCGGTATAAAATATTTTCATAGAATCTATGAAATATTTTCATAGAATTCATATAGCAATTTCAAACATTTTCCGAAGTTTTCATATAAAGTTTCATAAATTTAACTTCATGGAATCTATGAAAATCTTTCATAGATTCTATGAAATATTTCTTTGGCTGAAAAATAATGAAACATTTCATAGAATCTATGAAGAAATCTATATTATGAGCATAGTTCCCTCAGTGCAGGTAGGCCACAAGTTCTACTCTACGAAACTAGGATTACCTCTTTCTCGTGTATTGCATGTAGTTGTAGTATGTAGTGTAGTGAGAAATAAGAGCCCAGCAGTCATTGGGGTCAATGACTTCTCGGACAGTCAGGCGGTCATCAAGTTCCTGGAATCAATATTCTTGAAATTGTCGTATTCCCAGGACTGCCGCAGATCTTACTTAACGACTTCAGAGGGAACTTCAGAGCGGATGAGCTAGCCAGACTAGGGACTATCTTACAGGTGCCACAGGAATTGGTGCGTATTTGAATGCCCCTAGCGGTATGTAACCATATCCTGCAAGAGCGCTCCTATTTGATGGTGCTGGGGAGATGAACGAGGGACACAGATTGTGTACGCTCAAGACTTTCTGTCTTTAGTCAGGTCAATGCTTATTTTAGTTATTTTAGACAGTGCCCCGTCGTACTAATAGACATGCGGCGAGACTAAGGGCCAGGGAACATGACTTCTGTAGAACCTGTAACGATGAAGAAACAGAAGAATCCACTGAACATCTTTGCACTTTTTTTTGATATTTATTGATATTCTTCGCATACAACCAGCAGTGTGGGAAACAAAAAATGATTTGTACAGCAATAATCTTAATCTTTTTCGTACAGGCATGTATCACCACTAAAGTGAATATAGTAGCGTCGTAACTATCGCTATCCATCTTCATGCCTCAAAAACCAAGTACAAAATTAAACTTTGTGTATCGGTGTGGTATAGACTTGTGTCGAACTCGTTCACTAGTTCTCGAACTCGTTCAGTTAAGGTGCCCGGACGTAACAATGACGAACACAGTCGCGATATCGGACATGTGCATTATGTACGTGAGGGTGGTGTCTGGTCACCCTAAATGAAGTAGGTAGTTTATGAACTACCCAACTCTAGTGTGGTATGTGTGTCATAATAGCTTCACTCCGATCAACGCACATTTTGAGGTCAATGTGCAGCTTTAGTGTGTGCGGTATTGATTCTTTATGTTAGTATTGTTTTTGTTCAGTTTTTTATTGTTGTTCGTGTATTTGAAAGCATTCCCAATTGAATATCTTTAGGGGCAATATATTTTATATTTGTTGAATTTCTAGTGTGGTTGCATAATTTTAGGCTCTATTGATATAGCAATGGAGCGTGTTACTGAAAACTGGTCTGACACAAACATCTATGGGGGCTGTGTGATGGTCGTGGCCCTGTGAAGTGTTTAGGCTTAAGCGATCGACATTTTGATAAGATTGCAGCTATGGGAAGCGGGCGGCGCTGGACTTTGTGGAATTGTAGGGAATTAGATTTTGATTATGTTGATTATTCAAGGAGACTTTACAAGGGCTTCACTAATTTGATTAGTGATTTTAGGTCTGTAGACTACTATAACTTAAACATGATGGAGGAACCGGTTAGGTTAATAAGTCTAGATGATGTGAGAATATGTTGTCATCTCCGATAAGGAAAGGGCACTTGGAGAACGGAATGTGGATAATTGATGATCAGATGTTTCAGTGACTCCCAATATTGATGAATTTGGTGAAATGTTGTTGTATCCTATACGTTCGTCATTTACAGCCAAAGTCACGATCAAGAAAGAAAATCTAAGCGAACGAAAGCCAGTCACTCACTTTCGTTCTTATCCCAGGTTTTAAATTTTATTGTGTGATTGTGTGCTTGCAAAATCGGTCGGCTAGGCGAACGAAAATGTCAAAACCAGTAACTTGTCTATTGGTTGTCGCATAGCTGGAAATCAAATAAAAGCTTGAAACAAAAACAATTTATTTAGAATTCAATGGAAGAAACACAATGGACAGAAATTAATGTCTTTATAATAAATTTGTTATTAAAGATATTTCCATTTCAGCACAAAAACGCCAACTTTGCGGCATCTGCAGATACTGGTTCTTCGTACTCTTCTCTCTCGCTCCGAAATTAAATGGCGAACGTCAACTTTATGTTATTGCTTTGAACAACAACCACACACACACGTAAAACCATGCGAACGACAAGTCGAAAGATAGTGTCTTGCTTTTTGAAACGAAAGTGAGTGACTGACTTCGTGTGCTAGGATTTTGTAGGAGAGAGTGTAAGTGGGGTCCGATTTTGTAGTGAATTGTATATGTTTTCGTTCTCGTGTTTGTGGCTCCCAAATCAGCTGTTTGTCGCATAGAATGGAAGCGAACGTTAACGTTCGACATCGTGACTTTGGCTGTTAGTGTTTGCGTCCCTAATATTGTTTCCCAACTAGATCAATCTACTCCCAATCTTTTGCATGGTAGTGCTGATGTTGTTGTGTTTTGTGATGATGTTGAAAATTTAGATTATTCTGAAATTAAATATTTGAATGTAATAAATTTATTCAAAATGTTTGCATATTTTTATTAGACTCACAGCTAAATTTGAAACACAATTTTGTTTGCGTTTTTATGTCTGTAGTCTCAGGATTCGGAAACACGGTACTTAGGGTCGGACGTGTTACCAACTCGGCTAACAACGCTTGGTATGATTTTGCATTGACGGATTGGGAAAATGTATAAAGCCAAGCCTATTTTATCATTTTGGAAGTCACCTGTCACCAAACCTCCTTACCAGTGCGTTCAGTGGAAAATATTGCCGCTGTAGATGAAAATGTGGTTGAACAGTCATCAACATCAACTCGGCATCGTTCGCAGCAATTTAACATTTCTCGAACTTTTTCGCGCAGAATTTTGAGAATTTTTCCGGTTAGTCCATGAACTGAAGCCTCGGGACAATCCGATGCGTTTTCGCTTCACACATTGATCGTTTAACAGATCGTTTAACTGAAGATGGAAATTTTACCGAAAAATCATCTTTCCGATGAAGTTCAATTTAAATTTCACCTCGGAAAATACACAAGTCGTCGAGGAGAAGGCGATGCACCCACAACGAGTGACTTTTTGGAGCTGTTTTAGCAGAGCCGCCGATACTGTCGATTGCAAACGACATATGGTTTCCACAGGATGGCGCTACATGCCACACAGCCAACGTTACAATCGATCCAACCAACGATCAATCAATTTTTTGTGCACTGAGTTCGAAAACCGCATGTGAATCCGAGGGTCGGAAGTCAAATGGCCGTCTTGCAGCTGCGATTTGAACCCGTTAGACCACGGGTTCCCAACCGAGGGTCTATGGACCCCATAGGGGTTCGTGATGATAATTTTTGATGGAAGGTGGAAGCATAAGATGTTATTGGTGATGAATTACTAATTTGCTTAACTTTAGCACTTACAATGGCGTCTCATTATATTTTTTTATTTATAGCAATGCAATCAAAAATATGTAAGCAGCATTTGACATGTATACTATCTTGATTAGCTGGGCTTATGCTTCCACCTTGTATCACTTCACCTTGGTACGTTAGATTTATTCTCAATTGGTACGTTAGATTTATTCTCAATAGGCAGAAAATCGAAATATTCATGCAGCTCTTTAATAGCACAATTCATTGTAAAAACTACCTGTAAGTATTTGGTTGATTTTCAAAAGTTCCTGAGTATTTAATTTTTTTGGTTCTCCGTGCACTATTAAGTAATTTAATTATAAAACGTCTAAAAAAAATAAATATAAAATATATAATATAAAATAATAAATAAACCAGTGCATAATTGTTTTAGATTCCAGAAATAATTATTTTTTCTTGACGACAACTAACCAACATTATACAATGTCACAGAAGCGTTGTTATCAGGACTCATATATTCAATTCGGCCTCACTTTCGTAGTTGACAAAGATGGATTGCAAAAGCCACAATGTATACTTTGCGCGAAAGTACTTAATAATGGTTATATGAAACCATCTAAACTTAAGGAACATCTACAAGCATTACATCCAAACAACGTTAATGATACAGAAGCTTTATTCAAAATTAAGACAGCCCGATTTGAACAGTCGAAAAACTCACCAATTACGGGTTTGTTCCCGAGAAAAAACCAGCTTTAGCAGCAAGTTATCATGTGGCTTTGAGGACTGCAAAAGATAAAAACCCTCATACAATCGCAGAAACTTTGATTAAACCATGTGCGATAGAAATGACAGAAATTATGTGTGGTAAGGACACGAAACTTAAAATATCACAAATCCCACTATCCAACAACACTATTCACGACAGAATTAAAGATATGCCAGAAGATATGTATCTTAAAGCAGATTATGGAGCAAATACAAGAAAGTTCAGCAAAAATTGGTTAACCATTGGATGAATCCACTGATGTTTCTAACTGTGATCAACTTCTTGTTTTTGTTAAATATGTGAGGAAAACGAGATCAAAGGAGATTTTGAACCTCTGACAAACACTACAAAGGCTGTGGATTTTATGTCAATTATGACAAACTTTTTTTGTTGCCAATGGTCTTTCTTGGAATAATGTGGGAGCTATTTGTACTGATGATGCTCCAGCTATGCTCGGGAAAAATTCTGGATTTATTGCTCTTGTG
The DNA here is from genome assembly GCA_963931995.1 of Phaonia tiefii. Classification (NCBI taxonomy): domain Eukaryota; kingdom Metazoa; phylum Arthropoda; class Insecta; order Diptera; family Muscidae; genus Phaonia; species Phaonia tiefii. The sequence continues at coordinate 17,995,223 of OZ008368.1, read as the reverse complement.
AAACAGATAAACCCAGATGTTTTTTTCTAGTCATTGTGTTCTTCATCCTCATGCTTTGGCATCAAAGCCTCTTCTATCTTATTTCAAGCCGTATTGGATATTGTCGTGAAAACCATTAACTTTAAAAGTGTTGCACGAAGAAGTTGGGTGCGCCCATACCGTACTTCTTTTGCATACAGAAGTACGCTGGCTATCCAGACGAAAAATTCTTAGCCGGGTTTTTGAACTTAGATCTCAAATTGAGACATTTCTACGTGACAATGAATCAACTCTTTTGGTTCACTTCACAGATACCAGCTTTGTGTTCTGTTCAGCTTACCTTGCAGATATATGCTTGCGAAATAACAACAAAATAATCAGTAGTGGTCTTCATGAAAGCTCGAAAGAACCTCGAAAACTCGAAAACATCGTAAACTTGCATAGCAAACGTCAAAACAAACAAATTTCCCATACAAAGCGACTTGCTCAAAAGTGGAAAGTTTTCGATGCAAATTTGCTGCGCAAACGTGGGATGGAGAAACGTGTAAACTTTTGACATTTCGTTGTCATCTGACTAGGATGGATAAATAAGGTGATAGCACTAGAACATGCAATTGCTACTGCTACCACCTTATGTCTCCATCTTGGTCAGCTGATATGGTTTTGAGCACAACTACGCTGAGCAACTTTACCTGGTGCCTCATGCAACGGTGCGAGGGAACTTGCGCTGAGCAAAAGTTCTCGGCTTTCACGTTTGCATGAATGCCGCTAGTGACTTTGAAACAATGACGTTGGATGTATTCTGGTGTAAACAAAGCGATGCATATCCTGTTTTCGTCAAACGGGCGTTGCAAGTTCTTATTACGTTTGTCACTACTTACCTTTGTGAATCTGGGTTTTCAGTGTTTGTGTCCATAAAAACAAAATTAAGGAACAAACTAAATGCTGAAAATGACATGCGGTTGGCTCTTTCTAACACCCTACCACGAATGCAACAATTGGTTGACGCAGCAACAACGTTTCCACTAAATTTAATTGTTTTTCATATTTTTAATTAATCACTTTTGAGTAAGATGTTTTGTCTTTATATAATATTGATTTTTTGCTGTACTTAAATAAAAAAAAAGTTAGGGGTACGTTAGAATCCAAATTGTTATCAAAGGGTGCGAGTACCCCAAAAGGTTGGGAATCAGTGCGTTAGACTATTATCTCCGAAGCGCCGTGAAAGATAAGGGTTACGCAAGCAATTCCGAGTCAATTGATGGTTTAAAATACGAAATAGAGGTCCAACAATCGAAAATGTACCCTCTGAAAATTGGGTCGATGGAAAGAGGTACTGTGTTAACGCGAAATTAAGTTCCAAATTTTACTCGGCTTACACTTGAGTTTTCCGTTACATCCCATGAAGGCATAGGCTTACACTCCTTGATTGGGACCTGGAGTTTTTCTCCCGTTCCGGTATTTAGACAAGTACTCGGTAGTCGATCCCAAATGTATGTATGGCTATGTACTCGGTGGTTGATCCCAAAATGCAAAAAGGCTGAATTAAAAATAAACGATGTTTATAAAACGCATAGTTTTCCACTTTTTCACAAAACCCGAAAACGGTTATTAACCGGTTTCTGCGCCTCGATATAACCGAAATCCGGTTTCGCCAAAATATAAATATTCGAAGATACCAAAAAACTACATTTTTGAAACACTAGGTTCTTTGAATACACTAGGATGGACTCATAATACTCTGTTATTACAGTCTAGAAGAGGATATAACAACTAGTTTATTCTGATGTGAATGTGTATAATATATAAATATTTATTGTTTCTATTTAATTATAACTACATTTTAAACAATAAATTACATTTGTAGTCCGTTGTTCGACCTTTCCGTTATCAATAAATAATCTATATTCTCGGAAATGAAATAATTATTTGTAAATATTGTAATATTTTTGTAAATTCCTTGCACTGTTATTTTTTAAACACAATGTTAAACCTAACGACCATCTACGTCTTAGTACACATCATTTTACGAAGACGACACAATAAACACTTTCAATGAGTTGAAAATAAGAAGGCACTTCTCAAAAAAAATCCCTTCCGCAGGCGTTGGATGAGCAACATACATATGCTGTATCTGGAACATCGCATCACTGGAACATCGCATATAATCAGGTGGCATCAGCCACTGAATCTAATTGAACTATTAAGGCATATTTTCTTTGCTATGAAGAAGGTGGATGATCGAACCAAAGAAACCAAAAAAAGAAAATCCAGGTTCGACATATTGCATCCTGGTCAGCATCTGATCCATAATGGGCGGCATCAATCAAATGTCCTGGCAGCAGGTAATATTCGAAGAAACCGGTGGACTGAGTTTGCCTCCCGCCACCATTCATAATAGCAGTGAAAATGCAAGAGCGAAAAAGAAAACATAAAAACCCCTATATATTGACGACCCCGCAAACGTTATAAGGCCCACGATTAACGGATATCCACTTGGAATGTGAGATGTCCTCGAAAGTTATAAGGCTGACATTACTACTGTCCAGGAAATGCGATGGACAGGACATGACTGCACATGAAAAAAAACTGCGACTTATACTATAGTTGCCATGAGAAAAGACATGAATTTGGTTGCGGATTTGTAGTTGGCAAAAGTCTGGGACATCTAGTCTCTAGGTTCAATCCTGTGAGTGGACGTATAGGCACAATTCGAATAAAAGCGAAATATTTTTATATTTCCCTAATTTGTGAGCATGCCCCCCCGACAGAAGAGAAATATGATGATGCCAAATTCATATTCTACGAGCGCCTAGAGGAAACGTATGACCGCTGCCCTGGCCATGACATTTAGATTGTGCTAGATTGTACATTAAGATTTAAACCTAAAGTAGGCAGGGAGAATGTGTTTCATCCAACTATTGGCAATTTCAGTCTACATGCTGACAGTTCCGACAAAGGTATGAGACTGATTGACTATGCCGCGGCAAAAAAAACATGGTCGTTAGTGGTACAACATTCCAGTATGAAGACGTCCCCAAGGCTACGGGAGTATCCCTTGATCTTCTAGTGAAAAAAACAAATTGATCACGTGGTAATTGATGGAAGGCCCTCACTAAGTGTAACAGACGTGCGATTGATCAGGGGAGCTATCATAGATTCTGATCACTACCTGGTAGCAGCAAAGGTTCGCACGAGATTAAGTAGAGCGAGAATCATAGAAAGCTAGACATCGGAAAGCTTCAAGCCTACTCGCAACTTTTGGCACACTCCCACACCCTCCCGATGACGATTCTGAAGCGCAGTGGAAACCCATTTCCGACTCTACAAAAACTGTCGCAACAACCATACTTGGTTTTGAAAAACCGCTTCGCAACAAGCCATGATACGATGAAGAGTGTCGCATTGCAGATGATAAAAAGACCGCTGCACGTATGGTAATGCTTCAGTTAATTGCAACGCGAGCTGAGACTGAGCGGAATAGTGACAGAAGAAAGGAGGTTAACCGTTTCTTTAGGTGTAAGAAACGGCAGTGGAGAAAGCGCGAGAGTGAGAAAATTGAGTCATACAGAAGGAAGAACGAAGACCTAAAATTCTGCCAAAAAGTCAAAAAGGATAGTAACGGACATGGCTCAGGGCCCCCTATCTGTAAAAATAATCTCATCGCAGATCATGTTGTAAATATGGAGAGATCTGTTCTCCGCGTTACTGGTACCTGAAATATCCAATGACAGGGAGACAATCGATCATAATTTCGAAGACGACGTCGATTGCCCCCCTCCTAACAAAGACGAGCTCAGAACAGCTATTGCCCAACTTAAGGACTACAAAGCCGCAGCAGCCGACTAATTACCGGTGGATCTGTTTAAGGGTGGCGGGGATGAGCTGACAAAGTTGCATTCATCAGCTAATTAGCAAAATTTGGTTAGATGAATGCATGCCTGGCGATTGAAGACTTAGTGTAGTATGACCCATATTTAAAAAAGGTGCCCCGAGTTTCTGGGCGAACTACCGTGGAATCCACAGCATATAAGGCTCTATCAAGTATAATGTGCGAAACGCTAACACCAATTATCGACTGCTTGACTGGGCCATACAAGCGTGACTTTAGGACTGGAAAATCGACAACTGACCATATTTTCACTCTACGCCAAATCCTGGAGAAGACCCACGAAAAGCAAATCGACAGCGTCACCTAATTGTCGACTACTAGGCGGCCTTCGATAGCCCAATAGGGGAGAACCTCTACGAAGCAATGTCTGAGCTTGGTATTCTTGCAAACTCATACGCCTTTGCGGGACGATCTTGACGAACACCAAATCCGCAGTGAAAGTTGTTAAGGATCTTACCGAACCTTTTGAAACCAAGCGAAGCCTCAGGCAAGGCGACACCCTATCGTTAATGGAGATCATTATAAGAAAAGCTGTAGTCAACATGAATAAAACCATCAGCAGCAAATGTCACATGCTGATGATAAAGATATCATTGGCCGCACAGTTAGAGAAGTTACTGCGGTATTTTCGAGAATTGAGAAGCAGTATGCAAAATTGGGTCTGAGATTAAATGAGGACCAGACAAAATTAAGGCTTGTAACGAGCAGGAACTTCACGCCATTAGACAAAAGTGTGAACGTTGATAACTGTTATAATTTCGAGGTAGTGGAAGAATGTATATACCTTGGGTCTGCCGTAACGTTAGCCTAGCGATCAAGCGGAGAATTGTTTTTGGGCTAAGCGAGCACTTTAGAGATAAAGCCCTCTCTCGAGTAACAAAAGTCCAGCCATTCCAGACTCTCATACAACCTATCTTGCTTTATAGCTCTGAATACTGGATCTTGTCGCAAGCGGACTCAACATCTCTAGGATTCTTCTAGTGAAAAATACTCCGGCAAATTTATGGCCCTATAGTGCACAACGGCGAATATCGGCGTCGCACGAACCATGAGTTGCTCGAGAGCGGATAGGTAAGTAAGAGATCCAGCTTGGAGTATGCTTTGAATATCTGGCACCCACGGACTTCTGTTCAAAACGTCAGAATTAAAAGTGTCCTAAAAGTGTATATTATTGGTCTTGGCTTCACTAAACTATGTGGCTCCACTGCCTTCTGATGAATCGTACTTTCAACTAATTCATTTACAATCATTAGTTAACCGCCGTTGCTTTCAATTTATGATTTTTTTATAAGGTAATTTGTGAAATTGTTGACTGCTCTCATACGTTAAATTTAATTTTTATCAATGTGCCAGTAAGGAGATTAAGAAATTTCGATCTAAATATTTCATGTACCTTGGGAATTTAATAGAATTAATTCTAAATATGATATCGAATTTAGTTGTAAAATATTTGAGTTGAAAGGATCGTTGGAAATTGTTTACTATTAAGAAGAATTCTGTAAGAAACTGTGTATCCAAAGACGAATAAATAAAAATCAGATGAGGTGTCAGTATTTTTTTTAAGAACAGGTACTTTTTAAACCAGTGGTGCTCTTTTTAGGAAAATGTTATTTTTTAAGAAAATTTACTTATTTTCAGAAAGGCTTACTTATCTCAAGAAAAGAAAATGTATTTTTTTATTTTCAAGAAAAGGATTTTTTGTAAGAAAGTTTTTTTTAAGAGAAATTATTTTTTGAAGAATAGGTTTTTTTTAAGAAATGGGAATTTTTTTTACAATTGGTCTTTTTTCAAGAATATGTACATTTTTAAGAGTAGGTACTTATCTCAAGGAAAGATATTTTGTTTCACAAAAATGGTACTCTTTAAAGAAAAGGTAGTTTTTTAAGAAACTATAGGTCTGTCTGCGTTCTGATAATTTGTAACAATTTGTACAAATTGTAACTGGATGTTGTCTGTGTACACCAAAAAGCCAGTAACGAGAGAGTAAGAGAGAGTGTATTTTGACAGTTCGATGATAGAGGACTTACAAGTTTTTACTGGAGAAATTTTTGCCAGTAAGAATTTGCAAGTTCGAACAGCTGTTTTGAATCATATCTTTTATGTAAACAAACAAAATAAAGTTGAAATTGAACAATGGCAGAAGTAAGTATTTTGAGAATTGTGTTGTTTTTTAACGTTTATATGCAATTATTATAAATAAAATGTTGTTACATTTTCGTTTGGGGAAAAGACAATTGCGTCGTAGCTTTCTGTCCCTGCCATTTGAAGTGCTACAGCTTGCCTGTTCATCTGCAACGGAAAAATTTGTTTACAAATATTTAATTTGTAACATCATTATACTTACCATCTTGAACCCTCTTAAATGTTCCTGGCGAGCACTGCACATCGAGTTGTCTATCGCTACTCATTTTCAATTCAGTACTTTTGTTGTCTTTTAAGTTGTTTACATTGCAATCAGCTGTTTACGAACCAGCTGATTTTAATTTCTTGCAAGTTTTTACTAGATGTCGTCTGTGTACTTTTTGTGATATTTGCTACTGAGAGAGTAAAATTTTTTTTACTCTCCCAAAAAAGTTACTGGATATTTCTTACTGGCAAAGTACCCAGCCAGACCTAATAATTGTATGACAATTTACTTTTTTAAGAAAAGGTACTTATTTTAACAAAAACTTACTCTTTTTTAAAAACAATGTACTTCTTTACGATAAGATATTGTTTTTAAAATAACGTTTTTGTTTAAGAATATTTTTTGAGAAAATTTCCTTTTTTTTAAAGAAAATTCGCTTATTTAAGAAAATTCTATTTTTTTTAAACTTCTCTCGCTTTGGCTTTTCTATATTTCCTTTTAATTGGTTCAAAACTACAATATATACTAAATATGGGGTATAGGCTCCACCTACCAAAATTCCCATTAATTTCCGAAGATATGTGAGACATTTAGTTAATTTCTTTCTCTATGAGCCAAGCCGTTAGTCTAGACACAAACCAAAGCAAATGTAAACAATATAGTTGATAATAGTGGGATGTAGCATAATAGTGTTAAAACAAAAGTTGCTTAATTTTTTTTCATCAAGCCCCCATCCTGGCTAATCATTGGAATAAAGCATTGGATCAAAACAGCATTGGACCTAAAATCGAGCCTTGAGGAACAAATCAGGTGACAGGTAGAGCCTCTTATATTAAGTTATTACAATTTACTGATTCTGTGCGCCGTGTTAGAAAAGGTTGAATTAATCGGGTAGAAGAGGTCGAAAAAATGCTTCAGTTTTAAACTAAGAAGAATATGGTTAACCCTAAATAAATGGTTTCCCATTACATCCCATGAAGGGACCGGGGAGAACTTCTCACAATCACTGAGCTGTGCGCTTTCCAGTTTTCACTCACTGATTGGGACCTACAGTTTTACACCGATTCCGAACGGTATTTTGAGAAGCTTTTTTCATGGCTATATACTCGATAGTGTTGCCGTCACTAAGCGAGGTGACCGTCGTCGAATGAAATTTTAAGGTGGTTGGAGCAGGGATCGAACCCAGGATCTCCTGTACAAGAGGCGCGCACACTACCCATTGCACCACCGACGGTCCGACGGTTAACCCTGCTGTTAGATTAGGACCATTTGGTCCAAATTTTTTCTGTTTTCCCTTGTAACTTTGGAATGGTGATATATACTGACTAAATTTTTCTGCTAATGGGGTCTTTTAATAAAACAATGTTATGTGCGAAAATTAAATTTTCTAACTTTATTCAGGACTGAGAAAAATACAAAATGACGAATCTTAGATTAGAGGACCATTTGGTTTTCATTACCAAGCGAATGTAAATTCATGTCAAATATTTAGAAGATGTTTTTGATATGTCAAATACTTGCTTTAGAAATTATTGAACCAAAATAGTTACAAAGGATAAGATAAAATTATTATTTTGGATGAAAATTCCAGTATGGACCAAATGGTCCCTCAATCTAAGATTCGTAAGTTTTTTCATTACCAAGCGAATGTAAATTCATGTCAAATATTTAGAAGATGTTTTTGATATGTTAGCGGATGTTTTTGATATGTCAAATACTTGCTTTAGAAATTTTTGAACCAAAATAGTTACAAAGAATAAGATAAAATTATTATTTTGGATGAAAATTGCAGTATGGACCAAATGGTCCCTCAATCTAAGATTCGTAAGTTTTTTCTAATCTAACAGCAGGGTTAAGAGAGTCAAAAGCTTTGGAGTGGTCTAATAAAACAAGAGATGTTATATTACAGTCATCAAGATCTTGTCTAATATTCTGTGATACTTCAGCTAAAGCAGTGATACACCAGTGTTGCAATTTTTTTCCAATTTTTTTCCGACCAAAATTTACCCAAAAACCGCCCATCGGCAGTATCCGCCCAAAATTTAAAAAAAAAATTATTTATATATATTGTTTAAGTAAAATTTATTATACATTTGAATAAAAGAAAATTATGAAACAAGAGATTTATATCTAGGAATCCAGGCTTTCTTATGATTCATGTATTAAATGCATTAATATTTATTACCAAACACAAAAAAAATTTAATTCAGCCTTTTAATTTATTTTTTGAGATCGTTTTTTTATACATATGATTTTTTGTGTTTAGTTATGTGGTCTTTTTTGGCTGACCAGACGTAGTGTGGGTTATTATTTTTCATAAGTTCCTTACATAACATAATACTGTTAACAGTGTTCATTTCAAGTTTATTCCTAAGTTTTATTTTTGTTAAAGAAAGAGTTGAAAATTTGCGTTCAGGGCGGCGGAGCTGTGTGGCAATGACAACAAATTGAAAATGAAATTCGAAACATTGCAAACCAATTTTCATTCAAACCGTTTTTAATAGATGCGACTTTTCCCCAAAAGGCGAAAGTTTCAGGGGAAAGTTTGGTTTCGCTGACACGTAACAAATGCCACTCCGCTACAATTAAATCGGCGTCACATTCTACAAGCCTAGGGACACAAACCCGTTGCACAAAAATTCTGAACATATTGAGAATACAGACGAAGAAGCATCACACAGTACAATGTCACATAGTGTTTAGGACGTCGTTGATAGAGGGTGGATCAAAAAGTTCGTGACTTTTCGAAAGTCCCTCGTAGTTATATGAAATGCATCACTGCTCCCATCAAGTACCACCTGTTAGTAGACTACTGTCAAATTTTGAGCCAGTTCTCATTTACTTTACGTTTAATAGCTGTTCAAAATACACAACCTAGTGCATTTTTTAAAAAATTAAAAAAGTGAATTTCGAGGTTTTTGAGAAAAAAACACCAATCAACCCAAGCAAAAGCTTAATAAGTACTATGGGACTCTGCACAATTGATTTCAATGGTAAAAAAAATGGTTTACTGACTTTCGTTGTGGTCGCACAAATACAAATGACGCCGGAAATGGTGTTGGCCGATCTAAGAGTAAAAGTGCGTGAGATTGTTGATGCCATGCTTTTCTATTTTAAATGATCAGTTGGGTTTAAGAAAGCTGTCTGCAAGATGGGTGCCGCGTTTGCTCTCAATTGACCATAAACATAATCGTGTGACAACTTCAAAGTTTTGGATCAAACATGGATCCATTAACACTCTCCGGAGACCAAGCAGCAGTCTAAACAGTCAAAGTTTCTCCGGGTGAACCGGCTCCGAAGAAGGCCAAGGTAAGTTTGTCGGCCAATAATAGCAACGGTTTTTTGATATGCACGCGGGATAATCCACATCGATTACCTTCAAAAGGGAAAAACAAGTAACGGCGAATACTATTCCAACTTTTTGGACCAATTTAACGAGGATTTAACAAAAAAACGACCCCATATGGCCAAGAAAAAAGTTATATTTCATCAAGATAATGCACGGGTGCATACATGTGTAGTCTCAATGGCAAAACTCCATGAATTGGGCTATGAATTGGTACCTCATCCACCATATTCTCCGGATTTAGCCCCCAGTGACTATTTCCTATTTCCAAACGTAAAGAAAAGGCTCGGTGGAAAGAGATTTAGCTCCAACGATGCCATTATTGATCAAACAAATGCCTATTTTATGGACCTGGAAATTATATTTTTTGGAAGGGATACACAAATAGGAGAAACGTTGGACAAATGGTGATTTCGTTTCTAAAAAATAATGTTGCCCTTGTAAGAGGCTTGATTTAAAAAATTTTGCCATCGCCCCTTTAAAATTGAGCCTTTTTTAGGGTGAGAAACGAACATAGAAATGTTGCAATTTCTAACAACTGTATGCTTTTTTAGCATGTCTTTATTAACTCTCTTAACTATTTTATTCGACCAGTGTATGTGGAATTATAAGCGATATTCAGTAATTTTAAGCGATTCTATATACAAACTGGTCGAATGAGTACCAATACAAATGGTTTTTGTCGTTATTACCGCTTATCAAAAAATTCGACCACTTTGTTTTGAGAATGTAAGCGAATTTAATTGAAGCCGTTTAAATTACCATTGCGGCCGTGCTAAAGGTAGGAAAATTAGCTTAGCGAGGACAAAAAATTTGCCATTTTATCAGGCAACATTCTCCCGCATGACTCGCTGAGAGAGTAGAAAATGCAAAATTTTTTCACTTCATTAAGCCTATTTTTTTTCCCTGCTAAACTAATTTTTCGACGACTTTGTATGGGGAACGAAGCGATATTAAGCGATTTTAAGCGGCACTCCATATAAAGTCGTCGAAAAATTTGTTTAGCAGGGAATACAAAAACAAGCTAATTCTCAAAAACGAACACAAAACCTTCAAGTTGGGTTTCGCTTTTTCCACAAACGAAAACAAAACAGTACTTTTAGGGCAAAGGGAAGAACAAATCTTGAAATCGAAATCGCCAAAAGTGTATTGAGCTAAAAGGTGATTATGTTGAAAAACATATTTTTTTTTCAAAAAAAAACTATGTTTCATTCAAAATTCACGGACTTATTGATTTCGCCCTTAATTAATAACCCGACAACGGAGTGAGTAAATTATTGGTGAACGTATCGGCAACATGAAACAAGTTTATTTAAAGTATTAAATAATTGGAGGCAAAAATGCCCAAATTTCAAAATTTAAATTTTTTCCGCCTAAATTTGGTCGGAAACACCCAAAACGGCAACACTGGATACAACTATGCTTGGACGAAAATTTTGTCATCGCTATGCCAAATTTTGAAAATATTTCGATTATTAAGCGAATATTTTGGTAAATAACGGTATATGAACAAACAAAGCAAATATGACTGTTTGATTTTAAAAAGTATTCTATGGAGATATTGCGTGCTTCAAACCTCGATGACTCCCACAACTTTGTTTTGTGACCCACCGTAAAGTACAACACTAAGTTCACCACAGAATTCAAATTAGAACGCCATCAAAAAATTTAAATTTGAAGCTGTTAAGTTATATTTTTCACTACAGAGCTTAAAATAGAATTTAGAATTTAATTTGTAATCCAAAGAAACGGCATTAAAACGCTAGATTGAGGTTTGTTAAAAAATTACATACGGCGATAAGCGTATATACCGGTTTCACCGGATAAAGGAAAGCAGAAAAATATAAGTATGTATGGATATGTAAGTAAAAACCTTAACCCGGTGTATTTTTTTTTCGTGCTTTAACAATTCAATTCACTCTTATTGTTGACAGATAATTTGTTGAAAAATTTCAATTTCTGAAAAACAGCGTATCAGCTTGTATTCATATAATACTGTAGCTTAAACACTTTCATTGATATCAGAAGCAATTCACACAAAACTTGTTTTTGTTTCCACAATTACAAATCCAATGAAGTTCTCGTTTATACACATGTCAGTTGCCTCTTGCCTCTTGTGTTTGACGTCATGTGAATGCGAGCCAAAGTGAATCATCACAGAAATTCTGAAATACCAGCTTTTACAAGTGAGTACTACGTGCAAAAGAGCGTCATAGTTAGCCGCTAATAAAAACTCGTTCTCTCCAAGCAGCTGATTGTGGTGTATATAAGCTTACACGCAGAGCGTAACGACAACAGCTTAAACTAAGCCAGAGATGGAAGTATGCAAAGTAGTTATATGTAATTGTTATTACAATAAGTACAATAAGTACTTTATGCAGAATTATCGGATTAGCGGATCGACTCTGGGTGTATGAAATCATTTCAGTAAAAAGTGCTTTATCATTATCATTACAAAACGAAATTTCACTAAATTTTTATTTTGGGTGATTGTAATAATAATGACATTATGACAAATATGTAGAACATTTGAAGCAGTCCATTCTACTCCTGCATTTTAAAAAATATTTAATCTAAACAAACTTGATTTATATTATTATTTACTAGGTATTTATGAACGTAATACAAATTCTAGAAGTATACATTTTAGAAGTTTATCAGGCGTATTCATATATTTATTCTATTACAAAATTGGACTGTAAACCAATTTTCATCCAAATAATCTTACATTGGACTGTAAACCAATTGGCATCCAAATAATCTTATGATCGTTTATTCTGGAACTACCTATGTACATGTTTTATTAAAGAAATAAATGAGTTTCCTGTCATTAATTTAAATCAATTTCTTTAATTTAACCAAACATATTATTTGCGAAAAAATAAGAGCCTCATTTCTCTGCACTCTCTTCGTTGATTATTTCAATACACGAACAGTTTTCTGATTATATTACAGCATCTAACTATAGAAATTCCAACCAAGTTTATATAAAACAAAGACGAAGAAGAATTAGGCAACCAGAAGATGTGAGCAATTTGACAACCCTGTTAAAAGAGAACCAAAAAGTGTTAGAAATTCACTCTCGAAATCAATATTGATTATTTCACACTTTTTGCATAGTTTATGTAATTTCACTTCAACATGGTTGGAATTTGTATAGTTATATACAGTAAGACTATTAAAACGCTGATTTTGTATTGAAATATTCAATGAAGAGAATAAGAGAGAGGGCAGAGAATGGCTAGGGTTTCACTCGTTTTGTTTGTTTGCATTTGAGTGATGTGAAATTTTAACTGTCTACTTATACATCGTTTTTGTATAAATTTCTATAAAGTGTGTAAAAAGTACGAAAGAATCTAGGTATGACGCGAGAGCAAAATGGATTGGAGTTAATCGCGTCGATGTTTTCTCTTCTACAAGGGTTGTCACATTGCAGAGTTTTTTTCTTCTCTACTTGTACATCCTTCTGACCAAAATGATTTCTTGATGAGGATCAATTTGAGAATGTTTTCGGAAAGAAATAAAAATAATAACTTTATATTACGTTCATTCGTCACAGATATCTTATTCCACCTACAGCTCCACTTCCTCAGTTTCCTTTTCGAAATTGTGATTTTTTCTTAGATATCTAGCAAGGACCATTAAGCCTTCGTAACATCTGCTAGTACACATTCAGCTTCGGTTCTGATTTAAAAATTTCCATTAAATCCTTCTTGCATTAATTCGTTTTATCGTGCATAATTCATGCGATTTTTTTCGACAGCTCAGAAATCATTCCAATTGAAATTGTGATTTAAAATCTTATGTACAGTCATGGCCATATAACTGCGAGTGTGTGACTCCGTATAAACTTGTACTTATATACGAGGGTTGCTTTTTATGTTTCCGGATTAGAGAACGAAAACAAATATTAATCATCGAAAATCACTTTATTGTGTTTCAAAATATTCCCCATGAAGATTTATATACTTTTGCATGTGTTTGCACCAATTGTCGAAACACTTTTGCCACTGTAATTGAGGTATCTCCAAAACCTGCATTCTGAATGCAGCAACCGCTTCTTCAGGTGTCGAAAAACGTTGACCTCTCAGTTTGTATTTTACGTACGGGAATAAAAAGAAGTCATTCGGTGCCAAGTCCAGACTATACGGCGGATGACCCATCAAATCGATGTTTTGGGTGCTCAAAAAATGTTTCAGCCGATGTGTGAGAGCTCGTGGAGAGCTCGGCGGTTGGTTTTCCTGATTTCTTGGAAGACAACTGGCAAACAAATGGTTGTGTACCACTCAGAATTCACTGTTCTAGTGGTACGGCTGCGACATGTCCGGTTTTTCCGAAAAGAAACCGGCGATCATTTGCTTGGAAGTGCTTCATCACCTGTCATTCATCACCTGTCACGATGTCACGAGCCTTTTTTTGAGCGATTAACAAATTGTGTGGGATCCAACGCGAACAAATTTTTTTGGCAGTCAAATGTTTATGCAATATTGAATGTATGCTGGTCCCACTAATGCCTAAGGTTGTCTCAATCTCACGATAGGTCACATGACGATCTTGCAAAATCAGTTCGCGCACAGCATAAATGGTTTTCGGAACAACAGCTGATTTTGGACGACCTTCACGAAATTCATCTTGGAGAGAACTACGACCACGATTCAATTCACCATACCATCGATAAACACTGGTCCTTGATGGAGCTTCATCGCCAAAAATTGAATTAAGTTCATTCATGCACTGTTGCAGAGTTAATCCACGTCGAAAGTTGTAAAAATTTTAATTCCATTTTTGGGCAGAGATGAATCTTTTAAGTTATTGTAAACAATACAAATAGCGCTCGTATGTCAAAACGTTCTGAGTACGCATAACCTAAAAAATATCCAACTTTACGATAGAGCTGTCAGTTGCCAGATTGCAACACTAGGGTTGCCAAATCCCGAAACATAAAATGCAACCGTCGTACATATTCTATTAATATTATTTTTTTTTCAAATTTTCAATATTTATTGATTACCCGTTTGTAGTAACCTTTAATATAATAAAAAAAAAATTGATTCCCATAACATCCCAGGAAGGGATTGGGGAGAGAATTTCACAACCAGTGAGCTGCGCCCTTTCTGGTTTTTAAACTCACTAATTGAGACCTGTAGTTTTACACCGGTTCCGAACGTTGTTTTGAGGGATTTTTCATGGCTAAGTACTCGATAGTGGTGCCATCGCTAAGCGAGGTGACCGACGCCGAGTGAAATGTAATGTGGTCCGAACATTCGCATGTACAAGAGGCGCGCACACTAGCAATTATACCACCGACGGTTCTGCAACCTAATGCCCATTTTAATTTTGGGTCATATCCATTAATGTCAGAGGACATATCGATATTGTCAAGAAATATACTAGCTGTATTATTATTTAAGCCCAATTTATTTTTGAATTGTTTTGAAATATAGCTCTTTCAGTCCTGTAATGCGGTTTTACTTCCGTCTCTTGATACTTGCGATAATTTCAGATGAATCCCATGCAAGTCACCATGCAAACTCGACATTCCGTGTGTCACGAACGTTTCTTTAACCTCCCAATTATACTTTATATAACAGGATGGTTCATTTCGGAAAGTCTTCATTTGCTTCTACTTAAAGTGATAGCAAGTGCTAATTTTAGTCGGAATTAAATTTTTATACTAAATTCTCAATACTAATTGTTCTAATGGAAATTTATTCTTTTTTACTTGCGTCCAAATATTAAATATTTCGCGAATTTTAAATTAAAAAAAAATTATAAAATAATGCAATGAAACTGGTGTAAATTAGACCGACTCGCATTGTATGGTAGGGAAAAATTGTGTTTTGTCAACCCCTCAATATGTAGCTTGGTTTAGTTTCTGGTGATTCCCAAAATATTTCGTGTCTGGGATTAAGATCCGGTGACCGTTTAAAAAAAAAAAAAAAATTTTTAGATTTTCAAAGAAATTTGTAGTACAACTAAAGCCTATATATACAATAAGTGCATTTTTTTAACCCGCTAAAATAATTAAAGATTAATTTGTAGGGGGCAGTTAAGTGATGTTAAGCGTCATTTAAATTTCCCACTTAAGGTTGGACTCTTTTATTCTAGCGGCGAGTCGAAAGCCGTGGCGGATTTACGTGACGATTTTCCCTGCCATAAAAACCTATATATGTATAGAAAACGTCGTGTCGTCTATAGCGTGTTTGATTATGTTTGGACTCTTAATTCCGACTTGAGCAAAACAACGACAGACAATATAATATATAATTTTGACGTGACAACGTCTTAAATTAGGTTGCGGCTGGGAGTCACTTATGAAAAAGTGTAACGCCCGGTAACGTTACGATGAGTCACCGAACGAGAGAGAGGCCCGCCGAATGCCTTGCGTCTCTCTCCCACTCAATAAATAATTCTGTGTGTGCGGATGTGTGTGTTTACTTGTGTGCCAGAAACGATTTGCTTTGCTGGCTTCTAGTGGCTCTTGGTCGGTGGCGTGAGTGTTTTTGTTTTTTGGCACATCATATATATGACGACTGAGCAAGTATGTATGTGCGTATAAATGTGCGTGTGTATGAATATTGATTTAGATCAGTCTGCATTGGATAAGGTATTATTTTTTGTTTTTTTTTGTGTTTTGATTTTTGGCTTTATGATATGTGTAGTGTATGTTTGTGTGTAGAAATTTTCATATGAATTAGGTAGCCAAAACGAAACAGAGAGCTGCGGTCGGCTTTAAAAACGATATGCGAATATGATGAATTGAAATACTTTTTGGTTAGTAAATTATTTTCTTTTGTTTTTAATAAAAGAAATGTTTATTTTTTATAATAAAAGAAATGTTTATATTTTATAATAAAGGATATGTTTATTGTTTATAATGTCACATTTGATAATGTGTTCATAGAAATCGCACAGGTACCTAGATGGTGTTGAAATTACTTCTATTTTCCTAAACCATAAGTTTCAATAAATGTTAAAACATCGCCCGTGAGTTCTAACACTCATTGGTTTTTTTTTTTATTTTACAAATTTTAATTAATTTCAAATTTATTTAGCAAAAATTTGAACCTTCGATCTGAATAAGTGTTTTGATTTTCGAATTGATTCTTTAAAATTACAAATATTAAGAAAAAGTGGCAGATATAAGAAAACTTGATTTAAACTGTGTTGAGCAAGAATTTTAACATCTAATCAATATGAAAATTAAATCAATCTAAACAAAATATATTTCTATAGTTAAAATTTGTGCAATTCTTATTTTCATTCAATTCCTTGTTCCTATTGTGCAATTTAATTATATTCATATCAATAAATATTCTACCGAGAAAAAGACGTTGTCACGTAAAATCTTCGCCCGTAAAACCGACTTTACAGGCAACAATTTTTTTTTTTTTTTTCATTTCATTTATTGTAGCATAATTTTATTCTGTTTTGTACATAAAGTTTGCAGTAATGAATATGGCTTTGCCTTAAAACAATAGTAGTAATATGTATGTAGTGAGAGAAGAAATAAGTTAACTTAGCGCTAAAAATATTAAAAATATTAAAAATATATTTTTTTTCCAAAATACACTGGAGTCAAAACATCAAAGACCGGTAGGACCGTTTCCAAAATCAATATTGAAATATTTGCATTACCGTCTGGCTTACATATTAAGGGTTCGCTTTCTCAAAACTTTACCCTCTTAAGAGAAAGAAACTCCTCAAAGTCCTTATGCTCTAGATTTAAGACTAAAATTTGAAACAAAATAAGGATATATATATATTTCTGTTGGATAAGAGTATAATGCCCAGACCATAGAGTAATCACGTATAGAGACCCCAACTCTCTCAGTTAATTGATGACATTTGGTGTGTTGCAGATGGGGGGTTGGATGTTGGAAAGTATTGCTTTAATAATACCAGATAGAGGCAATGGCTCAAACCATCCAACAATAAATAAGCTACGGCATTTCGATTAGTCCGTTTAAATGTTTGTATACATACACCACATATATATACTAACAATAAAATATATGAAAAAAGTCCAAAATACGTTTAAATTTCACAGTTTTTCACCAAAACGACATGAAAAATGTTAAACAATAATTTTTGTAATTCCACCTGGTGTAAGTCAATTTACGTCAAATAACCCTCTATCGCACCGACCGCACCACTAAGAGTGGAAAATTAAATGTCCTATGAGAACAATGGCAACTCTATACGTCATTGCTCTATGGCCCAGCCCCTCTATCAATATTAACTTTCTGAAGTATGAAATTATCAGACATTAACAGCCGCTTCCACCATGTCTATTGTTATAGCTAACGAGCAATTCTTGCTGCCAGTTTTGCTGCCAGCTCTAACTTTTTTAGTGAAATTAGTTTAAATAATATAAAATGGTCATAAAAACCAGAACTAAAAATAAGAATTTTGCTATACTTTCGCAAATGAAACTGAGAACACCATGTTGTGAAATCGTGACTTAATAAAATTAAATATTCGATAGCACGAATTTGCAATGAGGGTTTTAAAACCAAAACATGGAGTTGGTGCGGAAGCCATAAACGCTGTTTTTGGATTACAACAATTTAAGTTATTTACTGAAAAAATCAGGCTTCCCAAGAGTAGAATTCCCAAAAAACATCAGTTTTTAAAATCCGGTTTTCGATTTGTTTGAAAAATCAATTTGTCACAAAACCGGTGGCACATTTTTGTTCGGTTGTGTGTTTTGAAATAAATTACACATGTAACACTTACAATACAATTGTTTAATGACCATTTCATTTACTTATTCGTATTGAAAACTCATAATTTTTCATCTGTATTTAAATTTGCCAATTACGTTTTATATAAATTTTAATTGTAAATTATATTAAAATTTGTAACGCGAGTTTAATACAAAATTTAAAAGTTATATTCGATTTCGAATTTTGAACTAAATAGGCTCAAGGTAAATAGGCTCAAGGTCAATTCTGTTGGATATATTTTAAATAATTTTTCACTTAATGACGACTAAATTCTTATTTGAAAATAGAAATCATATTTCTTAAATCCAAAATTTAATTAATAATTATAAAATCGTATCATTATTTATTAAACTGTTTAAGAATGGTTTCCCATTAACTCCCATGAAGGAATTGGGGAGAGCTTTTCACAAACAGTGAACTGTGTGCTTTCTAGTTTTATTGTCACTGATTGGCACCTACAGTTTTTACACCGGTTCCGAACGGTGTTTTGAGAAGACTTTTCATGGCTAAATACTCGATAGTGTCGCCTTCACTGTGCTAAGTGACCGCCGCCGAAAAAAATTTAAAGAGCAGGGATCGAACCCAGGACCCAGGATGTACAAGTGGCGCGCAAACTAACCATTGCGCCTCCTACGGTTTAAGAATATTTACCACAAATTGAGTAAAACCGGTTAACTGACGTTAAATAACCGTTGTCGTTTTTTTTAAAGTAGATTTTTGGAAAAACCGGTACAAGGTTAATAGCTGAAAACCCGGTTATCCGGGTTATCGGTTTCAGTTTTGGACACTGGTTCTGAGTAGAGTGTCTGAAACCGAAAAAACGAGGAATCCAGTTATTCGGGTTTTTTTTTTTGCTAATAACCGTGTAGCGGTTTCTTAAGAAACGTAATTTTCGAACAAACCGGAAACCGGTTGTTTGACGTTAGTTAATCGCATTTTACTTAATTTCTGTTAATATCCTTAACAAAATTAATAATAAATAATATGATTTTCGAATTTTAGTAACATTTTTGATTCTGATTACGGAACTTTTTAGTTCAAATGGACCGGCAAAATCAATGCCGGTGACATGAAAAGGAGGCTCAAGTGTACATCGCTCGGGAGGCAACGGTGCCATTTGTTGACAGCAAGCCTTTTGTTTGAATACGGTACAAACTTTGCATTTGTAAACAATGCTTTTTATGCGAGGTTTTAGGCGAGATATATAAAATTCTGTCTTCACCATTCTGTGCATTTAGTTGCAATCGCTGTGAGCGAGAAAGGTGTGCAGATGTTGAAGATAGAGAAAACAGAAATGCGCCTATAATAAAAGGCTACGTTTTCATATTTGTTTGCTTTGGTACAAAGGCTATTCACATGGAGATATGTTCTGACCTCTCATCAGTAGCATTTGCGGCTGCATTTTCGCGCCAGTGCCTGTATTTGTACCTCACGAGACTCCTGCTGGAAATGCGGGAAATTTCATCACATGTTGCTACACCCGATACATCCACGAGTGCAGCCACCAGCAAATAATTGTAGAAGGAAGACGGAAAGGTACTCCAAAAAACAAACCACGACTCAATCTACTAATCAGGCCGACACCATACCAGACCCTCAGATACTATCTGAAGCAATACGACCATTGGCAGCCGTGTTGTGTACTTCTTTCAAACCAGTTGCACATTTCTAGGCTTATCCTTCATAAATTAACTGAATCATCACCTGAAAAACATAAAATATCTAAATCAATCTATTTTAAATTGTTTAATATTTCTAAAATAAGTAGCTCGGCCTAATTACTTCACACTATTGTGAATTGTCGCTCATTGGAAGGCAACTGCACTTGAAACTACAAATTGTGAAAAAATGAAATTGAAACACAAGCTGCAAATTGCATACATTATCGATCAATCGAACACTTGGATTCTGAAACTCGATTGAATTGGTGAGCATCTCCACAATAAATACATCTATAAATTCAACTCTAACCTCTTGTTCTTTTATTTGTCCTTTTACTATATGTTAATTTGCTCTGACACACTCAATCTAATTTGGGTAATTTCTCCGACTCGTGAGAGATTACACAAATGCGACACTAAAAGAATATTTTTCTAATTTCATTCTCCTGCATCGATTCCGGTCGGATTTACTTCAATTCTCCTCTAAATTCACTCGGCGACAAATCATCTATAACGTCTCACCAATCTCATCATCTCTTACCTCACTCCTAACTAACTATCACAAAGTTAATACATCGACTTTTGTAATTTTTTTAAATTATAAAAAATAAATTATTTTATATTTCAATATTTCCCTACCCATTGGGTAGCATCATCAGGAAGATAAACACAATTATTAATTACCACAATAACACAATTATTAAATTATTAACTATTAATTATTAATTAGCACACTAACA
The DNA here is from genome assembly GCA_963931995.1 of Phaonia tiefii. Classification (NCBI taxonomy): domain Eukaryota; kingdom Metazoa; phylum Arthropoda; class Insecta; order Diptera; family Muscidae; genus Phaonia; species Phaonia tiefii. Next base: position 17,974,529 of record OZ008368.1, on the reverse strand, counting down.
CAATTATTAATTAAAATATTGTGTTATTGTATTAATTAATCATTGTGTTTATCTTCCTGACGATGCTACCCAATGGGTAGGGAAATATTGAAAAATAAAATAATTTAAAATAGACCTAACGCTCGAACATTTTAATTTTAAATACATAGTTTTTATTTAAACTTAAAACGTAATTGGCATAATTATATACAGTTGTGAAATTTGAGTTTTCAACACGAATAAGTATATGAAATGGTCGCTAAACTAATGTCTTGTAAGTGGTACATATTTAATTTCATTTAAAGCAAACAGAAACAGAAAAAATCCGGTGCCAAAATTAAAAACCGTAAAGCGGCTTCTGGAAAAATTGATTTTTCGATCAAACCGTAAACCTGTTTCTTGATAAATTAATTTTTGGAACAAACCGAAAACCGGTTTCCAAAACATGCCGGCGTTTTGGACTCTCTAGTTCTGAGACAGCATTATTTAATTTAATTAATTAATTTAAATAACTTTTACATATCGCACCCTAACTACCAAAGTGCAAAAACTTAAAATTTACAAATTTTCGGTAACAGTTAGTTAAGCAGGGAATAAAAAACCGGCTTAATGAAAAAACCGGCATTTTGAAAAATTTTGAAAAAAAAAAAATTAAATCTGAAAATTTCGAGTTGTTATACTTTTGTAGTTAGTTACTGTAGTTACTTTTGGAGTTAGATAATGAAATAATTAAGATCCAATTATATTATAACTAATTACCGTACTCTGTAGTTTTTCAGTTGCCATTTACTACTTATATGTTCAAACATTTGTTGGTACTTTATATTGGTGCACAATATGTATGTATATTTATTCTCAACAAATATGCCATCCCTGATGGGAAAATGAAAACATTGATCGTGAGATTATGTTCGAAATGAGATTCAGTTGTGAGTAGGCTTTGCTATTGTAAGGTTGTGGATTAAGTTTACGTATTTTTTATACGGTTGTGAGATAACGCTCTTCCAGAACGCGACGACGCATCATATTAAAGAATAATTACAAAAAACCCAGACTTATTGTTTATGATTCAATATAAATCGAAATGATCTGTGTATAAAAAAGTGACATTTTAGTGACTTGCATTTACTTATCTTGGGAAATTCATCCGGGTTTATTGTAACGCGTGTCGTGAAACTCCAACAATTTATATTGAAAATTTCAACGAAACTTTGTTTACCGCATTACGTCGCTTGAGATGCATTTTTACACTACAACGGGTGAGTGATAGATGGCGCTAACATCTTACATTAGTCACCACTGTACGAACTTAAGCTGTGACTGCGTAAATTGTTATATATTTACGACAATCGAGATATTGTGGCCTTTAATTCAGCACCTCATGTCTGTATTATGTTGACGATATCGTTGTGTTTGTATGTTAAATAATATATACTTTTTGCTTGTTATCATTACGTTTTGAGTTGATTTGCCTTGAGTTGTAAGATAAACGTATAGATTTTTGGTTTTCCAATTCGCGGGTGTGTAGTAGAAAAAGCTAAACTGAAACCGGTTGTATGTCAAAACCGCCCTGCCGGTTTTTAATAAACGGGTTTCACTGGTCGTAATGCCTCGATTAACTGGTTAAACGAGTGGAGTAGAAATGTTTCCTCGTATTTAAGTTCCTATTGAAGATTAGTGTGTGCTGTCTAGATTTCTACTTCATTCGAAGCCAAGTTACATACATAAGGTTTGTTTCCGTACATTTTGCATAGTAAAATTAGTAAAAGAGAGTTTAAACAAAAATAATTAATAATCCTCTTAGAGAGACCAAGTTTTAAAAGAGAACGGGAACGAACAAATTTTAATTGTGGTAAAACTTACGGCGGAAATGTGACAATTACGTGGTTCTCATCGGAAATATCCGACAAGACATTCCCAGCACTGCTAGAATCGAGCACAGCAATTTTATTTTACTTCTTTTAGCTTCTGTTGGCAGTAAATTAATTTATTTGCCGATATTAAATTATGTTTCCAATATATTTTGACAATTCAATATAGAATGGCAATTTACTACTTTTCCTCGGTAAAATTTTTCGAGTTAAAAGTTGTTAAAGAGAACACCGTATTTTTCGGTTCTGTCTTAAATTTTCTTACTTCTTTTATTATTTTCGAGTAAAAATCGTAAAAGTGGTAAAACCATAAAGTAATGTCATACATGGCTGCCATATTTCTCATCTGACGTTTCGTTTCACACTCTTCGTGGTGCGGACATTGCGATAGAGAGTTATTTGACTTAAACTGACTTAAACCAGGTGGAATTAGAAAAATTTTTGACTTAAATTTTTGATGCCGTTTTGATGAAAAACTGTGAATATTAAACGTATTTTGGACTTTTTTTGTTAGAATTTAATTGTTAGAATATACACACAGGGAAAAGATTAGTTGGAAATCAATTCAGGCATTCATTGCTAAAGTCAATATTTTGAATAGAATTCATAATTGTCATGCATCAGAATTATTTGCCGATGTCATTGATAAATTAAAAATGGGTCTTATTAAATACAAGTTGCTACTACCGAACTTTAGTTGTATTAACCAATTTGAGTATTTCTAAAACCTCATTCATCTGAAATGGAAGATACAACTAATAAAAAGTACAATATTAGAAATATTAGTTACTGTCATCATAATTTAGTTTCTGTTACGAAAACACTTGTTACAAAGTTATGTATTCGATTTTTCACAAGAGGCTCTGTTGTTAAAGAGAAATTACGTATATTTGAATGTTACACGAAGGCTTTACAGAAAAACTATTATTTTAAACAAAAAGTGATAAACAAAGTTATGAAAAAACAATAAAGTGTATATATATCAGCCAGCGGAGAATACATATTATCATAAATAAACACAATCGTTGAATCTGATGCCACTATTAACGCCTTCACAAACACATGGAAACAATTGTGGACACTTGGCTGAAGGAACTATTATTGTGGATGACACAAATTAACCTAAAAAATACATATGATACCCAGGGTAACCCACCCCCATTTTTGATCGAAAATATGAAAAATTTAGAAAGACTATATTTGTTTTTCGATTGGGCGCTCCGTTTTCGAGATATAGAAATTTTTTCATATTTTCGATAAAAAAATGCCAGGGTTCATACAAAAAAATTATAATTTTGTTTATATTTAAATATAAAATACACAATTTTAATAAAAAAATATTTTTTTAGTTATTTTTCTAAAAAATTCATAAGGGGTTAAAGCATCATCAAATGGTTGTGACAGCAATCAAATTAAAGTATATAATTATTTGAGCATATCAATATATTATTTGGTACAACCGAATTAGTTTTTACATTTTTCATTCATCCAACTAATAGAATATTCACCACTACAGGATAATTTGATTGCTAGAACTAAAACTCGATTGACAGATCACATTAATTTCTTCTTGCTGTGGCTTCAACTAAATATTTGAGTTCTTGCAACCAAAACTGAATTACAAATCAATTGATATGCACAATATTTGGTGATACTTAACACAATTATTGGTAATCACAACAGAATAATGTGATACTCCAAGGAACCACCAAATTTTAGTTGGCTGTAAATATAGTTGTTACAACGAATCTCTTCTCTGTGTGTAAGTATATTTGTGGTGTATTTACACAAAAAGTTAAATGCACACAACGAAATAGCGTTGCTGTTTTCTTGTTGGTTAGATTGAGTCATTGCCTCTGTCTGGTATTATTAAAGCAATACTTTCCAACATGCAACACACCAAACTTCGGAAATTTACTGAGTCAAATAGCTTCCCTATATGTCATTTCTCTATGGGTAACACCAGTAAGTTAAAGTACGTACCGGAACAGTGCTATAACCTGTAAGCAAAAATTTAGTTTTTTTCTACCGTGATATGTTCCCAAACGACAGATAAATCAAATTATAGGCCGTCGGTGGTGCAATGGCTAGTGTGCGCGGCTCTTGTACATGAGAACGTGGGTTCGATTCCTGATCAGAGCACCTCACATTTCTTTCGACGACGGTCATCTCGCTTAGTGGTGGTGACATTATCGAGTACTTAGCCATGAAAATGCTTCTCAAAATACCGTTCGGAACCGGTGTAAAACTATAGGTCCCAAACAGTGAGTGTAAAACTAGAAAGCGCACATTTCACTCATTGCGAGAAGCTCTCCCCAATCCCTTCATGGGATGTTATGGGACACCATTTTTTTTAGGTTACAGTAAAGTTTCGCTTGTGTTGTTAAATTTATACTGTCTGTATTCTTGAAGAACAACACACAACAAATAAAATTAGTGGCGCTGAGGTTTCCGTCCTGCCTACATATTACCAAATCCAGATGATATTTCTCATCCTCCAGTATTATGTTTACAAATCCCAACAATGGGAACAAAATATGCTTACAAAATAAATATGTACATTAGACCGTCTTCACGTGTGTTTTTTGTCCACCCCTCAAAATGTACCTTGGGTTGTTTTCTGATGATTCCCAAAATATTTTGTGTCTAGCATTAAGATCCTACTGGACCATTTTTCAAAAGGAGTTTTTTCTAGATTTTCAAAGAATTTTGTACTTTAAAGACAATGTATGCAATATTATTATCCTCAGCTATACCTCAGCTACGTATATGTGAAATTTTATCTTGATCGGCTGTGCCGTTTAGAATCGGCTGAATTATTTGCAATGAAAAAAATCGGGAGCCAAAAAATCGGTCGAACGGAGTGGCCAGTTAAAATCAGAGCAAGAGGGCTATAGTTTGACGACCTGTGTGATTTGTGGCTCCATCTAATTGAAACCACAATTCTGGATTGCTCTCTACTTCTGGCCTTAAAAAATTGTTACTCATTGCCGATATTGAAGGCCATTCACATTAAACGCAACTTATTCGTCGTTTTCGAAAAATATGGTTCACTGATCCAGCCTGAAGGTATTCCACACCATACTGCGTATCTATTCCAAACTTATTCTTGGATTTTGGGTCCTACATATTCTGCAACTTTGATTACAATGTGTGTAATTTTTAAATCGTGGAAATATAACCATACATAAGACAAAAAAAATATCCCTGTCTTTTGGGGCCTCGGTGTCATTCTTGCAAAAAAGTAATCATTTTGCCAGGCTCATGTCTTGCAAATCGTTTCGACTTTTGATTTACTGTCTGAGGGAAGGTTCATCTTCAAGGTAAAAATCGCAAAGAACTTTAAAAAATTCGATTTTTTACCTTTTTTCCCCTGTTCAGCTCCATAGCTAGAAAACCGTTCAAAATTCAAGGAAACAATCAACGACAAGAATGTACCTAAGATATCATTAAACAACTTTCTAGAACATTTGAACTTCCTAGGAATGAGTGTTAACACCGTTTAAGTAGCGCTTAGGTAGCGTTAAGGTAGCCGCAAACGTGAAAAATTTCCCAAATATTTTTTAATTTCACTGTGAGTAATTTTTTAAGTCATAGAAATATAACCATATACGGACACCACTACGTGATAAAAGTTATGGACTTTTTTTTATGGAACCCCAACAATTTGGGGCCTCGGTGTCTTTCTTGCAAAACAGTGATCATATTGTCAGGCTCATATCTTGCAAATCGTTCGGAATTTTGCTTTACTCGCTGAGGGTAGTTTGTAGCTCTTGTCATAATTCCTATTTCCTAAGAAGTTTAGATGTTGTAGAAAGCTATCTACTGAGATCTTAGGTACATTTTTGTAGTTGCTTGTTTCCTTGAGTTTTGAACGGTTTGCTACCTATGGACCTGAACAAGGGAAAAAAGGTAAAAAATATCTAATTTTTTAAAGTTTTTTGCGATTTTGACCTTGAAGATGAAGTTTTTTTGATTTTATATGTTTAAAATTTTGGTTCCTTATGACAAGGGCTTCTCTCAGAAAGAAAATCAAAATTCCGACCGGTTTGCAAGACAAAATGATCACTTCTATGCAAGAATGCACCAAGGCCCCAAATTTTTGGGTCTTTTATCACGTAGTGGTGTCGCAAAGTCCGCCTAGACTTCACAATCTACAAGTTTCGGGGTTTCTCAGTACTCATTGCAACGTTCACATCATTTCGAACTGTATGAGGTCTTCTAGCACGCTGAAAATCACAGGCAGCCCCTTGTTGTCCAAAACGCTGAACCTCGTTGTTGGAATTACAGGCCTTTCATTGTATATTGATACTAAGGGATCTTCGATCGATACTAATTCGCACGTGTGAATTGCAGTCAATATATACGATTGATGGTCAACCGATGTTATCAATTCAGGCACAGTAGTTAGGCATCTGATGATGAACTTTTCACGGAGCTCGAAAATAGTCATACCACAGAGTGTGCTTAACTGAATTGTCTATTATTTCCAACAAACAACAACCATTTTTCAATGAGAAAAATATTCATGACTTGTAAGCTTGTAGTATAAATTTCTCTCATACATTAACCATAAAATATTTGTTCATAAAATAATTTAAATTGTGAAATTTGAAAAAAATGTTCGGTTTCGGTTTTGGACACTCAAATGGCAATCCACATATTTCGATATTTAGGATATCCAAAATATTTAACTGAGTTTTATAAACCAAATTGAAAATTATCTTTATCTTCTAAGTAATTTACAAAACTCGACATGTAACCGTTGTTTTGTGAGATATAAATGAAAATCAAAAAATAGTCATTGTTGTTGAGCAATAAATATATATTTTTCCAATGATAATCATTACTTTTGGGATAATTGATACAAATCGAGGTGAAATCACTATTTTAATTTTGATTTTCAATCAGAAGAAATTAATTGTGCAACAATTATAATTTGTGGTAAAATTTTAACTACCTCTGCAATTGCAAATTAACAAAAATGCAAATACCATTGGCAATTGTATATATTTTCGAAGCATTGTCTCATATGTGACAGTTTTGGTTTTCGAATATTTTATGCAGCACTGGTTTATGAATTTTAAAGTAATTCGAGGCAATACCTATCGAAGCCACAAACCTCTACATATAAAACATTACGCTAAATTTCAATTGATGTCATTCAAATTTTCAAATTTCAATTGATGTGTTTTAAACTTCAATTGATGTGTTTCAAATTTCAATTGATGTCTTTCAAATTTCAATTGATGTTTTTCAAATTTCAATTGATGTATTTCAAATTTCAAATAGAATTTTTAAATTTCAATTGATGTATTTCAAATTTCAAATATAATTTTCAAATTTCAATTGATATTTTTCAAAATTAAATTGAAATTTTTCAAATTTCAATTGGAAATAGTGTAGCAAGCCACCTAACACTTCCAATCCGTGAAATTATTCGTCCGTCAAATGTTTCTTCCCATAAATTAAATGTGCCGTCCGTCCGGCTGAAACCACATGTCTCCAACAGTAGCGCCTTCCAATTGTGCCACAAAAAGGCTAGTAATCATGTCTATGTACCGCTTACCGTTGACTGTGGTTTACCATCGCTCCAAAGGGGCACTTCTGCTTATTGGTGGCATATCCATGACGGACGATTATGGGCACCATGAACTGCAAGTGCCGATGAGTTTCTGGGATTGAACCATATTTTTCAAAATAAGTTTTGAAAGCGTTCCTCCGCCATAAGCATATTCGTGATGAACCAAGTTAACCCCAAAACAATCGACAACTGTCAAATCCGGTGTCACAGAAAAGAGTGTTGCCAACTTAAAGTTCACCGCTTAAAAAAATCCAATAAGCGTTCGAATTCACGGACGATGTGTTAACACCTTTATGTTACACGGTACCTGTTCGATTTCTACGAACACATTAGTAAATGCTACATGGGAAAATAAAAAACTGCGTTCAATCATATGAAGACGTTACATTTAAATAATATTAATAAAGGGTTTTCCAATAAGGCCTTGACAACTTTTTTTAAAATAAAAAGCAAACCAGTTGAGATATTTCCAAAACTTTATTATCGCCTTGAAATTCAATCAAAACATTTATGTATGGAACTCAACTTCGTTCATGTGGTCACGTCGGCAGCGGTCTCTGTCACACATTTCGGCCGTAACCGCCGCTATATCGCGCTCAATGTCGGCTTGTTGGCATAGACCAATGATTTGCCGTAGCCCCAAAGAAAAAAGTTAGAGGCGTTAAATCGCACGAACGAGGCGGTCAATTGACTGGTTCATTTCTAGAGATAACACACTCACCAAACTTACTCTTCACTAAATCGATTATAACGTGTGCTGTGTAGCTTGTGGCACCGTCCTGTTGAAACCACATGTCGTCCAAGTCCATGTTTTCCAATTCGGGCCAAAAATAAACGGTAATCATGGCGCGATAACGAACGCCATTCACAGTAACGTGACGATCGTTATTCTCGACGAAAAAATTTGGCCCAATGGTCAAATGGTCCATCGGCTTCAAGTCTTGAGTCAGCTTGATCTTTTATTGGTGTAAACCAAGATCTTTACGCAAAATTCGCCATAAATTTGTCTTTTCAATGCCCTGTTCTTGAGAACGCCGCGGAATCAACTGATTTGGTTCGTTTGCTACGGACGCCTGAACGGCAGCGATATTTTCAGATCAGTGAAATAGTGCGTTCACAAATTAAATTCAAAGTTGTCAAGTACCTATTGGAGAACTCATTACTTAAAATTATTTAAAGACCAGTGCAAGCACATGTGTCATTATTTTCTTGCTTAATACTTATTGTTTTATTCACACAAAAAACAAAGAGAGTGGAAAGCAACAAAAACATGTACATACATACATTGTTATTCGTACATACGCTACACAAGTTCACACAATTTTCGTCGCTCTCTTGCTATCTCATTTGTATATACGTATAGTCACGTAATTATTCTCTTTGCTCTGAGAGTGCTCCGCACCCACACAAGGCAACTATTCGCTGCCGCTACATCAGTGTGTGTTCTGTATCGCAGTCTGACAATCTGTGTTTCGCAGTACGACAAAGCTATGTTCGATATAGGGGTGGGTCACCCTTATCATTTAGGGGTATGAAAAATAGATGTTGGCCGATTCCTAGACCTACCCGATATGCACTCAAAATTTCATACAAATCGGTCCAGGCGTTTCGGAGGAGTTTAACGCCAAACAATCTATGATCGCATTCGGACAAACTCTGTGATCGCAGTTGGACAAACTGTGTTTGGATGTGTTCAAATTGTGAGTTAAGTCCCTACCCGCATCTATAGATGTTGACTCATCAAAAAACAACAAAATTCTATAATTTTAATACAGCTTTATCGATTTTCTCCTCTTTGTTGATTTTTGCAGCTGCGCCAATATGAGCTCTTTTAACCGTATTTTGCATAACATTTTGGCATATTACGGGTGTTATTGCTCCAATTTCTTCAATAATTTTGTTCCTTAGCATCTAAATTGTAGTGGGCATGTTCCCGTAGACCTCTCCCTTCAAGCATCACCAAAGAAAGTCGTCGGAGCCAGTCAAATCATTCGTTACAATACGCTAAATTGTTGACTTGCTCGGCACATTATTTAAAAAAAAATACAATTGATCTTTTATTTAGATAACATTTTTTATTTAAAATATATAAAATTGTAAAGTGTGCGCGCCTCTTGTGCATGAGAACGTGGGTTCGATCTCTGCTCTGACCACCTTACATTTTTTTCGACGGCGGTCAATGATGGAGACACTATCAAGTATTTAGTCATGTAAAAGCTTTTGAAAATACCGTTCGGAACCGGTTGTGTATGGTTGAGAGATCCCTTCCTTTATCCCTTCATGTGATGTAACGTGAAACCATTTTTTTATATTATTATTAATGCATAGATTACGAAAATGTATGGTCCTCAAATGGTTAAACTACTCCACCATTGTGGTGTCGAATATTAAAATTCAGTCGACTATTATGTTTGTGTACAAAAAAATATATTATGAAACATTTCAATTATTGTTTGTGATATATGAATATTTAACAATAACAGTCCAGCATTTTAAGCTTTTCTAAATATTTATCAACTTACAATTTTTGTGGTTACTACTTAATCGCATATTTTGCAATTAACTAAAAAGTACAGTGTCGCAAACAATCGTCTCAAGTACGCAATATACTCGTATAATACATGGTATAATTTAACTTTAGAACTTCTAAAAATGCTGTTTGTATTCTAATTATGATTTAGTTTGAAACAGATGGCTACCCACTAAGATATTTGGTTTAGATTTGCAACGACCTATCGCTTTTAAAAAAATGGTCAAACCAAAAGACGAATTCCCAGCGTAAATAGATTTCAATTAGTTTAAAAAATGTAGACTTCAGCTCATATACTGATTAATCTTTTCGAGTCATATCAATATTAATTAACACTAAATAATTATAACGCTAATAAACTCGAATTAAAAATAAAGATTAAGATATTCAAAAAATAACTAATAAAATTTAATGGAATGTGACACATAGACTGGTTTTTATTTATTGTGCCTTCAACCCTGTGATGTCATAAACAAACCAAATATTTGTTGTGTCAACAACTCGACAGACATTTTAATTGAGACTTTTGGGGAATACCTAAAAAGCTTTAAATTCTTATCATTTTTGTTCAATTTAAGCTTACGATTTATTTTATCATTTAATGGGTAAGTATCAGGAAATATATTGCAGGCATGAAGCAAAGAAATGCCGAAGAAGAGCATACATGATTATTTTAGCCCCCTCTCTAATTTTGCTATATTTTATTGAGTAATCAACCACAACAAACATTTGCGATGCAATTCCATTCGGATCCCGAACAATCCCGGCCATTGAATTTCTACAGTTTTACACAGAGCTTTCCTGTGGCGATCATCGCCAAATGGAAACAAAGGTGGTCAGTGCCCATATAAAGAAGTCGCACAGGTATTATCACCGGTCCCAGATTGACGCGAATTGAACTTAAGAATGCATCAATTTAAATTTAATATATTTTGTATGGAATTTTGAATCTGTTAAATTGCAAGGCATTTCTATAGAAGTGTAACTGATGTTTCACCAATTTCAATTTGAAACTTGAAGTTGATGTTTTGAATATAAATTAGTACAGCCAATATTAGGATCAAATGGAACGATCTGCGGACAGGACAAATTACATTAAATTCTCCTAAAAATGGGAGATACATAATTCTCATTTCGTTTTAATTTAAATCATTTGGATGCCAAGTGACAATCAAAACCCAATAGCAAGAAATACAAATATCCAACTCACGGACGATGTGTTAACACCTTTTTGTTACACGTACCTGTTCGATTTCTATGGACACATTCCTAAATGTTACATTGGAAAATAAAACAAAGAATAATGTTTGTGCTCAAGGCTATTTTTTTTTTTGCTATTGGACTTTCTTTTTTCTTACATCTGCTTTAACATTAGTTCGTAATATTGTTATAATAAATAAAGCAATATTTAGCCCACTGAAATAATTGTTTATCTTTTGTCATAAACAGAGCGACGACAAAAAGTATTAAATTGTATAGAGAACTTATTGCACTCGTTTTCCTCTCTCATGAAGAGAAGAGTCTGAGTAAAAGGTCATACACGTGTCTTATTCTCTGTATAGTATATTTCAATATAAATGCACCATTTCGACAATGCTTTTACATAAAACACTACAAAAAGCATAAATGTTTCAAAAGGCATCAATGTTTCACATCAAAATTATGAATGGAGTAAGTTATGACAAAAAGAGAGTAATACGTTTTGAATCATTCGCCAGATGTCACCAGTGCTTTTGAGTCATACAATTCGTTCCATGCGTTCTCTATACTATTCAATACTATTTGACGACGAAGACCTGTTTGTTTGTGCGCTGCCGCTACATCGACACCACCATACTTATTTTCAGGTAAAGACTATTGTTGTAGTACAACCACTTTTGTATGTGATGCTAACGCTCTGTGTTGTTTGCATGTGTTCACTTTGATAGATTGTCCTACCCGTGCCTATAGATGTTAACACATCAACAATATTAAAACGGTATCACTAAGACCGAGAGTTAAATTTGTCTTCAAACCAAAACATTTCGTCATGCATATGTGACTCCAGAACCCGCGCATGAAGTCACATATATAAACCCCTAGAGGGAAGCAAAATATCAGGCTGAAAATTGAAACTTTAGAGCATAGATATGTCTCGTCGTAACTACCACATGATTCTGCATAACTAACCACCTGAAAAGAAGGTAATCATAAACCTGAAAATCAGAAACAAATTAATACGCATATGTGACTGCCTAATATAATTATGCTAACTTAAAAGGTAGTTACCATATCCGATACCTTTAGAGCTAGTTTGACTTACCAGTATGACCTATTACTCGGTACATATTCATTTACTTACAATTATCCATGTGTAGTCTTAGTATATAAATATGTGATTTCAGGCATATAAAACCAACAAAAAATATCGTAATCGAATTGAATTTAAAATAAGAGGGAAAAAACAAAACAAATAACCATAATGATCATTACCGGCTAATGAAATTCTGTATCGCTGTGATGATCTTATGTTTCAAATGTAAACAAAGCAGAGCATCGAATGTTGGTGATTGCTAACAGGGGGATTCTATGGCACAGCTGATCGAAAAGGTACTACGTCGATGATGGAGAATGAGAGAGCAAAGAAGACAGGACCTAATATTAAATAGTGTTAATGATACTAATGACAGCCAAATTATGTTTTATGTTGTTTGCATTGAACGAAAATACGCATTCCCTTTGATTTCTGTCCGTTTTATGTCCAACGAAATTGTAAAATACAACAGCAAATAAAACTCTAAGAAATGGCCTACTACGAGTACCTCGTCGTCATGAAGAGGCATCGAAGAGAGTAATGAAAACTCTTAAGTATTACTCTATGTTGCTAACCAATATGCGATGAGATAAAAAATTCCCTTTGGCGACAACGACCTGCTTGTTTGTTCGCAGGCGCTACATCAATGCCATCATACTTATTACGACAACCACGTATGTGATGCTAACGCTGTGTGTTGTTTGCATGTGTTCACTTTGATAGATTGCCCTACCCGCGCATATAGATGTTAACACATCAAAAAGAATATGGTGAAGAATTTGCAAAATTTAAATCTCATTCACATTATGATACTACTTTTACGTCACCTTGAAATACGAGGTTGCTATTTATATTTCGGGTCCAGCAATAAAGAAAAAAACAATCATTTATCATTGGAAAAGTTTTATTGTTTTCACAATATTCTCATATTGTCAATATTTTTCATGCGCTCAAACCAATTTTCGAAGCACTTGTAATAATGGATTTAACTAAAAATAATATCTTTCTGATACCAGATCATACCAGACCCAGACACGGCAAGACAACAATAAAAACAAAGCAAAAAACTCTTGTTTCCTTATATTTCGCTTTTAAGAACGGTACGCTCGTGCTCAGCAAGCTAGCTAGTGTAGGAGAAGTGGGCGCGGTTGTTGTTCCTTTGAGCGAATGGGAGCATTTACAACATAAAGATATCACGCGCGCTTTATGGCCCTTTATAAGAAACAAGATTATCTTTAACACACGAATTACACATATTCAAGAAAAAAAATAAACAGGTATTTGAGAGTTCTGATGGACAAGCTCTAGGCCTCAAAACCCTCCCATCCGTCGGGCTAATCTTTGGCAGTATTTACGAAAAACCCCCATTTGCAAACCTTTATACCTACGGCCGTAAGTTTTGCATTATCAAGAAGTCTAGTTCATCTTCAACTATTCTGCTTTATTACAATTCAAAAAAATAATCAAAACATAATCGCAAGAAAAAAATTATATTACGTATGTATGTATGTACATAAATAAGTAAGTGTGGATGTAAGAAGCAAAAGAAAGTACACAATATGACATGAATGGTAAATAAAGAGAGGAAAAAAATACCAAAAAAACAAAGCAACAGAATGCGAATAGATCTTATTGCACAAAAACAAAAAGAAATAGCATGCAATAAAATTTATTCCGTCTTTATGCACAAATATCGAAATTATAATGGCTATCAACTTACAATTTTCCTTTGGTGTGCTTCATCCAACGATGCAGATAAGATTTTTGTTTAGGGGTTTTAGGTAAAAGTTGACAAGAATTAAATTTTCTTTTTTTCTTTTTTTTACTCCATTTAGGATAGATACATTAGCTGATGTTAAATTATTAGCTTATTAAACTATTAACTTAGCAAAATTTTAATTTTTTTTATTGTTTAACTTATGTGACTTGCTCCACGAAAAGGGACCTCTGCGCCGAAAAGAAGTTATTGAGAAAAACGCGTTTAAAAAAAGCGCTTCGTTTTTCCGTGTTTTGCGCATGGTTATGCAACTCTTCCCTTAACCTGGTCATCTGGCGATGTATTTCGACTCTCTGGTATTTATACAAAAATATAAGAGAGCTTGTTTTCGATACGAAAAAAATTATAGCAGAGAGTTGTCCGAGGCCTTCGGCCACGGACTGTCCCTGCAGGCTGTGTCAGAGACACGGCCATTAAGTTTAACGTAGAATACGCCATCCGATAAGACAGAAAACATATATAACAATAAATTCATTTGCTTATATTATTTATCATTTATTGTTATATATGTTTTCTGTCTTATCGGATGGCGTATTCTACGTTAAACTTAATGGCCGTGTCTGTGACACAGCCTGCAGGGACAGTCCGCGGCCGAAGGCCTCGGACAACTGTCTGCTGTAATTTGTATATTTACCAACGGCATTTGATTCAAGTCCGTTTAAAAAAAAATATTATGTTCAATTTTTTTAAACTTAATTTAATTTATGTATTTTAATTAATATTTTTATTGAAATAAGTTCTGCGAATGTTGAGAGGGCCGCCCTAATATTAAAAAAGGTTTACCTTATCGAGTCTTCGCATTAGCATTCGAGCGTTGTGTGAAAGCTTTACGCTTTACAATTCAAAATTAATGTTACAACAGCTTTATTGAAGCTTTCGCAAAAAAGCTTTATTACGTTAGCTTACTGTTTGTTTCACTTTTTACTAGATACATGTTGCCAAGCAACATCAGCTTGCTGTTCGTTTCACTTTTTACTAGATATATGTTCCTAAGCAATGTTGAGCAACCAAAAACACTCAACCAAACACCACACATATGTTTGAGTGTATGTGTTTAAACAATTTTCATTTGAGAAATTAAAATACTAGAAATATATCAACCAATAGAAATGTATATCAAACGAAAGATAACATCTTCATTTACCTACAAAAAAAATTTTAAAAAAATTCATCTAGCCGTTTCCTCAAATTCAATGAAATAAAGATTACAACAATAAAAACCTGACATGACTCCTCATACCGTAAGGTAAGACGTATTCTACGTCAAAAGTGCGATGATGTGGCTCCGAAGCCACAAAAACCGATGAAGAAGAAGGCAGCGAAATCCGAAGAATTTACATCAACCGAAAACAACGCAGTCACCAAAAAAACTAAGAACAAAAAAAAAAAACTGACTGAAAACAAAACTGAGACTCCTAAAAAATCGGTAGCAAAAGTGCAAAACTCCCTAAGAAGACAGCTGCTGTTGAAAAAGCTTAAGCTGATGTGAAAACCAGAAACAAAAACGGAGATAAACAATCTATAAAGAAACGTGCTACAATGGTGAATAAATCGGAGATGAAAATAACAAAAAAAAAAAACTGGAAGAACTTCCTTAAAAAAAATCAGACAAATGTGAAAAGCAGCAAAATACAGAATAACCACCAAAATTTTTGATATTTTTGTAATTTTGTACCTTTGATATTGAACTTTTTTAAATTTCAAATATTATATATATTATCTGTTTATATCACATTTTTCAATTTTTTCATTAATTATGTTCATCTTTACAGGTGATTTGTAAAAAACCTAAAAGACATAGAAAGACATAGGTTTGTGGCATTTTATAGAGCGTTTTTTTTCCTATAAGAATCACTCAAAAAGTAAAAAAAAAATTTTTCGGCGCAGAGGTCCCTTTTCATGGAGCAGGTCACATATTAAGAAAATTTTCATAAATGTATTTCATTAGGTGAAAACATTGTAGCCAATTTCAAGGTTAGGTATGAAATTTTCTTAAAACAACAACTTTAAGTAGTGAAATATTATAAGTAGGAAAATTTAACTTAAATTTTATAGGTTAGATATAGCGTTTGGAATCCTAGCCTTCGGATCTCTCTTCCACTTTTATACTCCCTCTTTATTGTGCATAGAATTTATGGATGTGGGGGTAGTCTCCAGGATAAAGAGTTCGCAATACCTACGTTGCCGCCAATTCTTTCAAGAACATGCAACTCTGAATTTGTAGTATGAATTTGATACGGAGGTTACCCAAAGGTGAAATCTCTCGGCCGAATTGATGCAACCTCGCGGTAGTGTGCGTACACAAGTGGTGCTATCACAATGAAGACTCGAGAGACTGCGTTTATCTGGATTTTTAAAAAAAAACACTTTTATTCCTCTAAACCAACTTTTCAGTTTATCCTTTTTTTTTTGTAGGTTAGCTTACCTTCACTGTCACGAACCCTTTCTTCCTTAGGGACACAATCGCACAAAAAAAGACTTTCTATGGGCCCTGCGATGACTTATCCAAAATAAATACTTCTTTGAGGTTTGGCGGTGATGATGATGATGACTATAAGAAAACTCACTTAGATTTCAAAAATTCTCACTTTTCCTATTGAATTTTACATGATTTTTCAGCGGACACTTTAATTTAAAAAAAAAATACCAAGACTTTTCTAGGTTACACACTGTTCACTTTTAATTTTAATGCACTGTCTTTATCTTAGGTTGCTGTATGCTCACCGCAGTCCGTTTGGCGTTTGGAATCCTAGCCTTCGGATCTCTCTTCCACTTTTATACTCCCTCTTTATTGTGCATAGAATTTATGGATGTGGGGGTAGTCTCCAGGATAAAGAGTTCGCAATACCTACGTTGCCGCCAATTCTTTCAAGAACATGCAACTCTGAATTTGTAGTATGAATTTGATACGGAGGTTACCCAAAGGTGAAATCTCTCGGCCGAATTGATGCAACCTCGCGGTAGTGTGCGTACACAAGTGGTGCTATCACAATGAAGACTCGAGAGACTGCGTTTATCTGGATTTTTAAAAAAAACACTTTTATTCCTCTAAACCAACTTTTCAGTTTATCCTTTTTTTTTTGTAGGTTAGCTTACCTTCACTGTCACGAACCCTTTCTTCCTTAGGGACACAATCGCACAAAAAAAGACTTTCTATGGGCCCTGAGATGACTTATCCAAAATAAATACTTCTTTGAGGTTTGGCGGTGATGATGATGATGACTATAAGAAAACTCACTTAGATTTCAAAAATTCTCACTTTTCCTATTGAATTTTACATGATTTTTCAGCGGACACTTTAATTTAAAAAAAAAATACCAAGACTTTTCTAGGTTACACACTGTTCACTTTTAATTTTAATGCACTGTCTTTATCTTAGGTTGCTGTATGCTCACCGCAGTCCCGATTACATAGAAATATATTTCAGTTCTTAGCAATGACCAAACGTCTAAATAAATAAATGGTTTCCCATTACATCCCATGAATGGACCGGGGAGAACTTCTCACAATCACTGAGCTGTGCGCTTTCCAGTTTTCACTCACTGATTGGGACCTACAGTTTTACACCGATTCCGAACGGTATGTTGAGAAGCTGTGTCGCCGTCACTATGCGAGGTGACCGTCGCCGAAAGAATTTTAATTTTTTTTTGAAGGTGGTCAGAGCAGGGTTCGAACCCAGGATCTCATGTACAAGGGCCGCGCACACTAACCATTGCACCACCGACGGCCACAAAACGTCTGTTGGTAGAATAAACCGCTAGAGTACGCTCATAGTTTGAGTTTTGGTATAAGAGAAGGTAGGTTCACGCCTATGCTGGTGATCTCCTAACTGGTGCCGTATGAAAAAAAACTACATGGGATACATGGTATCTCACAGCATCACAAGTGTGGAGAGCGAAAAGGCATAACACCGTAACAATGACCATATAAAATGAAATACCAGTGATGGTACATTATGATTGCCGTACAAAAATGCAAGGTCGAAAACAAAACATTTAAAATCCGTACGAATTTAACAGGTTATCCATGACAATGGAAATGGTCTCAGTAGCTAATTAAGCAAATAAAAATTAAGATTTCATATAAAATCCACCAGTACACACTTTTCCACTCCGATTGTGACACCGCCAATAAAAGCTGCTCCAGACGAGGAAAAACGTTGGCCGCACAGTAAACACAAGTCATTGGGTGTCAAATCATGGTTGTATGGCGGATGACCCATTAATTCGACATGTTGAGTGCTCAAATAGCCCATTGCTTCAGCTGATGTGTGGGGGCTCGCATTGTCCTGATGCAAAATTATCCGTTTTCTCTTGTTGTTTTTCCTTATTTCCTCCAAAACTGTTGGCAAACAGATGGTGGTATACCACTAAAAATTAACTGTCCTACGTTCTACTCAAGGCAGTGTCATACGGCCATACGGCCGACTGCTGTTTTGTTTCGGGCTCCTATGACGCCTATGACGATGTTATATACTGCATTTGAATTACCGCGGTTGTATTTTTCAAATATTTCTTTTTCCCAATCGACACAAGCCTTTTTTTGAGCATTCGTCAAATCATGTGGGATCCAACAACAACAAATTCTTTTCACGGCCAAATGAATATGTAATATCTTATTGATGCTTGTCATACTAATGCCGAAGGATACGTCAATCTCACGGTATGTCGCATGTTGGTCCTGCTTTATCAGTTCATGGACAGCATCGATGATTTTCGGCAAACGACAGAGGTTGGTCGAACTTCACAAAATTCATCGTGGGGCGAACGGCGTCCGAGATTGAACTCATGGTACTAGCGCTTTACAATGGTTTTTGATGGAGCTGCATCACCAAAAGTCGAAACATATTGACTCTTGTCTCTATAATCTACGCCGAAAATCGTAAAAACTCATCGATTGAAAATGTTTACGGGTTAATTTAACTTTTTGACCTCGTATTAAGAACTTTTTAGTTTAAGTTATTACACCCGCCTTTAAACCCGTTCCAGATATTTATTTACATTAAGTACAAATGTGAACTTGATTTTAATATTTGGGCTAATTTTTAGTCTTATAAGAATTTAAAATGTTTTCGTCTATGGGTGTGTATGTATTTGTCAGAACTGTGTGAACTTGATTTCATAGGTTATTGCCATATAGAGCTGTCATTCTTCTTATCTGACTTTTCCTTTCACACTCTTCGTGGTGCGGTCGGTTTGGTAGAGAGTTAGTTGACGAAAATTGACTTACACCAGGTGGAATTGCAAAAATTGTTGACTTCAATTTTTCATGCCGTTTTCATGAAAAACTGTGAAATTTAAATGGACTTAGTGCGTTATTGATATATTTCATTATTAGTAAATATTTGTGGTGTATTTATATAAAAATGTCGACACAGAAAAGGAAATCCCATTTATGATTTATTGTTGGTTGATTTGAACCATTGCCTCTATCTGGTATTATTAAAGCAATACTTTCCAACATCCGACCGCCCATCTGCAACACACCAAATCTCATCAATTTACTGAGAGAGCTCTGGCTACAGTATACGTCATTAGTCTATGCTTGATTTTATTATGATTATGCTTGATTTAATTTTCCTCAAATTTATTACAAGTGTTCTCAGTTGCAGAAAATTTATCCCACAAAATTTACGGGAATTTGGTATTTTATTTTGAGTCCATACTATTTTTAAGTGTACTCTGATTTAGTAAAATGTAGTTCAAGTTCCTAATTTTAAGTACCCAATGAAGGACAATTGGGTATGTTTTTCAAATTAAATTGAAGGACTGAATTTTAATGTACGAGAAGATCGTACTACAACCTTTCAAGGTCTGATACATTTTTCTAAGTGAAAAATGCTTGGGTTTTCATTGAAATAATATGTATATAGTTCAGGAAATCACACTAACTGGTATGACTGAATTCCAACTCCGTGACAAGATCATCATCGGAGATGCCTGAATTGGCACCAGTGGATATATAAATTGAAGGACTTTTTTAACTCAAATCTAGGAGATATTTTCTTCTGAGCGTAGAATCTCGTCGCTATTTTTCTGAAAATTCCTGTCCACATATTTATTATGCCACAAATGCCAATATCGTTGAAAAGTTGGAAGCATTTAACAGAAGCGTCCAAAATATACACAGGCATTGACGTTTCCGGCTTGTTTTTTGATTATCGGGGTTTTCCATTTTACACAAATAATTGATTAACTAAAGCAACATCTGGGTAGACTTTAAGAAGGGCAGTAGTGGGAGTACTCAAGCAAATGAATTGTATACTAGAAATGTTGGCAAAATGCAAAACAATGCAAAATCCCAACAACAATTACACATCAGTTAAAATATTTACATTTACGTTACCAATTACAGAACCTCCTACTTCTAATACTAGGAAAATTGCAAAAAAAACTCCTACAGTCTCACGATTTAAGAACATTGCCAGATTAATTTCTTCGTTCAAATCTAATTTGATGCCTTATTAATCAACATAGACGCTTCAAAACAATAACTGTATAAAATTTCCAAGAAGATTCAATTCGAAATGGATCTTAATGAATGAAAATGTAAAAATCTACAATAAAAAACTCGTTTCAGGTTTTCTTACACTGTTTCTATTGATTACACTGTGCGACAATGGATTTAGGGCCTCAATTAAACCACAAATTTCGAAATTCACAAAACAAAACGCGAATTTGTCCTTGATCTTCACAATATATTTTTGTAGGCCAAAGAAGATTTCTGATGATGATCAGCCTTAAACTTCCGACGTTAGTTCAATGGATCGCATGGAAATCACTGCAAAGTTCGACAATATTATAGCTCTTTCCTCATTTCATAATTATTTCTAATATTCCTTTCCTAAGCTAACTTGACTAAACTTCTACAAAAAGAAACGGTTTCCCATTACATCCCATTAAGGGATTTTACCCCGGTTCCGAACGGTAGTTTGTGAAGCCTTTTTTATTGGTGAGTACTCGGTAGTGGCGCTATTAATAAGCCAGGTGACCATCGTCGAAAGAATTGTAGAGGGTTGAATTTTATGTTTCGGGATTTGGCAACCCTAGTATTGCAATCTGGCAACTGACAGCTCTATCATAAAGTTGGACATTTTTGAGGTTACGTTTTGACATACGAGCGCTATTTGTGTTGTTTACAGTAACTTAAAAGATTCATCTCGGCCCAAAAGTGGAATTAAATCGTGAACATTTTCGTGCGATTATTTTTTACAAATTTCGACGTGGATTAATTCAGCAACAGTGCATGGATGAACTTAATTCAATTTTTGGC
This sequence comes from Phaonia tiefii, assembly GCA_963931995.1. Taxonomy (NCBI): domain Eukaryota; kingdom Metazoa; phylum Arthropoda; class Insecta; order Diptera; family Muscidae; genus Phaonia; species Phaonia tiefii. The sequence continues at coordinate 17,953,223 of OZ008368.1, read as the reverse complement.
GATGAAGCTCCATCAAGGACCAGTGTTTATCGATGGTATGGTGAATTCAATCGTGGTCGTAGTTCACACCAAGACGAATTTCGGGAAGGTCGTCCAAAATCAGCTGTTGTTCCGAAAACCATTGATGCTGTCCGCGAACTGATTTTGCAAAAACGTCTTGTGACCGATCGTGAGATTGGGACAACCTTAGGCATTAGTGGCACCAGCATACATTCCATACTGCATAAACATTTGACTGTCAAAAAAATTTGTTCGCGTTGGATCCCACAGAAATGCTCCAAAAATACGATCGCGGTACTTCGAAACACGTCTATGACATCGTGACAGGAGTTGAATCCTGGATTTACGCGTATGAGCCCGAAAGTAAACAGCAGTCAACTGTATGGGTGTTTCAAGATGAGCCAAATCCAACAAAAGTTGTTCGCGCCCGAAGCTCTTCCATGCAAATGGTCGCCTGATTTTTCGGAAAAACGGGTCATGTCGCAACCGTACCACTAGAACAACGCAGAACAGTGCATTCTGAGTGGTACACAACCATTACATCCCATGAAAGAATTGAGGAAAGCTTCTCACAACCAGTGAGCTGTGCGCTTTATAATTTTTCACTCACTGATGGGGACCTACAGTTTTCCACCGATTCCGAACGGTATTTTGAGAAGGCTAAGCACTCGATAATGACGCCATCACTAAGCGAGGTGCCCGCCGTCGAAGGAAACATAAGGTGGTCTGAGTAGGGATCGAAACCACGTTCTCATGCACAAGCGCCGCCCACACTAGCCATTGCACCAGCGACGGCCAAATATTTCTTAATAGCTTCGCGAAATACACTAATCAACAAAGTTATACATACAGAGAAGAGATTCGTTGTCACAACTATATTTACAGCCAACTAAAATTTGGAGGTTCCTTGGACTATCACATTATTCAGTTGTGATTACCAATAATTGTGTTCCGTATCACCAAATGTTGTACATATCAATTGATTTGTAATTCAGTTTTGGTTGCAAGAACTGAAATATTCTGCCAATCTAGTTTTAGTTCTAGCAAACAAATTATCTTTATTCTATTAGTTGGATGAACGAACTAATTCGGGTGTACTAAAGAATATATTGGTATGCTCAACTAATTACTTGAATTTGATGGCTGTCACAAGCATTTGGTGACGATTTAACCCATTATGAGTTTTATAGAAAAAAACGTAAAACAAATAATTTTGTATTACTATTGCGTATTTTATATTTGAATATAAACAAAATTATTATTATTTATAATTATATTTCGTGCCCATTTTTGATCGAAAATATGAAAATTTATTTTCTATATCTCAAAAACGGAGTGTCCTATCGAAAAAATAACAAATTTTTACAGGTTTCTAAGGGTTTCTCGCAGTGTTCCAATTCGCATGACATTTTTTTTTTTAAATCGCCATAATAATAAATCTATACCGGTTCCGAGTTATAGCCATTATTTATTTCAGCTATTTTCATATTTTGACGTTTTTTTGGACAAAATATCTTCCATCGGAAATCCTTAGAAACTCGTAAAATATAGTTTTTCTTTTCGAGTGGGGCATAAGGGCGTTTTTGCGATTTTTGATTTCAGAAATTTTAGTTTTAGCGATTTTTTAAAAAGAAAAGTGATGCCGTATTGAAGACATCCATAGATGTAGGCCTTTCAAAGAGCTAAAAAAATTATTATTTTTGCTATTGGACGCACCGTTTCCGAGATATAACCGTGTTTTTATTTTTTTGATTTTCTTATTTTGGCGATTTTTTGAAAAAAAATTATTTCATGCGAATTGGAACACTTTGTAAAATATATATTATAATATATATATACATATATTAAATTATAATATAATATATATATATATATATAATAAACAACTTTGAATTGTTACTATTAATTTTGTAATCTAAATGTCATTGTTGTTTGTTACTGCGTTTGATAATGTTGTCAAAAGTCAGAAGTTCTACAACTTCCTAGAATATAATCAATTCCATTTATAAACGAAAAATTAAAAAAAAAATTAAAATGTTGACTACATTAAAATGACTATACCATTTTGGGCATCAAACTGCAACTTTTGTGAAATGTTCTAAAGTTGGCAAAACCCTGCTTCGAAGAGAGTCACACCAATGTCCCAACCGTTGACCGGCAAATAACAAAAAATATAAAATGTCTTAAATATTCCGTTGTTGGTAATTTTATGGGTCATTGCAGGGTTTTTCTATAAGGCGTGTTAGAAAAAAATATAAAATAGGGAAAGAGTTTCAGCACGATCAAAGTTTGCAATTAGAGTGCCCAAAACCGAACCCGTTGAACAGGGTTTTTAGCTATAAACCGATTGTGGGTTTTTTTAAAATACCTAATTATCGAACAACCCGAAACCTGCTGAAATATTTGACATTTGTTGTTGTTTGGATGCAGCTTGCCGTAAATATATTATGCTTGTATCTAATCACGTTGTATTTCCTATTCAATATTACATATTTGAGACACAACCATTCATAGGTTATAACATATATTTTTGTGGCCCAAAACGTGGCAGACAACAAAGAAACAAAAAAGCAGAAGATCTTCAATTCATGACAACAGTGTTTGCAAACATGTACCTGATTCCTGCTCCAGCACCTTCTTTCAGCGTGTGTCGCCGGTTAACGGGCCTTTACTCAATTTGTGTTAAATGCCCTTAAAAAGTATAATAACTCTGTTATAGTTTTTGGCAAAAATTTTCGTAGACAAGGCCTAAGAGAACTCTAACCCTAACTTAAGTACAGGGTATCGAGCTGCATCTTTAGTTTTTTGAGTTGCACTACTCGGTTTCATAAAAATATGTTTTTATTTTGACTAAAAGAGTGGATTGTTTTTGGATTTTTCGATTTGACTCACTTTCGGCAGCCACTAACTGCTATTTGGTGGATTGTAGCGGTAATCTTTCTTCAACAAAGTTGTTCCAACCGTTTTGGGCATCAATTTTTAGGAACAAAGCTTATCGGTAAAACCAGGTTTTTGGAGCTCGTTGACTCAGAACATCGGCAGAAAAGAAAGTTTCTGACTTTCTTTGAGTTTTCCGTTCCCAAATTGCCAGTAATCAGAGTCTTTCGCCAATGAAGAGAAAAACTTTCGACTTCCACAGTTATTTGAAATTTTGGAATTAGGAAATATGGTTTCTATTATTTTCTTCAGTGAGTTCTAAATGGCATGTTCAAACAATTTTGTTTATTTAAATTTCAAAATGATTTTATGATATGAATAAGAATTAAATAACTTTTCCCAATTTGTGTTTTTAAAATAGAAATTGTAAATTATTTTATAAATAAACGTTTTCGATTTGATACGATTTTCTCATACATGAAAGTCTCTTTCGGAATTTAAACAAGTTTAATGTGAATTTGTATAATATTATAATTACATTTTATAATAAACACCCATTTCAAATTGGAATATGATTTGAATTTTAATATAAAACTAAAGCTTTATTGCCAAATTTAAATTTTGCGTCTCAAAACACGAAAAATGAAATAATGGTCGCTTAAACAATAAACCTGTTTTTTTATTCCCTGCTAAACTAATTTTTCGACGAATTTGTATGGAGTGCCGCTTAAAACCGCTTAATATCGCTTAGCTCCCCATACAAAGTCGTCTAAAAATTAGTTTAGCAGGGAATAAAAAAACAGGTTTAATGTATTATTATAAGTGTTACATGTAAACTTTAAGTTACAATACATATAAAACACCGGCTTTTACTAAAATTCGAAACCGAAACCCGGCTTTCTGCAAAATGGATTTGTAGAACAAACCGAAAACGGGGTTTCAAAATATTCCAGTTGCAATACAAAATTTCGAACAGCTCATAATTTAAGTCTTCTTTGGGCTGTAGAAAAAATTAATGATGATCAGGGACAGAACCAACTAGAATTTTGTTATAACATAAGTTTCTGATTTGGCTGAGGCCCTTGACAAAAACCTTCCGTTTGCAACACAGTGGAATTTAATTAAACAATTGTTAAAGAATTCTTAAGGGTATTTAAATTAAAAATACTTGTAATCTGTATTTTGTTACTTCTTTTTTTATTTACACTCATTCACGGGCTAAGTTTTCTTTGTGTAATCTGAAGTATGACATTTTGGTTACTTAATAATTTATTATTAAGTTTTAATACAAACAATTTTTTTTCAAAATTTGTTTCCAACAAATTTATATGACTGTTTAATTTATAGAATTTCCAGGGGTTTTCCACAGCAACTTGTTCTAATACTATAACAAAAGATCGTTTTGTGTTGTTTTCGTTTTGCCTGGCTTTGAAGAGATTTAATCACTACTCGCCTAATTTGCATCATATTGATTTATTTACATTTCCATCCCTGTAATGCACTGTATCGGGTACATGACAAAAACATCGAGTTACGAGAATAAAATGCTAATTGTATTGAAATCCAGTACAAATAGTAATTCTTGTCTTGTAGTATAACAAGTCATTTGCATTATTTCTCATAACATCATTAAATTAGTACTTCGTATATAAGAATAAAGTGTAGCACTTAGAAAAATACCCTAGATATGTTTCGACCAAATTTTTATTGGGTATTTTTTAGATGTGTGAGCCAAGTACGTCTATCGGTGCACATACAGGAACACACTCGAATTAGCCGTAACAACCACATTAGATGTTAACACATCCGAGAAAGAGGTTGCCACAACCGCATTGGAGGTTGTTATAACCACATTATAGGTTCCCACAACCGCAATAGTTGTTATCACAACCGCATTAGATGTTGTCACAACCGCATTAGGGGTTGTTACAACCGCATTAGATGTTGTCACAACTGCATTAGATGTTGTCACAACCGCATTAGGGGTTGTTACAAATGCGTTAGAGATTGTCACAACCGCATTAGAGGTTGTCACAATCTATTCGAGGCGGTGTCTACCGAATTTCATTTATTGAGACGTATACAGCCGGGATAACTTCAATTCGGTTGGCAAACCTCTACAACCTCTTGTCAAACAGTCAGGCTTGCTGGCTGGTCAACGACATAGTTATGTTTATCCTAGAAGTTCATAATTTACAAGGACAGAAACATTTTCCTAACTTTTCTAACCGTCATGAACCCCCGCCCATACAAATTGACAAATTTAGTCAAAAAAATAATGTTTGCCGTAAAGCTTTCCACCAACATACGCGAATGGCTTCAACCATAGAGTAATTCATACAAAGAGAGAAAATTTTTCTCGTCTGATGTTTTATTTCACAGTCTTCGTGGTGAGGTCGGTGTGATAGGAGCTGGTCGGCTTACACCATGGGGAGTTACAAGAACTGTTGACTTCAATTTGAAATGTCGTTTGGGTTAAGAACCGTGAAATTGAAACGTATTAAGAAATATTTTTATCTTTTATTGTTAGCATACATTTGAGCCGTATTTAACACAATAATGTTAATACATAAAACGAAATGTCGTGGTTGTTTTTTGGTTGGTTGGCATGTGGTATTACTAAAGCAAATCTTTCCAACATCCAACGTTCATATCACACCAGGCCATATGTCATAATTTTGGTGAGACAAATATTAAGTCTATATATAAGTATAAGAATTACTCTATGCTTCAACTCAGATCTTCGCAAAGTGGCAGTTAACAACCCCAATCTCTACCGCTTGTAGAACACATAGGCGGTCAGGCGACACGATAATTTATTTAGGGTTTTCCAGAATCCTCTATAATTATTGAATTCATCAACCGTCTTTTAGAGAAAGTCATAATGGCATCAATATTCCGCAACTAACTCCAATCATTCTCATTCGAATTTTCGTATGTTCTGTCGAAAGTTCCCATCATATGCAAGTTTTGTGGTTGAATCTCTGTTTAATGTGGTCGTCGGTAGAACAATCGTAGTGTGTGCCGCTTCGGTACATGAGAAGATGGGTTCGATACATACTCGGACGATTTTAATTTATTTCGACGGCGAATAATGGTTCAGAATCGGTTACCATCAGTCAAAATTCAATATCTCTTGATCTAGCAAACATTTTTACGTTCAGTAAAAAGGCGCTTGTAGGAAAATAGTCAGAGGTTGTTATTATATATTGAATTTAATAATCGGTTTATTGGGTATACTTTAGAATCTATGCCAAAATTGATTACTATTTTTATTTCAGAAAACAAAAAAAATTTACTTTTTGTTTACTCGTGTCTTCCTCAAAGTCATGCACTTCTTTTTATGGGCCCCCAAAGATTTGGGGCCTCGGTGTTATTTTTACAAAAAAAGTGATCATTTTGTGAGGCTCTTATCATGCAAACCGTTAGGAATTTTGTTTTACTCTCTGAGGGAAAGTTGTAGATCTTGTCAGGAAGAACAAAAATTGTCGACATATAAAATCAAAAAAACTATGTAGAAAAACATATTGCGATTTTGACCTTGAAGACGTTTTTTCTACATAGGTTTCTTATGGCAGGGAAAAATCGTCACGAAAATCCGCTGCTGCTGGCGACTCGTCGCTAGAATAGAATCTTTTCTAATTTCTTGTCGGCGCTCTCACGAAATACCTCAATTGAGAGAATGAAGTTGGCACATGTTTATGAAAATCATAAGAGAAACCAACACATATAAAACATACATGTGAATGCAAAAGAAAAGGGTTAAAAATATTTATTGTCAACCACAATACAACAAAAGTGAATCATTTTTAAAAGCAGTAAAAACAATTTTATTCCTATACAACAATATTATTTTTCCAAACTTTGAAATTCCAGAAAATAGCCGAAAATATATATGACGCAGAGAGAAAAAATCAACCGAAGTCGCCAGACGCTCTCTCTCTCATTTCGTGTAGACGCTAGAGATTTTTTCCGTCGTCGTCTGAAGCGTGTTTTGTTCTGTTTGGACTCTTAGGGTCGCCGGCTATCCAACGACTGAATCGAATAATGGGTTTGTGTTTACGGGTGTTTGAACTGCCGCTCAGTAGCTTGTGTAGCCCAGCTGTTCTTGCTCAGCCGATGGCTGCTGTCAGTCTCAGATGATCGTGGTGAACTTACCAGAGTTGTCTAAAAGAGGCATTAAAAGGGGAATTTAACAAAAATGCAATGAAAAAGCTTCTCCAAAACCGTTCGGAATCGGTGTAAACCTGTAGGTTCCAAATTAGAAAGCATACAGCTCACTGGATGTGAGAGACTCTCCACTCGCTTCTTGCGTTGTAATGGAGATATTGGCATAAGGGCGTTTTAGCGATTTTTGATTCGAGAAATTTTAGTTTTAGCGATATTTTTAAAAGAAGAGTGATGCCGTATTAATAAATACATCCATAGGTTAAAACCTCTGATAGAGATAAAAAAAAATATTATATATCAATGTTATATTATTTGTTGAAAAAAAAATTCTTCTATACGAGTTGGACCACTATATGAAAAACCCTTACTCTCAATTTTTGTTTTATTTTTTTGATTGGATGCTCCGTTTGCCAGATATAGATTTTTTTTAAATGTTCCACATTTTCGATTAAATATGTGGATGGGTTGTCCCAGGTAAGGCCGCTTACCCATTCCCCATGTGTAATGGATAATCGTGTAGGGTAGTTTCCCATCGTCGTGGTAGCTACCCATTACTTCCCCATACCCTGGGAGTAATGTGTAAAAGTTCATTACCCATTCCCCACGGTAATGTGTATTGGTTACTCATGGTGGAGTAAATACCAACTCTGTAACCATATACTAACTGTTATAATTTATAAATATCATATGTAAACAAACACTAATTTGTGTCATTCACAATAATAGTTCCGCCAGAGAAGTGTCCACAATAGTTTGCATATAAAGGGTTTTTCAACAGAGACGCTACAAAAGTAAATCGGGGACAGCAAACGACGCCATATTTTTTCCCGCTCTTTTGACATTTCTCTTCAGTAAGGTTTGCCATTTCATCATGGAAAGATATACGAGCCAACAACGAGTCGAAATTATTAAAATTTACTACCGAAATTTGGAGTCAGTGGCCTCAACTTTAAGAGCGCTACGTCCAATTTATGGCCTTCAGCGATGAGGCTCATTGCTGGCAGCATGGCTTCGTCAATAAGCAAAATATGCGTTATTGGTCAGACAGCAATCCACACGTAATCCATGAGTCATCATTGCATCCCGAAAAAATTACGGTTTGGTGCGGTTTATGGGCCGGCGGCGTCATTAGACCGTACTTCTTCCGTGATGATCAAGACCGCCATATTACTGTGAATGCGAATCGCTACCGTTCAATGATAACCGAATATTTTTGGCCCCAATTCGATAATATGGACTTGGAGGACATGTGGTTCCAACAGGACGACGCCACAAGCCACACAGCGAATGCCACAATCAATTTATTGGAAACCAAGATTGGTGAACGTGTTATCTCACGAAATGGCCCAGTCGATTGGCCGCCTCGGTCGTGCGATTTGACGCCGTTAGATTATTTTCCGTCAAGTCTATAGTCTATGCCAAGAAGCCAGCGACGATTGATGAACTTCGTACGAATATCAAACGTGAAATTGCAGCAGTATCGGCCGATGTATGCTTGAAAACCGTCGAAAATTGGGTTCAGCGTCTGGACTTCTGCAAACGAGCCTGTGGTGGCCGTGCAAAAGAAATCGAGTTCCATACATAATGGCATCGAACGTACTTTCACAGGAATTAAGAATTTCATTGGTGTCTAAAACCGGTTTTGTTTTATTAAAAAACACTTTTGTAGCGCTCTTATTGAAAAATCCGATATTTGTGAAAACCCCAATAGTGGCGTCATATTCAACGATTGTGTTCAAAATTCTAATTTCACCTCTATTTATGGTAATGCTAGTAAAATAAAAAAAAATATATGCGATTCAGAATCGTGTGTGGTGAGATATACCAACTGGGCTTATTCGTGTTGTCGATAACAGTGATTTATATATGGACTTTAATGATCTTCTTTTGATTTCGTATAGAGAAATATTGGTCAACCGTTGTTGGTCCAAAGCATTCCAAATTCTGGGTCTATACGGCGTAAAATGTGAATATCCATACTTACAATATTTTTCGGGGGATGATACTTGTATCTATACAGTTTTTTGAGGTTTGTCCTAAATGGAGCTACGCAAAAAGTATTGAATAGTATAGCAAACTTATTGCACTCTTTTACCTGAGTAAAAGAACATTAACGAGTTTCATTCTCTTTACATAATATTTCAATATAAATGCACCATTTCGACTATGTTATTACATAAAACAATACAAAAAGCATAAATGTTTCAAAAGGTATCAATATTCCACTTCCAAGTTATGACAAACTCGAGTATCAAATTATGAAAAACTCGCGAGTGCTTTTGAGTCATACCATTCATTCCATGAGTTCTCTATACTATTCAATTCTCTTTGGCGACGACGACCTGCTTGTTTGTTCGCTGCCGCTATATCAATACCATCATACTTATTTTCAGGCAGAGACTATTGTTGTACAAAAACCACATATGTGATGCTAACGCTGTGTGTTGTTTACATGTGTTCACTTTGATAGATTGCCCTACCCGTGCCTATAGATGCTAACACATCAGTAATTGTTTTCTGGGAAGTCCTCGTGTAACATTCAAATACTATGGTTTATCTTTTAAAATTGAATACATAATATTGTAACAAGTTTTTTGTAACAGAAACGAAATTATGATTACAGTGACTAACACTTGAGCAAGAATTCTAATGTTGTACTTTTTATGAGTTGTATCTTCCATTTCAGATCAATGATGTTTTAGAAATACTCAAATTGGTCAATACAATATAAGTTCTGTAGTAACAACTTCTATTTAATAAGACCTATTATTTATTGATCAATAACATCGGCAAATAATTCTGATGTATGGACATTATGAATTCTAATCCAAATATAGACTTTATTTCCTATGCCTGAATTGATTTTCAACTAATGTTTTCCTTGTGTGCGTATTCCCTGTATTAAGTACGTGTTTTCGACCACTTCGCTTAGGGCGCTAAGCACTATTATACGATTTTAAGCAGTTCCCCAAAAAACACATCCAAAAATACTTTATCGCGCGAACCCATCTTTTACATTTCTCAGTCTCAGTATTCCTCTCTTGTCTTATAAATTCAACATGCTTTTTCTTGACACTGTGTAATCTCTTTACTGTCACGCCTCTTAGGATTAAATTTGAAAAAAAAAATTTTACCTCACTTGTTTCTAGGATTTCTTACTAATGTAAATTTGTTTCTTTTAGTTCTAGGAACCGTGTGTGTTCTTCTACTAAATATTTTAACCCCCGCAGCAACCCAATACTCAGCACCACCAGTACTGTCATCTTCATTATCAGCAACATTTCCTATACGAAGCAATGTCGATTACAATGCGCTGCAAGAAACTCACCGATTGATAACAGAAAATGCGGAAAAGTTTGCTCTTGAGTTTCTTAAACAAATGTCCGATGCCCACGTATCGGTTCCCACTCAGAGTTATATGGTATCTCCATTTGCCTTGTGGTCGCTATTACTACTTTTAGCTGAAGGTGCTGAAGGTAACACCCTGCAGGAGCTACTGAAGACATTACATTTAGATAGCGATCCCCAGGCAATACGTATGGCCTATAGTCAAATTGCTAAGCAATTGGCGTAAGTCGACAATAATTGTAATCTACATTTGTATTAGACTACGAATTTCATTTCAATTTTAGTGTCAATACGACCACCATTGAGGTTGCCTCCTTCCAAGCTTTGTTTACGGATATCAATAAACCCGTCAAACCAGATTATGAAAATCTTGTAAGTCGTGTTTATGAATCAACTTTAATACCTGTAAACTTCAGTGATGTCAATAAAACCTTTTCACAAATCAATGCTGACATCAATAAAGCCACTAGAGGTTTACTGCCACACAGTGTTACGCCACAGGATTTCAGGGATGCCGCGTTATTGATGATATCATCACTGTATTTTAAGGGTAAATGGAAGGTATTTTTGAAGTTTTAAAGAAAATTGTCTACTTTTATTAAGAAAATGTTGTATATTTTTCAGTACCCCTTTAAACCAGCTTACACTAGACCTGCACCATTCCACGATGAAAACGGCCAAGTTTTGGGCAATGCACAGATGATGTCAAAAACGGGGCCATTCAATTATGTCAACATGAAGGCATTACAGAGCTATGTTTTGGAGCTACCATATGGCAGGGAAGATCGTTTGTCTATGTTGGTCATATTGCCAAGGAGATGTAAGTAAAAGCCTTAAGCAGATCTAATTGCAATTTAGGAATTTCACTTTATTAGCCTACAATTAGACATAATTCTAGTCGACGTTTAATTTATGCCGACACCCTGTTAAAAGCAAATCGAAAATTAGAATATCTTTTTTGAATTTAAATTGTCAATTCAGATACATAACACTTCTATTTCAAATGCGAACGTGTAGGCGATAACTCATTGTAACAACGGAAAATGACATTTTCTTAAGTAAATTTGAATTTAATTCAAAACTAATATTTTTTAAAAACACTGTGGTAGTTAAAAAATTAGATAATGCAGGAGAGCACGATTTTACCCTAATTCAGGTAAGAGAAATCGAACTGCATCATTAACCTTCATCTACTCCTCAAAAAAACTTACGTTGACTCCCCTCGTGTGTCAATTTTGATACATATGGGAATTCAGTAGATTTTTGTTAAAATTTTCAAAATTGATGTTGGCAAAGCATATTTTATTAAAACTTTATTAAGTTAACAAATTAATGAAAGTAAAGTAATTAATGAAAGTAATATATATATGTATCGGTGCAAACTTGTCTGACGACCGTTGCTGTCTTCTACCAATGGCATCATCAAATCGAATGACTTGGTTCACATATTCAAAAGTTTTTTTTTGACATTATTGCTCTGAACACTGGACGACCATATTCACCATCAAACAAATCAATTGTTGTTTCATTTTTTGATCTAAAATACAAGACAAAACAATAAATTTATTTGTAACAAATAGCACATATAACTTCCCTGTAAACGCCTGCCAATATCAAAAGACCAATGTATGCCTGGAATAGATTTGAGTCGATTTTTGTACAGTCTTCTCCATACTTAGCACGAGCAAATGCATTAGAATGACTCAAAATTAAATTTTCGATATTCGGAGGAAAAAACAGTAAAAACGCGTCTTTTATGTCACCAACACGAACTTTTGCATATCTTGTAGTCCCAGGGGGAAGGGAAATAATATTCTCATTACGAAATCTTGCACTTTGAGATTGAATTGGTTCTGGCTGCCATACAATGCCATCTTTTGAAACAAACATTGGATCAATATTTTCACTGGCATACTCATGTTCGTTTATTTGACTTGAATCACTATCACTATCTAGGGAATATAAATCATCTTCAGGATCAGGAATTTCATTCTCGGGTTCGTATTCTTCATCACTGCTACAAGAAAAATTAACACTCCCATATATCGCGAAGTAGACAGTTTTATTTATTAGATTGTTTTACAAGCACCTGTTCTACGGTTCTTCTTCTTATTTTACAGAAAGATGCGCTGTAAATGTCAGCTTTACCGCCAAAACGACCAAACATGTGTGGTATTGCCATATGTGTCAAAAACGACACATGAGGGTAACCAACGTAACTTTTTGAATAAAATCTCCTAAAACACTTTTTTTTATAATGTGAAACACTTTTAATGTGGAAAATAACGGGAAAAACAAAGTCAAAGAATCTTGAAGGATTTCCATAGATAGTTAAAAAAATAAACTAAAAATAAATCCCTCTTGTGTCGTTTTTGACAAAAGGAACATATAAAGGTTAAGCTTTTGAGTTAAAATTACGGTTTCATACAAAATATATCGCACACTATCAGTTAAAGGGGCACAACTCAAAACTTAAAAAATTTCAGTTCAAGCTAAAAACTGGATTTGTTAAGATAGAAAATATATGAAAATTCTAAATAAGTATATTAGCTTGCCCTACTCTTTTCACTTTTTTGTTCGTTCTACTGTTTTCTGCATAACCCATACAAAAGTAGGCGAGAGTGCTGTTTTTCAACCATTTTTTATATTTTTTTTAGATTTTTATGGGTTTCTTTGGTTCAAAACCCAATTTAATTAACATAGTGGTTTTTATCGAAAAATGTATTTCAGTGTAGAATAAAGTGAATTTAACTGTAATTGATAATTAAGTGGAATTTGATATTGAAAATGAAGGGGATTAAAAAAATTAAATTAAATATAGTGATATAAAGAAAGGTTTTCTCTTATTTGGCGAAATTGTGTGACTACTAATAATTTGTGAACAGAAAACTCAAAGAAAGGTTGAAGCCCAAGGTTGAAGCCCAAAATTTTTGGAACAATTCTGCTAAAGAAAGTTTACCCGTACCATATATAAGTTAGGGACTTTCAACGTGAGTCAAAATCAAAAAATAATCTACTCTATAGTCAAAAAAAATTTTTATTTGAATGATACTTTTTTTTAGATTTTTATGGTTTTCATCGGTTCAAACCCCTATTAAACATAGTGGTTTTTATCGAGAAATGTTTTTCAGTGTAGAGAAGAACAAATTTAAGTGAAATTAATAAATACCCGGAATTTGATGTTGAAAATGAAGAGAAGTAAAAACAAATAAAATAAATATTGTTATATAGAGAAAGGTTTCCACTTATTTGGCAAAATTGTATGATTACTGATAATTTGTGAGCGGAAAACTCAAAGAAAGTCGGAAAATCACATTTCTTCCAATGTTCCGAATCAAAGAACCCCAAACACCTGGTTTTAGAGGTACGCTTTGTTCCCAAAGATTGAAGCCCACAACGTTTGGAACAATTCTGCTAAAGAAAGTTTACCGGTACAACTAACCAAATACAAGTTAGTGACTTTCAAAGTGAGTCAAAATCAAAAAATAGTCAAAAAAAAGAAATTTGATTAAAACTAAAAAATTTAAAATTTGATATAACTAATGATACTTTTTTAAGATTTTTAAGTTTTTCTTCGGTTCAAACCCCTACTAAATATAGTGGATTTTATCGAGAAATGTGTTTCAATGTGGAGAAAAACTAATTTAAGTGAAATTTATAATTAGCTGGAATTTCAAATAGAAAATGAAGAGGAGTAAAACAATTAAATATAGTGATATATAGAAAGGTTTCCACTTATTTGGCGAAATCATCTGATTACGGGCAATTTGTGAGCGGAAAACTCAAAGAAAGGCGGAAAATTACATTTCTTCCAATGCTCCGAATCAAAGACCCCTGGTTTTAGAGGTACAATTTGTTTCCAAAGTTTGAAGCCCAAAATGTTTGGAACAATTCTGCTAAAGAAAGTTTACCGGTACAACTAACCAAATATAAGTTAGTGATTTTCAAAGTGAGTCAAAATCAAAAAATAATCGACTCTATTTTCAAAAAAAAAATTATTATAATAAAGCTAAAAAATTGAAAATTTGAAAAAACTAATGAGTCAGTTCGATTACTCAAAATCTAAAAATAATCGACTCTAGTCAAAAAAAAAAAAATTATTATAATGAAACTAAAAAATTTAAAATTTGAAAAAACTAATGATGCAGTTCGATTACTCGTACCCGAATTAGAATAAAATCGTCCTCTCGGGCGTTGTCTATGAAAAGTTTTTCCAAAAATTATCACAGTGTTTATTTTAAAATATGTTTTAATTCAATAAAAATATACCTTTCTAACTAGAAAAGCCTTAACTCGAAATCTAATTTCTTTTAGTAGATTCAAAGAACTGGGGCCTTTTTGTGTATGACGATGAAGGCATTAGAGAGTTATGTTTTGGAGCTGCCACATGGTAGGGAAGATCGTTTGACTCTGTTGGTCCGTTCGAACCATAGTGATATGTCAATAATGATACCATTTAAAATATAAGTACTTGCGTTCATAAATCTTCACAATCGATAAAACGATAATGAATTCGATATCGTTTCTTACACAATTAGCGCTCTGGCTTTACTAAGAGCACATTGTCTGTTATGATTCTTAACTAGTTATCGCATTTCCAAAATTTTGTTAGAATTTGTGAGAAATAAAGTTTCATAGGCATTTTTTGATGTGCCTGCATTGAGTTTTTGCCCATATATGACCTACTATATACAACATATGTTTCGTGTTCATACAGTTATTTCTGAGAATTCTATTGAGAAATTCACATGCAGTTGAGTACTTACGGCATTAGGTCAAGTATATCCTGCTAAGGCCATCAGACCCGCAAGAGACGGTGATATCAAGCTAAAGCCGATGAGTATTAGGTAATAAGGCAATATTAACACCCATCATAATTGATGTGATTCATCTCGGGCACCAGCCTACAGGTTGTTGGGCGCCCAGCACTACACGCTGAAAAATAACGACCCCAGCAACATATTGCAGGAACCATGTACATGTTTACAAGCATTGTTTTCGTGAATTGAATAGCTGCTGCTGTTTGTTCCTTTATTGGCTGACCCAAATTGGGTAACAAATACATATATTATAAGCTATTGTGTCCTAAACATGATATACTGAAAAGCAAACATAATATGTTTGAACACAAATATACTATATTTGCGACAAGCTGCAAACACGTTATATTTGCATCCAACCAACAAAGAAAGACAAATTTTTCAGCGTGTAGTATCGGATGCGGTGGTCTAAATTGCAACCATTACATTAAAATGCAATCATTACAGAATTGTCGAAAAATTTAAACAACAATTATTCGCTGCGATAACGACATTACCCGTTAAGCAAGGGCTTATCATTGTTTCGGTAGTGCAACAAATCGGGTGTCGGGCAGGTAAAACGAGTTATGGATTCCTACAATGTGAGCATCCTTATTTCAACCCAAATTTTTTTTCCATGACGATGACTACGCGGTGCAAAACGCAACTATGGAGTGCTGTTGGAAATTTTTTTGGCTTTTAAAAACTAACTACATATGAGCTCTGGAGGTATTGAAAAAACCTTATATTTAGACCAGATTTCTAAAAGGAAAATAATACACATTACAAGAATTATTTTTTCCAAAATATATTACATTTGAAGTGAAAGCTACAAATAAGTTTTTGTTAAAGTGACAGATGCATCCAGTTGGGGAAAAAATTTCGGGTTGTTCAAATCGCCATTTTTAGATTTCTCCAACAGCCAATATCGATCAAACTATATGACACATCGAAATTCACACAGCGAATTTGAATTTAACGGACCCTAATTACCATAGAAAGCGTATTTCCAATAAAACATTCAAAACTGTTTGCCACGCGGCTCAAAAAGGTCAATAGTGGCAACACCCAATTACCATCGTGTCTTACGTACTCTGGCAATGCTAAATCGTACAAATAGACTCGGCGGTCATATTTCACCTAAGGCTTCAAATATTTTAATTGCCTACAAGGCTATTTCTTATCGCATCTTCATTTGAGGTTCAGTTCGAAATTCCGCCATGGATCTAATGTAAGTCGTATGAACCCTCTGAGCCCAATAAAGACAGCGCTAAGAACGATTTCCATAAACAACTCAAATTTGATCTTGGTGACGTGAACAATTACGGGGGCATTTCCCGAGTTTGCATTTTGTGGGTAATGTATTATCCAGGGTTACCCTGGGTAAACCAATATCCATCATCGTGGTGCATGGATAATTATTTGGTCAGGAGGAATGGCAAAATAATGGGTGTTACCTACTGCGATGAATAATTACCCATTTTGAGAATCTCACGATACCCATATTTAAATAATTTTAAGCAAAACTAAGATATAATATCCTGCAGACAAGCCGAATGGCTTCGTGGGTTTAACATTTAAACTTTGTATAAAAATTTAGTGATCAAATAAAAGAAAAAAAAAAACATGCGAAACGAAACCAATTCATTTCAATTCACATCAATGGAATTCAATTCGATTCCATTCAATTTAATTCAATTCAATTCGATTCCATTCCATTCAGTTCGATTCAATTCAATTCAATTCAATTTAATTCAATTCAATTCAATTCATTTCAATTCTATTCTATTCCATTCAATTCAATTCAATTCAATTCAATTCAATTCCATTCAATTCAATTCAATTCAATTCAATCCAATTCAATTCAATTCAATACAATTCAATTCAATTCAATTCAATCCAATTCAGTTCGACTCGATTCGATTCCATTGAATTAAATTCAATTCGATTCCATTCAATTCAGTTCAATCCATTTCAATTCAATGCAATTCATCTCAATTCGATTAGGTTCCATTCAGTACGATTCAATTCAATTCAATTCAATTCTATTAAATTAAATTCAATTGAGTTCAATTCAGCTCAATCCAGTTCAATTAAGAAAAATTCGATTCAATTGAGCTCAATTCAGTTCAATTCAATTCAATTCAATTCCATTCAATTCAATTCAATTCAATTCAATTCAATTCAATTCAATTCAATTCAATTCAATTCAATTCAATTCAATTCAATTCAATTCAATTCAATTCAATTCAATTCAATTCAATTCGATTCAATTCAATTGAATTCAATTCAATTCAATTCAATTCAATTCAATTCAATTCAATTCAATTCAATTCAATTCAATTCAATTCAATTCAATTCAATTCAATTCAATTCAAGTCAATTCAATTCAATTCAATTCTATTCAATTAAATTCAATTCAATTCAATTCAATTCAATTCAATTCAATTCAATTCAATTCAATTTAACTCAATTCAATTCAATTCCATTCCATTAAATTCAACTCAATTCAATTCGGTTCTATTTCATTCAATTCAATTCAAATCATTTTAATTCAATTCAATTCATTTCAATTCAATTCGAATCCATTCAATTCAGTTCAATTTAATTCAATTCAATGTAATTTTTTTTTTTTTTTTTTTATTTTTTTTTTTATTTATTTATTATATTGAATAATAAAATATAATTTACATTACAAATGCTTATTCCCCCGCGAAGCCTTACGCTTGTATGCAGGGATATACAAATATGCAGAAGTATATACAAAAATATAAAAAAAAGTTATAATTCAAATTTACAGATCTTATAAAAGCTTCTGCATCTGTTAGTTACGATGTTCATTCATTGCGAATTTATTAAATAATTTTTAATTGTTGTTTTACGCTTAAATTTATTTTGTATTTTTAAAACATTTAGAATATTTATAGGCATTGCATTTAATATAGTTGGTAATTGTACATCCAAGGTGCTTCTCCCATGTTTGTTTTTAAATGTTGGTGTTTTAAATCTTCCTTCATCTCTTCTTCTCGTGCTATATCGATGGTCTATTGTTTCCAAAATGGTCTCATCTTGGAATTCGTTGAGTAAAACTGATTTATATATGCTCTTAAAATTTAGTATATTTTGTTGCTGCATGAATAATTTGATTTGAGTTTTTGAATTGTTAGTTGTTAGTTGTGTTGTGTTAATTTCACGTTGTATATTTTCTTTATTTTTCATTAAAATTTTAACCATTCTGTTTTGTGTTTTTTGTAGAATATTGCAATGTGAGGCGTTTCCAAATGCTGTTATTCCGTGGCGCATGTACGATTCAGCCAGCGAAAAATAGGCTTGCTTGGTGACTGTTAATGGGGCGCAGTTATTTAGATGGTAAAGCACATAGGAGGCCTTACGTAGCTTTTTGTTCAACGCTAAAATATGGTCCTTCCAGCTTAGATTTTGATCTATTATAACGCCTAAATATTTGTAGTTATCCACTAATTCAATGACAGTGTCGCATTGGTCATTATCGAAATTATGGCAGAGTTTGTTTTTGTGTAGGCAGTCTGTGTTGTGGAATTTTATGTTTATGATACTCCTTGGAATATGTGGTAATCTGATATGCATTAATTTTGTTTTATTGGCATTAATTACCAAGCCGTTGTCGTGACACCACCTTGTGATCACATTAAGTTCCAATTGCATTGAGTGTACCGCGGTTTCAGGATCCTCATGTGATACTAGGATAGCCGTATCATCAGCATAGGCAAAAGTTTTGCTATTTTTTAGTTGGTTTAACATATCATTAGCATATATTAGATAGAGTATTGGACCAAGCTTAGATCCCTGTGGTACGCCATGATCCAAATACTTTTCTTTGCTCTCATTTCCATCTATTTTAACCCTGTAAGATCTGAATTCAAGGCAGTTTTTAAACCAGTTAAGGCACTGTCCGCGTATCCCATTTCTTTCCACAATACAGAGAAGGTTCTTATGTGACAGCGTATCAAACGCTTTGCTAAAATCAACAAAAAGTGCCAAGCAGTGCATATTGTCATTCAAAGATTTGTTTATGTGGGTGGAGAAATGGCCCAGCAGTTTATTAATATTTTTTCCTTTTTGGAAGCCATATTGTTGTTTATTGATTATTTTGTACTTGACGAGAAATGCATTAAGACGTCTAACAATAATCTCCTCAAGTATTTTTTCTACTACCGGTAAAATTGAAATTGGACGATAATTATTGTATTCGTTTTTAGAGCCACTTTTAAAAATCGGTCTTACAATTGATGTTTTTAGAATTTTGGGAATAGTGCATTCATTTAGGCTTGCGTTTATAAAATGGGTTATTATTGGGGTAAGTGTTTCCGCGTTGTATTTTATGTCTTTAGGTCGGATGCCGTCTACTCCTGGTCCTTTTCTTGAATTCAGTGTATTTATTATGTTTATAATTTCTTCCTCGTTTGTTGGTTCGACATAAATTGTATTTTCTATTCTTATTTCAGACGAAAACAGTGTTTTTATATTACAATCATGTAAAATGTTTTGTACATTTTCTTTGAACTTAATGGCAAAATTTTCAGTTACAATTTTTAAATCTTGTTTAACAAAGTTTTTTTTAATAGTTTCATCAACATTATCCACTTTTTTGCCAATAATGTCATTTATTAATATCCAGGTTCCTCGCATGTTGTGTCTGTTTTTTATAAATTCCCTTCGACGATAATCATTTTTTGCTTTCAGAATTATCTGATTAAGTTTATTGTTGAAAATTTTGTATTCTCTCGCTTTACTTAAATTTTTTTCGCTTTTTTTATGTCTTTGATAAAGTTTATCTCGCACTTCACAATAGCTTAGTATTTGATCATTAAGCCAAGGATAGTCATTTCGTTTTTTGTTTTTAATTTTTGTTTGTTTAGCATTGTGGTATATTTCTGTAAATTTATTATATATAAATTTAAATTTCTCATCACAGTTTTGATTTTGTATTGCGGTATTATTCCAATTTGTTTTATTGATTAAATTATTTACTTTGTAAGTGTTTATTCCTGTATATCGTCACCTTAAATGCAAGACAGCGTAACAAGCATATTAGTAATTTTACAGGAGAAGCAAATAAGTGAATACCCTTAACAGTAGTTAATGGTTTTAAACCATTTTTGCACCATTTGTTTATAATAGGACAGGGTGTAATTTGCAAAAAAATGTTTTTGGTTTGTTCTTGTTATTTTCCGCTCTAGTGTGTTACGTTGTCTTGATAGCTTGTTTTGTAAACCAAAAAGACGTAACATCAAATCAGATTGGAATTAAGTAACAAAAACATTGATCTACTGACTATTTTGGATAGAATAAAGACAATCTACGAATATTTTCCAAAAAATATATTTAAGTTTTTATTCAGTTCATATTTGAAATTAAAATTTAAGGATTCTTTAAAATTTATGGTTTTTGTATTTCATTAAAAACATAAAAAGTGAATAACTATAATAATAAACTACATATTACAGACAAATTATATTTCAAATGTGACACTATTATAAAAGTTATGACAGTCTGGTGGAATTAAAACTTTAAGTTCTTGAAGATGGTCCCATTTCTTTTTAGAAACATTCAGCCTTTCTGAATGTAACTGTTCAGGTTCAATCAAGCTCATTTTTTTGGTACATCTTTGTGGAAGTATTTCATAATCGTGGGTTATATTCGTTTTAAAATATATGATTCCAGTTGGATCGTAGCACAAAACACGTATCATATTGACCGTTGGATCTCCAGCCTTTTTGCCTAAAGTTCTTCAAAATATAATTATGTTATTTATTAAATAAATTTTCGTTTACCTGGTCTAATTGATGGGAAGCATTTTGGAAGATTTTCATAGTTAAGGAAATATTTGTGATCCAAATGGTGAACATTAAGAGGAAAGGGATTTTTCCGTGCTTCTTCCACTATGTCAACAAGTTGTGAAGGTAAATATATGGCTCTATTGTTTATCCTTCTTTGTATTAAGGAGTGAGTGGAGTCGCACTCCATCTGCGTGTGTCCAACGACTAAATATTTGTGCTCTATGGTGATATCTTTTTCAATACACAGAGAAAGCAAAGCGTTTGAGAGGACTGCATTTCGGTTTTGATAATAGCAACTGTCGGAATATATAATAATATGATGAGTTTTTGGTGACATATTAATGGCGTTTCTCAAATATTTAATTATGCATGTTGCAAAAGTAGATGCCACAAGATTACCTTCTGTCTCATCCCAAACATAATTATCCGATTCATGTGTAATTATATTATAAATTGTAAAATTGTGTATTTGCAACTTCATTTTGTAGTATGAAGCATTAGCCTTTAATTGAGGAATAAGTTTTACGGCTTGCATATCTAAGTTAACACTAAACACGTTGAAACCCCTGAACCACAACTACACCGAATAACACAAACGATAACTGTGTCAATTTGCTGACTCGCCAATTCCCACCAAAGTCCCAGACGCTGACGACAACATTCAGGCACCTCAACTTTACGAATGCTTTACCGCTGAGACAACACACGCAAGCTCATATAACATCAACTGACAATATAAGTTAGGGTAGTTTTAAGTATCTTTGCTCTTTTGTATTTCGAACCTGAATAAAGAAACAAGTTGTCGCAACGGAAGTTGCCGCAACAAATCTTTTTTAAAAACTAAATAAATTTTGTGTAAACTTAATTGGCGCCCGAGCAGGGACCTGTTGGAAAACAGGTTCAACGGTTTCGCGAATACAAGGAGACAAGCCTTTAGAAGGGTGCCTAAGTAACTTAATTGTAAAAAGGAGCGTCGTACAAGTCGCAGCCCCTAAAGCCCGTGGAAACGGTATCGTAGTATTAAATTAGTGATAAGAACATTACCGAGAAACCACGTAACGAGAAATCGAAGATTCAGTGAAATCAAAACAGTGTAAAAAAGATAAAATACGTTGTGAATGAAGCTAGAACAAGTAAAAGTGAATTACTAAAAATATAAAAATAAAGTGAAATAAAACAGTGACTTATAACATTAATCAATGAATAAAAATTAAGAAAGAATTTTTCGAAAATAACTAAAATAAACTTGAGGGAAAGAACCTCAAAGGTGATAAGAAATAGTAAAAATAAATAAGTAAAAATTACAAAAAAACCCCTAAAGGTGACTTGAAAAATTAGAACTGAGAAAATCATCTCAAAGTGAATTAATCGAAAACTAAAGAGGACAATTCTATTTTTGAAGGAAGACTACTCCAGAATCCACAATGTCATCACCAGGAATTATGCTGTTTATTATGTAAGCATAGAATTAAGATATATGAAAACAGTAATTTAAAGCAAATTGAAAAAAAAGGATTTCAAAAAAGGAAAAAAATTCTAATAAGTAAATAACTACTGAATAATTATAATAGTTCGAAAAAATAATTTGTGATTCCACCTTTCCCTCAATAATGCCCGACGAAACAGTTGATGACATTACGTCAAGATTAAGTAAATTTAATATGTCCGTGAACACTGCAACCGCAAGCTCTTCCGTACTGAGTGACAGACAACGCAATGAAATAACTCAGATGGTTACGAATATCCTACGCGAAAGAGATCCGATTTTGGACGAGGGTTCCGATGTTGCCATCGGCACCATTCCTACAAAGTTAGAGGAACTAGATAAAGTTCCAGATATTGTGAAATCCTTACGGGAATTTTCCGGAAAACCCGGAGAATTCAATTCCTGGCGTAAGTCAGTCGAAAGGGTGCTGGATCTTTACTCCACACTCCAAGGTACGGGTAAATATTACGCAATCCTTCATACAATCCGAACTAAAATAATCGGCGAAGCCGATACTGCGCTTGAGTCCTACAGGACTCCTCTTGACTGGCCAAGAATCCGTAAATGTCTGATGGTACACTACTCGGACAAAAGGGACATAGGAACGTTAGAATATCAAATGAACATACTGTGCCAAGGGCATAGGACTGTTACAGAATTCTATCAAACCGTCTACCAAATGTTGTCCCTTATCTTAGACAAGGTATCCTGTCTTGATTTAGGTGAAATGACCTTGCGGGCTATGACCGATACGTATCGAGAGAAAGCTCTGGATACTTTCGTAAGAGGCCTAAACGGCGATCTTCCCAAACTTTTGAGTATCAGGGAACCAACTTCTTTGCCACAAGCGCTGCATTTGTGTCTAAAACTGGACAATATGACGTTCAGAAGAGACTATGCTCAAAGGGGTGCCCAAAAGAATGATACTCGATCATCAACGAATACAGGAACCAAACCAAAATTTTACCCGGAGTTGGCAAATATTCCATCTTATGTTAACAAATATTCCGCACCGCCTCAACATAATTATCAGAACGCAAACTATAACACGCAACCTCAGCGCTCTCAAGCCGGAGGACCCTATTCTAATCAACGACCACAATTCGGAGGATCTTATCCAAATAATCGTCCATCAGGCGGACAACAATATCCGCAGCGTAACCAATTCGGGGGGAATCCTTCCAATTTTTCACGCGACCAAATTCGTCCGGAGCCTATGGACGTTGATAGATCTTTACAGTTTGGGCCCCAACAAAACCAAAATATTAAGAGGCCAGCTCATTTCTCTGTGCAGGCTCCTGTGAATAAAATGCAAAGAAATTTCCACGTCAATGTATCTAGCACACCAGGGGATCAAGCAAGTGACTCAGTAGCTGAATATAATGAGGCTATCACTTCAGCCGAACTCATGACTGAGAATGGTGAAGAATATTTTATGGCGACACCAGAAGATGTTGTGCAAGATGAATATCAGGAAAGAGGTCCTGATGACATTCCCTCAAATTTTATAGATATTAATTTTTTAGACTAACCTGTTCTTCGTTGCCATACATTCAGGCCAAAACGAAGGGCGGGAAAATATTAGAATTCTTACTAGATACAGGCAGCAGTAAAAATTATATTAAACCAAACCTGGTGGCAAATCCAAAACGAAATGACGAAAAATTTAGCGTAAAATCTGTGGGTGGAGATGTGGAAGTTACTCATCACACACTCTTGAAAATGTTTGATAATATTCCTATTAAATTCTTTCTTTTGCCTGGCCTAAGGTCATTTGATGCCATATTGGGTAACGACAGTTTGAAAGAACTGTCAGCCGTAATTCATACTTCTGATGACTACTTGGTAGTGAAAGGTGGCAGAAAAATATACATAAAACAGAAAGCGTCCAGAAATGTAAATAACCTCGAATTAAAAGCGGATTACTTGTCGGCAAGTCAGAAGAATGCTCTTGATAATATAGCAGGCCAGTACAGAAATCTTTTCGCAGACCCAGACGAGAAACTTACATACACTACTGTTGTAGTTGGGGAAATCCGAACCACTAACGAATCGCCAATATATGCGAAGAGTTACCCTTATCCGATGGCGCTAAAATCAGTAGTGGAGGAAGAAATTGGTCGCCTTCTGAGGGATGGCATAATTAGACCGTCTAGATCCCCCTACAATTCGCCTATCTGGGTGGTACCCAAAAAGGAGGATAGTTTTGGGAATAAGAAATTTAGATTGGTGGTCGATTTTAGGAAACTCAACGCGGTAACAATTCCGGATAAGTACCCGATCCCTGAAGTAACAGAAGTCTTATCGAACCTAGGGGGAAATAAGTATTTTACGGTCATCGATCTTAAGAGTGGTTTCCATCAAATTTCTCTGCGAGAAGAAGATAGAGAGAAGACTGCATTCTCTATCAATAATGGCAAGTACGAATTCACGAGATTGCCTTTTGGCCTAAAAAATGCGCCAGCGATATTCCAACGTGCACTCGACGATATTTTAAGAGAATTAATTGGAAAAATGTGTTTCGTCTACGTGGACGACATCATAATTTTTAGCAAAGATGAGAAGTCGCATTTGGGAAACATTAAAAAAGTTTTTGAGACCCTTGAACTGGCTAACATGAAAATACAGTTAGGAAAGTGCACATTCTTCAAAACGGAAGTCGAGTTTTTGGGACTTGTAGTATCACAAGATGGTATAAGGACAAACCCTAAGAAAGTCGATACAATACTTCAATTTCCGGCTCCCAAAACTCTTAAACAACTCCGATCTTTTCTGGGACTAGCTGGTTACTACCGAAGATTTGTCAAAGGATACGCTGATATTGCTAAACCACTAACAGCTCTTCTTAGAGGGGAGGAAGGACGAATTTCGAAAAATGTTTCTAGTCAAGTACCAGTGGTATTAGACGAGAACGCTAAGAAATCCTTTGAAAATCTTAAAAATGCCTTAGTGTCACAAGAGGTACTATTATCTTACCCGGACTTTTCAGATGATTTCGAACTAACCACTGATGCTTCCAACGTGGCACTTGGAGCAGTTTTAAGCCAGAAGAAGAGACCGATTGCATTCATATCTAGAACTTTAGATAAAACAGAAGAGAACTATGCAACTAACGAGAGGGAGATGTTGGCCATAATTTGGGCCATCACCACATTAAGGAATTATTTGTATGGTTCCAAAAAGGTTATCATTTTTACAGACCATCAGCCTCTTACTTACGCACTAAGTAATAAGAACGGCAATTCCAAGATGAAAAGATGGAAGTGTATTCTAGAGGAATATAATTACGAGCTGAGATATAAGCCAGGAAGACAGAACATTGTAGCTGACGCTTTATCTAGAATAGAGCAAGAGGCAAACTCATTAACACCGACACAGCATAGTGCTGAAAGTTCATCTGAGAATCTTATACCTAGTGTTGAGTCACCCATAAACGTCTTCAAAAATCAATTATTCTTAAGTATTGGAGACGTGTCAACATATCAATTTAAGATAATTTTCCCTGGTTTCCACCGACACTTGATAACCGAACCTCATTATGATGAACAAAAACTTCAGGACATTCTGAAAAGGTATCTGAACCCCTCGGTGGCAAATGGTATAAAAACCCCAGAGCATGTAATGGGGAAAATTCAAAACTTGTATCCGTCTCATTTCTCGAACTACAAGTGCAGGTTTACTCAAAAGGTCGTGGTAGATATTATTTCGGAAAATGACCAGGAAACCATAGTCATCGAAGAACACAATAGAGCACACCGCAATGAAAAGGAAAATAGGATACAAATATTGGAAAAATTTTATTTCCCAGGAATGTCGAATAAGATAAAAAGAATCGCGAAACTATGTTCTGTATGTAAGAAGGGGAAGTACGAAAGACATCCCAATGTACCTCTATTGGGAGAGACACCGATACCAACATATCCAGGCCATACTGTTCATTTGGACATTTTTTCTACGGACAGGAAGTTAATTTTGACCTCTATAGATAAATTTTCTAAATATGTTAAAGTAAAATTGTTAAGTGGAAGATCTGTGGAGGATGTTAGAAGGCCTCTTAGAGAATTACTGTTTTCCTACGGGGTACCGAAGAATGTTGTGATGGACAATGAACCATCGTTAAATTCTAATACAATTCTCTTCATGCTGAAAGACGAGATGAAGATAAATGTTTTTACTACACCATCTTACAGGAGTGAGGCAAATGGGCAGATTGAACGATTTCATTCCACCCTTGCTGAAATAATGCGCTGCTTAAAATCTGACGGAACCTCGAGAAATTTCGAGGAGTTGTTGGAAAGGGCTGTAAACGAGTATAACCACTCCATTCACTCGACCATTAATATGAGGCCAGTTGACTTATACTTTGGTCGAACAGTCGATTTCTCTCCACAAGACATTGAAACCACGAGACGGAATAACGTTGAAAAACTAAAGCAAAAACAATCTTCAGATTTAGCACTCCACAATAAAAATAAACGGCCCGTAAAGGAATATATTGCAGGACAAATTGTTTACGTAAAGACTAATAAACGTTTAGGCACAAAACTGAGTGATCGGTTTAAAGAAGAAACGATTAAGGAGAACCGCAACACTACTGTTTTAACAGAAAGTGGAAGGGTTATTCACAAAAGCCACATAAGAAATTGATTTAATTCTAAATTTTTCAGATTTCTGTTCGGAAGTGCCCAAGCTGATTTCAATATCCTAGATTACTCAAATGCCAGATTGATTACGATTCAAAATGGAATCGCAAGGATGCAAAATGGAACGTTTAAAATTATTCATTCAATTAATCTTGACAAGTACAGACTAATCATACATCAAATTGAGACCATCCTAAACGATAATATTACAGATAATCATCCGCTCCGTCCGTTTATCAAACAACAACTTGTTGATACCAATGGTCTCCTTTACCGCCTTACACCAAATAGAGTAAGGAAGTCGTTAGATTTCATTGGAAGCGCGTGGAAGTGGATCGCAGGAAATCCGGATAGTCACGATTTCCAGATTTTGGATCAGAAAATTAATAACATTTTGGAAAATAACAACAGGCAGTTAATAATAAATGAACTCATATCAAATAGAGTCTCGGAAATTACGAATATTACAAATGAAATAGTAAAAGTGAGAAGAGAAGGGTGGAACGATGATATAGCGAACAGGATGGAAAGAAAACTAATGTTAATTAATAAAGAATTAGAGAATACTGAATTTGCAATACAATGGGCTAAGGCCAACATAGTTAACTCTTTTATTCTTTCAAAAACTGAAATTGATAACATTAATGAAATACTTAAAGGTTATAATATTCCTGTTTATAATATTGATGAGCTATTATCTTTTGGAACTGTGAAAATCGTATCAAATAATAAAGAGATTTTGTATATTCTTACCATACCTATAACTCAGACCGATATTTGTAAAACCTATTTGGCAAAACCTGTAAAATATAGAAATGTAATAGATAAAGTGGAATATAACCATTTACTACAATGTAACCATGACCTGTTCGCAATAAAAAAACAATGTAAGAAACATTATGATTTGACAATATGTAATAAAGAAATGTTAATAGAGCTAAGAGAAAATTCGTGTATAACAAATCTATTTAAGAATAGAGTAGGGAACTGCACCCAAATTAACAATGAGCACGTGCCAACAATTGAAGAAATTGGTCCAGACCTAATCCTACTAAACCAATATCAAGGTGCAATCAACGTCAATGGGGAGAAATTGTTATTAAATGGGACGTATTTGGTAAAATATTTCAACAACACTATTAACATCGATGGGCATGAATATTATTCAAAAGAAATTAGCGGCAACAAACCCCTTCCTGCGTTTTTACAACCGAAGACATTCGACGATAAGATAGAGGAGGTAATTTCCCTGCAACTACTAAAACAACTACATGTGAAAAACATCAAACGTATGGAAGTCTTAGAAAACAGAAACAGTATAACAATGGGAACAGCCGGATTTGCTATAATAACATTAATATCAATAGCTGTCTTGTTACTATACAAAAAACATCAGATAAATTCCGCCACCCACAAAACGGACATAATCTCCACTGAAAATGAAATTGAGTGCCCGGAGGCCGACCCCGCTCCTACATTAAGAGGTCCTAAATCATCAAGCATTTTCAACATCCATTCATTTTAGACAATCGGGACGATTGTATTTAAGAGGGGAGGAGTTAACACTAAACACGTTGAAACCCCTGAACCACAACTACACCGAATAACACAAACGATAACTGTGTCAATTTGCTGACTCGCCAATTCCCACCAAAGTCCCAGACGCTGACGACAACATTCAGGCACCTCAACTTTACGAATGCTTTACCGCTGAGACAACACACGCAAGCTCATATAACATCAACTGACAATATAAGTTAGGGTAGTTTTAAGTATCTTTGCTCTTTTGTATTTCGAACCTGAATAAAGAAACAAGTTGTCGCAACGGAAGTTGCCGCAACAAATCTTTTTTAAAAACTAAATAAATTTTGTGTAAACTTAATTTCTATACATATCAACAAGCACAACCCAGATTTTGCGTTTTCTGTGTCACATATCTTTTCATCTCTCATGTCTTTTATCTCTTTTCTATGAGCATCATAAATATTTTGTGAAATATTTTTTGTTTCATATGAAACACAAATATCGCACATATCATTTCTGGGTTTGTATATAGCATAATTGTGTTTCTTGAGAATTCCCAAAAAGGTTGGAAATGATACTGAATGATAGCCATTTTGTGATTCGCAATGTTTAATGTAGATTTGGAATATATGGTTATAGGACTTAAAATCCGACTGGAAATATAATTTGCTCGTATACTGGCGTCTATAATGCGATTCTAACTTTGGGACATCATCCAACCATTTCTCCAAAAATTCCATGGTGGTTCTATATTTTTGTTGTTGACGTGTATTTCTTCGGGACTGATTTCGCAATTTTACTTGTTTCTCTGGACCAACTTGAGTACCATGTTCATCCGTTTCTTGTACCCAGCCTCTAACCATCGATTCTGTTAAGCCCAAAGTTGCTAAAAACATTGTTCTGCATACTTGAAGTCTGGTAGAATTTTTCATTAAATAATATGACTTCGATATTGAACGTCTGGAATTTTCAACATATATCCTTTTTCTGTTCTTAAATTCAATAATACTGGTCACATAAATTTTCTTTTGGTCCCAAGACATCTGCCAGAAACTATTAAATATTTCCTTCCGTACGCTTTCACAAAATTGGGAGCACTTTCTACACTTTTCACAGTACTTGGATATACACCCAGCCTTCATTTTTCTTGGCTCTTTTTGGGAAATTTTTCGTTCGGAAATTCCTTCATATTCTTTGCCATGCATACGTTTATTTTTATTCAAACTTCTTTTATTTTTAACTATATTTGATTGACTTTAATCGGTATTGTTCTCATCACTTGAACTCATTTTTCATAAGTTTTATTAAATAACTTAAATTCCGATTGTTAATAACGCTTGTTAATAAGTCCTAACCGAAATTATCACTGAATCACATTGTCCAAAATCTGATGATTTTGCGATGTAACAGTTCTGATAAAACGGGACTGGGGAATATTGAAGGCGAGAGGTTATGAGTGGTATATCTACCCCTCAAGTAACTCATACCCTCCCGACCAAAGTGTAAAACACCAATTTCGAAGAAAGTGAAAGAAAAATAAAGTAAAGAAATAGGAGAGAAATTCTACAACAACTGTGAAGATTATTTACCGAAACGTAGCTGAGTGCTATATAATGCTGAATAGGGAGAAGACGTGTTCATAACACTGGCATGCTGTTATTCTATGTCGCTGGCCCTGCGTTCTGATCTAATAACTTAAATTTAACAATATTGTTTGTCTTGTTATAACATGCGTGATATTAAGTTGTTTTGCATTGGGAAATATTTGCTCTTGTTGTTACGCTGTTTCGTATTTGGTTCATAAAACAGTTATTTTTTGATATTGGTGCCTAAAACTTTGCAGGTACACGTATTTAAGTCATTTGCATCATATCCCACCAAAACCTCGATTTTCAAAATTTTGATGTTACGCTGTCCTGCATTTAAGATGACGATATAGTGTTTTTTCCGTACCCTGGTTGTCATTTACGTTTGTTTTGTTTTGTTTATTTGTTTCTCCTACACAGCCAAACAACGAATAGTGGTCAGAGATGGTAGTCAAAATCACACCTGCATATGCGAAAGTTATTGTTTTGTTTTTGCGCACATACATGTGATCAATGCAAGTGCCTTTGTTTTTACTCACTTCTTCTCTCGTTGTTTCGTTTACCATACTTTGTAGTCCATTAGAAGACATCATATCAATGTACATTCTTGTTGTTTTGGTTTTTCCTTTTGCAATGTCAATATTCATATCACCAATTACTATCATTGCACTGTTTTTGTGAATTTGGTTTATGCTCTGTTCTAGTTCGGTTATGAAACACTTAATGTTCGACCGCGGTGGACGGTAGACAGGTAGAAGGGTTGCTGTTTTTGTACCGAAAGTTAAATCGACGCGTAGTGATTCATAGTGTTGTGTATTTAATGATGTTGTTGTATAATTTATATTTTCTTTTATATATATAGCAATGCCACCACCTGTGCCTTCTCTATTTAGGAAAACACTGTTAAAATTATTAATTAAGTAGAAACAATTTTCCTCATCCGTTATATTTGTTTCTACCAGTATTATAATTTCGATTGAATTAATAATTTTGTTTAGATATACAAGTAGAGTTGAAAAATTTTTTCGTAAGGAACGAATATTCATGTACACAAATGACAATGGATAATTCAAAAAATTGTCATTAATTTCATTAAAGTTGTATAGAGATTTGGTTTGATTATTCATTTTAATTCAAGATAATAAATTCACACAATTCAATGTTTAATTATTTTTCTCTTTAAGAGGTTTATTAATAGTAATTAATTTTTTGTGGTGCTCTTTATTTTGATTAGGCTTTTGTGGTATAAATTTTAAATCGCTTTATAATTACGAGTCTCTTTCTCACTAGGTTTCTATTTTTTAATTTTATTATTATTGTTTTATATTTTTTATTAACAAAGTATTTTTCATTTCAATTCATTTCCAGTCATTTCAATTCCATTCAATTCAATTCAATTCAATTCAATTCAATTCAATTCAATTCAATTCAATGCAATTCAATTCAATTCAATTCAATTCAATTCAATTCAATTCAATTCAATTCAATTCAATTCAATTCAATTCAATTCAATTCAATTCAATTCAATTCAATTCAATTCAATTCAATTCAATTCAATTCAATTCAATTCAATTCAATTCAATTCAATTCAATTCAATTCAATTCAATTCAATTCAATTCAATTCAATTCAATTCAATTCAATTCTATTCAATTCAATTCAATTCAATTCAATTCAATTCAATTCAATTCTATTCAATTCAATTCAATTCAATTCAATTCAATTAAATTAAATCAATTCAATTCAATTCAATTCAATTCAATTCAATTCAATTCAATGCAATTCAATTCGATTCGATTCCATTCAATTCAGGTCAAGTCAATGTATTTCACTTCAGTCCAATTCAACTCAATTTAATTTAACTCAATTCATTTTAATTCATTTCAATTCATTTCAATTCATTTCAATTCATTTCAATGCATTTCAATTCATTTCAATTAATTTCAATTCATTTCAATTCATTTCAATTCATTTCAATTCATTTCAATTCATTTCAATTCATTTCAATTCATTTCAATTCATTTCAATTCATTTCAATTCATTTCAATTCATTTCAATTCATTTCAATTCATTTAAATTCATTTCAATTCATTTCCAGTCATTTCAATTCCATTCAATTCAATTCAATTCAATTCAATTCAATTCAATTCAATTCAATTCAATTCAATTCAATTCAATTCAATTCAATTCAATTCAATTCAATTCAATTCAATTCAATTCAATTCAATTCAATTCAATTCAATTCAATTCAATTCAATTCAATTCAATTCAATTCAATTCAATTCAATTCAATTCAATTCAATTCAATTCAATTCAATTCAAATAAATTCAATTCAATTCAATTCAATTCAATTCAATTCAATTCAATTCAATTCAATTCAATTCAATTCAATTCAATTCAATTCAATTCAATTCAATTCAATTCAATTCAATTCATTCAATTCAATTCAATTCAATTCAATTCAATTCAATTCAATTCAATTCAATTCAATTCAATTCAATTCAATTCAATTCAATTCAATTCAATTCAATTCAATTCAATTCAATTCAATTCAATTCAATTCAATTCAATTCAATTCAATTCAATTCAATTCAATTCAATTCAATTCAATTCAATTCAATTCAATTCAATTCAATTCAATTCAATTCAATTCAATTCAATTCAATTCAATTCAATTCAATTCAATTCAATTCAATTCAATTCAATTCAATTCAATTCAATTCAATTCAATTCAATTCAATTCAATTCAATTCAATTCAATTCAATTCAATTCAATTCAATTCAATTCAATTCAATTCAATTCAATTCAATTCAATTCAATTCAATTCAATTCAATTCAATTCAATTCAATTCAATTCAATTCAATTCAATTCAATTCAATTCAATTCAATTCAATTCAATTCAATTCAATTCAATTCAATTCAATTCAATTCAATTCAATTCAATTCAATTCAATTCAATTCAATTCAATTCAATTCAATTCAATTCAATTCAATTCAATTCAATTCAATTCAATTCAATTCAATTCAATTCAATTCAATTCAATTCAATTCAATTCAATTCAATTCAATTCAATTCAATTCAATTCAATTCAATTCAATTCAATTCAATTCAATTCAATTCAATTCAATTCAATTCAATTCAATTCAATTCAATTCAATTCAATTCAATTCAATTCAATTCAATTCAATTCAATTCAATTCAATTCAATTCAATTCAATTCAATTCAATTCAATTCAATTCAATTCAATTCAATTCAATTCAATTCAATTCAATTCAATTCAATTCAATTCAATTCAATTCAATTCAATTCAATTCAATTCAATTCAATTCAATTCAATTCAATTCAATTCAATTCAATTCAATTCAATTCAATTCAATTCAATTCAATTCAATTCAATTCAATTCAATTCAATTCAATTCAATTCAATTCAATTCAATTCAATTCAATTCAATTCAATTCAATTCAATTCAATTCAATTCAATTCAATTCAATTCAATTCAATTCAATTCAATTCAATTCAATTCAATTCAATTCAATTCAATTCAATTCAATTCAATTCAATTCAATTCAATTCAATTCAATTCAATTCAATTCAATTCAATTCAATTCAATTCAATTCAATTCAATTCAATTCAATTCAATTCAATTCAATTCAATTCAATTCAATTCAATTCAATTCAATTCAATTCAATTCAATTCAATTCAATTCAATTCAATTCAATTCAATTCAATTCAATTCAATTCAATTCAATTCAATTCAATTCAATTCAATTCAATTCAATTCAATTCAATTCAATTCAATTCAATTCAATTCAATTCAATTCAATTCAATTCAATTCAATTCAATTCAATTCAATTCAATTCAATTCAATTCAATTCAATTCAATTCAATTCAATTCAATTCAATTCAATTCAATTCAATTCAATTCAATTCAATTCAATTCAATTCAATTCAATTCAATTCAATTCAATTCAATTCAATTCAATTCAATTCAATTCAATTCAATTCAATTCAATTCAATTCAATTCAATTCAATTCAATACAATTCAATTCAATTCAATTCAATTCAATTCAATTCAATTCAATTAAATTAAATTAAATTCAATTCAGTTCAGTTCAGTTCAATTCAATTCAATTCAATTCAATTCAATTCAGTTCAATTCAATGCAATTCAATTCAATTCAATTCAATTCCATTCAATTCAATTCAATTCAATTCAATTCAATTCAATTCAATTCAATTCAATTCAATTCAATTCAAAAAAATTCAATTCAATTCAATTCGATTCAATTCAATTCAATTCAATTCAATTCAATTCAATTCAATTCAATTCAATTCAATTCAATTCAATTCAATTCAATTCAATTCAATTCAATTCAATTCAATTCAATTCAATTCAATTCAATTCAATTCAATTCAATTCAATTCAATTCAATTCAATTCAATTCAATTCAATTCAATTCAATTCAATTCAATTCAATTCAATTCAATTCAATTCAATTCAATTCAATTCAATTCAATTCAATTCAATTCAATTCAATTCAATTCAATTCAATTCAATTCAATTCAATTCAATTCAATTCAATTCAATTCAATTCAATTCAATTCAATTCAATTCAATTCAATTCAATTCAATTCAATTCAATTCAATTCAATTCAATTCAATTCAATTCAATTCAATTCAATTCAATTCAATTCAATTCAATTCAATTCAATTCAATTCAATTCAATTCAATTCAATTCAATTCAATTCAATTCAATTCAATTCAATTCAATTCTATTCAATTCAATTCAATTCAATTCAATTAAATTAAATTAAATTCAATTCAGTTCAGTTCAATTCAATTCAATTCAATTCAATTCAATTCAATTCAATTCAATTCAATTCAATTCAATTCAATTCAATTCATTCAATTCAGTTCAATTCAATGCAATTCAATTCAATTCAATTCAATTCCATTCAATTCAATTCAATTCAATTCAATTCAAATAAATTCAATTCAATTCAATTCAATTCAATTCAATTCAATTCAATTCAATTCAATTCAATTCAATTCAATTCAATTCAATTCAATTCAAATAAATTCAATTCAATTCAAATTCAATTCAATTCAATTCAATTCAATTCAATTCAATTCAATTCAATTCAATTCAATTCAATTCAATTCAATTCAATTCAATTCAATTCAATTCAATTCAATTCAATTCAATTCAATTCAATTCAATTCAATTCAATTCAATTCAATTCAATTCAATTCAATTCAATTCAATTCAGTTCAATTCAATTCAATTCAATTCAATTCAATTCAATTCAATTCAATTCAATTCAATTCAATTCAATTCAATTCAATTCAATTCAATTCAATTCAATTCAATTCAATTCTATTCAATTCAATTCAATTCAATTAAATTAAATTAAATGCAATTCAATTCAGTTCAGTTCAGTTCAGTTCAGTTCAATTCAATTCAATTCAATTCAATTCAATTCAATTCAATTCAATTCAATTCAATTCAGTTCAATTCAATTCAATTCAATTCAATTCAATTCAATTCAATTCAAATAAATTCAATTCAATTCAATTCAATTCAATTCAATTCAATTCAATTCAATTCAATTCAATTCAATTCAATTCAATTCAATTCAATTCAATTCAATTCAATTCAATTCAATTCAATTCAATTCAATTCAATTCAATTCAATTCTATTCAATTCAATTCAATTCAACTCAATTCAATTCAATTCAATTAAATTAAATTAAATTAAATTAAATTCAATTCAATTCAATTCAATTCAGTTCAATTCAATTCAATTCAATTCAATTCAATTGAATTCAATTCAATTCAATTCAAATCAATTCAGTTCAATTCAATGCAATTCAATTCAATTCAATTCAATTCAATTCAATTCCATTCAATTCAATTCAATTCAATTCAATTCAATTCAGTTCAATTCAATTCAATTCATTTCAATTCAATTCAATTCAATTCAATTCATTTCAATTCAATTCAATTCATTTCAATTCAATTCAATGCAATTCAATTCAATTCAATTCAATTCAATTCAATTCAATTCAATTTAATTCAATTCAATTCAATTCAATTCAATTCAATTAAATTCAATTCAATTCCATTCAATTCAATTCAATTAAATTCAATTCAATTCAATTCAATTCAATTCAATTCAATTCAATTCAATTCAATTCAATTCTATTCAATTCAATTCAATTCAATTCAATTCAATTCAATTCTATGCAACTCTATTTAATTCAATTCCAATCCATTCAATTCAATTCAACTGAATTCAATTCAATTCAATTCGATTTAATTGAATTTATTTCAATTCAATTCAGTTCAATCCAATTTAACTCAAATTCAATTCGTTTTATCGTCACAAGAAAAATACTAGGTTATGTGTTAAAAAAATTTAAATATAGAAGTATTAAAAGTGGTATATTGTTGTTATATTTTCTGAATAATAACACTGTGCGACACCAAAAAAATGATGGGCTTCTATCAACAGATTCTGGTAGAAAGGTCTAAAAAAAATATACGTGTATCGGCGTTTTACCAGATCTGATCAAAATTTTTTTAGGGTGGGTCAAAGTTTTCGCCCCTCGGAACTTTCCTGCAACATATCAGCATACAAAATTGCGTATTGCTTACTTCTGAGGTACAAAATATTTTCAGAAGTTTTCTAGAAAAAAAATTCAGATAAACAAAACACAAATCTTAGCCCAAGTGCTAGATAATAAGCAAAAACTAACTGCCTTCTAAGGGTTAATAATGAATTTTGTCATTTTGCTGTTTCCATTAAAAATAGTCCACATAATATAATGAATTTTATCATATTTCATAATTTATATTTTATAATACGACAGTTTAATCATTCCCACCAAACACTTGACTCGTGACTTTCCAAAATTTAAAATGCAAATAAATTCTTAAAAAAATCTAAATATTGTATAACAAGAAATATAAAAAATGAAACAACTTAAAAGGATGTAAATAGGCAAAGTCTTGTTCCAAGTCTAAATTCGTTAGAATTAAAAATATACAAATTTTAGATATATTGTAACTGAACACTTTCATCAAAGTTGGAAAATAGCTATGAACGGCTTCTAATAACTAATGTCAACAACACTTACATAAATATTTCTTTACAGCTGTCAGTCTTAACACGGTTATGGGGAATTTACGCAATGTCGGTACAAAACCAATCCTTAAAGAACTGAGTGAAGCAGCCGCTTTGAACGAAGACGACGATCTTGCATCTCTTGTCGAAGTTTCTCTACCTAGATTTAGAACTACATCACATTTCTCTCTAAGACCTATATTAACAAGGGTAAATAAAAATATTTCGAAAGAATAACTTATACGAAATTTTGTTGCATCGTACATATTGTATTAATTTCATTTCAGATGGGAATCTACGACGTTTTCGAGCCAAGTTTGGCAAACTTAGATAAGATGGCTAAAAATATATATGTCGGCAGCATATTCCAATCCACTCGAATTATTGTCAATGAGGAAGGTACTGAAGCAGCTGCTGTAACGACCGCTGTGCTGGTCAATAAGGCTTCGCCTACAAAATTCTACCTTGATCGTCCCTTTGCCTACTTAATAGTCGAAAAGGTCTCTGGCCTTTTGCTGTTTGCTGGAGAAGTTAGGTCACATCTATTGACATAATTGAAGTGGGCGGATTATTAGATCGGAATCTGATTGAATTTAGTTATGTAGTATCACAAAATATGATTAATGCGCAATTGTATTGAAATAAATATTCTTTATATGTTTTATCTAAAAGGAAGTATTTTTCCAGTGCAGGCCTTGAATAGAATATAGAGAGCTCACTACCAGTTATCTGTGTTTTTGGTTGGATGCAAATATATCGTGTTTATAGTTTGTCGCAAATATAGTATACTTGTTTCCGAACACATTATGTTTGCTAATCAATATACCATGTTTCAGACACAATGATTAATAGGTTATAGTAAAATATATATTTGTCACCTAAATGTGGCTTTGGTTGCTGAAAACTGCTGTAAGCAAAAACATTACAGACAATTAAGAAACAAAAAGTATGAGATCTTCAATTTACAAAAGCAATGCTTGCAAACAAATTAATGAATGGTTACCACACTTTTACACCGATGCGGAACGGTCTTGCTTGGAAAGGATTTTGCTTGACTAATAACTTGATAGTGTCGCCTTCTCTAAAGGAGCTGCCTGTCGTGGTAGTGAATCCGTAATGTTAGGGGAGTACATTAAATCTGCGTTCTTACATAGTCAGTTTGCTATCGACGGCACTGTGTTAATATTTTGTACCAGAGATAGATACTGATTTATTACGGAGGTGTTGTTTCAATAACAGTTAATACTGATTTATTAAGGAGATGTTGTTTCAATAACAGTTAAAGCATCACATTTAATTGGCCTTCGATTTTCTTCGATCTACATTAATCCAGACAAATTCAAGTCAATACCATTCATTTAAGTTCAATGCTAGTGTTATGCATACCCTCGATGCATAAGCTTCTTAGACTGCAGTTCACAACAACTATTTTAACTTTATTTGCCGGGCGTACAAATGTTATAAATCAATTAAAACCGCTGTGAAATCCCATTGATAACTCTACATAAATCTTGTGAAAGTATTTGGTATACTCAACTAATCTCATTTAACAGCCATAACCCCCAATCTCTATGTTAAATTTAACATTTGAACACCAAAATGAATGCGGAAAAAGTTGACCATAAACTATCTATGTCTTGCCATCCCAAACCTAAACGACGACTGCATGTATTTTAATGCCGAAATGGATGTGAGTCTTTGAGTTCCAGTGATTATTCTCTGCGTTCAGTTTGCAGTTCATTCCAAATCTTTGTGATGACATTAAAGTGGAATTGGCAATGGGACACGGAACATGGACCTCACAAAATACCGAATTTATTTTATGGATTACGTGCTTTTCTACTCAGATACTTCGCCCGAAAACGTCTACACCTATAAACGTAGCGCATTCAGTCATTTCCACTGTTATCCATTAAGCAGCACAGTGGTTTGATAGTTACTAAACCTACAGTTATATTGCTAGGAATTTTCTTATCATCTTGCTTTTTTTTTGACCGAAGTTCCTAATCGCACGTTGCGGGATGGGGGCTAAATGAAAAAATTTTAAACAACTTTTTTTTACTACTTTATTACAACCCATTATTATCAACTATATTGGGTACTTTTGGTTTGGTTAGGTTTAAAGAGCAGTTTTCTAGGTGGAGCCTGTGTATTATATATTGTAGTTTTGAACCCTATAAAAAGTTAATTTAGAAAAGCTAAAGTGGAAGACTGGAAATACTATGAAATACAGCCCTGAGCATGGAAATACATTTGGCAGCACACTTACTCTTACACACGTGTTTTTCGTTTGGTTTGTGTCTAGACTAACATATCGGCCCATATTTTTTTTTGAATGGGAAATTTTGTAGGTGGAGCCTGTGAACCAAATAAAAAGTAAATTTAGAAAATCCAAAGTGAAAGAAGTTTAAAAAATAGCATTTTCTTAAATTAACGACTGTTCTTAAAAAAACGAAAATTTTCCCCAAAAAAAAAATACCTATTCATATTCTCAAACAAACTACCTATTCTTAAAAAAATACCTTA
This sequence comes from Phaonia tiefii, assembly GCA_963931995.1. NCBI lineage: Eukaryota > Metazoa > Arthropoda > Insecta > Diptera > Muscidae > Phaonia > Phaonia tiefii. The sequence goes on along the minus strand of OZ008368.1, from coordinate 17,913,308 downwards.
TCTTAAAGAAGTACCTTTTCTTAAAAAAATTAAATTTTATTACTAAAAGTACCTTTTCTTAAAAAGGTACTTTTTTAAAATAAGTACCTTTTCTTAAAAGAAAAGTTTATTACAACAAATTGAATTTTCTTAAAAAACTAAATTTTCTTTAAAGAGTACTTTTTTTGTAACACAAAATAATTTTTTTGAGATAAGTACCTACTCTTCAAAATGTACACATTCTTGAAATTCTAATTCTCATTTCTTAAAAAATCTTTTCTTCAAAGAAATACCTTCTCTTAAAAAAACTACATTTTCTTACAAAAATTCCTTATCTTAAAAGTACGTTTCCTTAAAACTAAAACAATGCCTTTCTGAAAATAAATACATTGTCTTAGAAAAATTACCTTTTCCTAAAAACCCCTCTCTAAAAAATACCTGTTCTTAAAAAAAAGTACTTTTTTAAAAAAAAATCATACTCTTATGGCTTTTTCTTACAGAAACTACTTCTTTTTAAAAATAGTACCTTTTTGTAAAAATAACTTAAAGTTTTAAATAAAAGAAGTACCTCTCTTTAAAAAACTAAATTTTCGGGAAAATGTAATACATGTTCTTACAACTAGGACCTAAAAATATACTTTTTAAAAAAAAAAAATTCCATAAAAAAAATTATTAAAAAAGTGTATCATTTTACAAAAGGATATTTTCTTAAAAACCCATTTAAATTAACGTTTTAATAAAAGTAGTACCTCTCTTTAAAAATGACCTTTTCGGGAAAATCTGATACACGTTCTTACAAAAAGGACCTAAAAATATAAAATTTTTTCTAAAAAAAAAAATTCTTAATAAAATTGTATCATTTTAAAAAAGTATCTTTTCTTAAAGATCCATTTAAATTATCGTATTTTTCAACGTGCGCCTTAGGTGTGTTGAAACTAACTAGTACATAATATATAGCGAAAGGAACTTCGTTCCAACCGCGTGTTCCTTGACACCTCATGTGTTTTTTTCGTTATTTTACTTGACACTTTACAATATCAGTATTGCTTTACTTGATATCAGTATTGCCAACGAACTGTATCTTTAGCCGTTTCATTACAGACTAACCCATATACAGTGTGTGGCTGTCGGTGGTGCAATGGTTGTGTGCGCGGTTGTAACGTGGGTTTGATCCCTGCTCTGACCACCTTAAATTTCTTACGACGGCGGTCACCTCGCTTAGTGACGGCGATACTATCAAGTATTTAGCCATAAAAAAGCTTCCCAAAATACCGTTCGGAACCGGTGTAAAATTGTAGGTCCCAATCAGTGAGTGTAAAACTAAAACGCGCACAGCTCACTGCTTTGTGAGAAGCTCTCACGAATCCCATCATGGGATGTAACGGGAAACCATTTTATTTTTACATATACAGTGTTGGCCAACATAGAGTAATAATGACACCTAGAGGTGAAATTTTTCACACTCTTCGTGGCGAGGTCGGTGCGATAGAGAGACATTTGACGTAAATTGACTTAAGCCAGGTGGAGTTCCAAAGAATTTGGACCTAAATTTGTCATGTCTTGTTGGTTGAGAACTGCTAAATTTAAACGTATTTTGCACTTGTTTGTTACATTTTATTGCACTGTGCGACAAATGCTAGGGTTCAGTGATCGGCGGGGGTTCTGACTACCCGGGAAAAGTTATATAAGCTTCCGTACGTCGGGCCCATTCAGAACATCTTCCTTCAATTTTGATTCAATGATTCGTGGGAAAATATTTTTCAAACAATCGACAGTGGCCTTGATGAAATTTTTGACGATTCCTCATACCGCCTCTAGAGACCCAGCGAAACGCCGGGACACGTATACATTTTTTTTGACCGATATTACTTTTCCGGGAGTCAGACCCCCGCCGATTTTAGCTGTCGCATAGTGTTGTGAATATATTTTTGAACAATCTCATTATGAATGATGAAGCACATTTTCACTTAAATATGCGGTATATGGCCGGGGGAATCTTTGCCCGATGATTGGAGTCTCAGTGTATTATGTCGTGTATTCAAAAAGGGTGATCCGTGTGTCTGTTCCGACTATCGCGGCATCAGTATTTTATAAGGTCTTGTCGAGCGTATTATGTACAAGATTAATGCCAAATATTGAAAACCTGGTTGGACCATACCAGTGTGGTTTTGACCATGGCAAGTCCACGACTGACCAAATATTCACGCTACGGCAAATACTGGAAAAGACTCACGAAGAGTAAATCGATACATACCACCTTTTTGTCGATTACAAAGCTGCTTTCGATAGCCCAATACGGGGAAAACTGTACGAAGCTATGTCTGAACTTGGTATTCCGGCAAAACTGATCCACCTGTGTAGAATGACGCTGACCAACACGAAATCAGCAGTGAAAGTGGGGAAACACCTCACTGAACCATTCTTTACCAAGCGACGACTTAGACAAGGCGACATACTTTCGTGCAATCGCTTCAACATCTTAATGGACATAATGGTGAGAAAAGCTGCAGTAAGTACGAACAAGAGCATTAACACGAAAAGCCATATGTTGCAGGCGTATGCTGAGGACATAGACATTATTGGGCGAAATTTCCGAGAGGTTACTGCAGTATTTTCAAGAATCGAAAAAGAATCAGCGAAAGTGGGTCTTGCTGTTAATGAGGGCCAGACAAAAAACCCCCCGACTTGATCCGCAATTGAACTTTGACAACTGATTTAATTTGGAAGTGGTCGATGAATTTGTCTACCTTGGATCCGCCGTGAACAAGGACAACAACTTCAGCCTGGAGATAGATAGGAGAATTGTGCTTATAAGCATTTCAAATCAGTCAATCAAAGTTGGCCCACCCTGTACATGCGCTGCTCATCTGCTATTTATATCAGTTAACACGTTGGACAGCGTGATCTCGAGGTAATTGGAGATCCTTCGTTATATCCATCGTTATAATTTGTTATTGTTATACTGGTTCATGAATATCCATCCTCGATGGAATGCTCCCAATTCTATCGCCCTCTGGAGCGAGTAAAAGCTACTCGAAAAAATCACGAGCATCGGGCATGGAAATTTCCTAAAGACATCATCAGTGACTAAGATGTGACACGTCCCTGCTGACCTGCCGATCCACTCCCATAGAAAGATTTCCATGACACCCCCTGACATTTTCATACATTCGTCAAAGTCAACAATTGCGATTACCGTATGACTTGTACGCAAGACGTCCTTGACTCACTATTCATCTGTAGGTCATTTGATGACTGCGTCACTTGAAGTTGTGATCATGTGTAATGTTATTAATACTTACTTTAATTTAATCGTTGTGTATGTATTGGGTCTGCTTTACGAATAATTAAATAAAATCTCTAAGAAGAGTCGTTAACATCATAAAGCCTGGGCATACATACATACGAATCCCTGAAAGCGTGGGTATTCTTTTTCCCATTTTCAAATATTTTTGAAATAAATTCAAAAAATGTATGACATACATTGCATAACTACAAAAATATATAAATTTCTGAGTTTGAAATTTTTTAAAAATTGGGTATCCATGCCACAGCTGATCGAAATGGTTGTCGGAATTCCATAAAGATTGAGTGGGAGTATAATATACTAGCATATTAAGGATAATTTAACTCGCTCTTTTCATTTTCGATTCAAGCGACTCGAAAACCTGGATGTTGCAAGGCTTTACGTCAATAGACGCTTTGTGTCGCTGAGGTTTGACAAACAGAACTGAAATTGTTACAGTGAGTGTGAAAAATTTGTAAGTAGCCAGTGTTCCATATGAATCCATTACAAATTCGAGACGGACCCGTTCCTTCTGACATCTTGTACGAAACGGACATGCGGTACGGACTCATAACGAACGAATCGTTTTTTGTACTTTTGTTTAAGTTTTTGTGCTTTATCAACTGATATATGAATCTGAGATATTAAATATTTCACTTATTCGCTTATTCGCTTATGCTTTTATGGACTCGTAACAGGTTCTAGACGGCTCTGCCAAATCACAGTTTCAGAGATTTGCTATCTTATGTTTTTACGGACTTATAACGGGTTTGAGATTTTATGGTCTCGTAACGGTTTCAAAATGGATCCGGATCACGTAGTGGTGTCCGTATATGGTTATATTTCCATGACTGAAAAAATTACACAGAGTGTAATTCACTGATTCTCGTTTCTATGTTTTTACGGACTCGTACCGGGTTCGAGACGAATCCGCCAATTCGCAATTTCACTGATTGGCAGCTTTATGTTTTTACGGACTCGTAACGGGTTGGAGAACTAAAATTTGGATTTTTTATGATTTTACGGACACGTAATGGGTTCGAGAAGGATCCGCTAAATCTCAATTTCACTGATTCACTTTTCTATATTTTTACGGACTCGGACAATGATTGTCATTTTTATGTTTTTACGGACTCGTAACGGGTTGGAGAACTCAAATTTGGAATTTTTTATGATTTTACGGACACGTAACGGGTTCGCAACGGATTCGCATCCGTTTTTGTGCACATTGGGATATAACGATAAAAAAAAATTTTGTATGGTAGGTGCCACTCCACTACCACCGTTCTGATGCTGCCCATTTTTAGCACCATATTGCTTATTCGAAACAAAGAAACTATATGGGGGTTGCCAATTTAAATTTAAATACCCTATTGTTGTTTCAAGATAGGCAGTAAGATGCTGTCAGGGTTCAAATTGACACAATTTCATTTATATAGAAAGGGTGTATCAGTAAGATTGCACTTTTTAAATTTAGTGTCATTTAGTTTTTTGTGCAAGGGTCAACTCTGAAAGTTGGCAGGTGTCACATGTGTTTATTCCGATTATTAAAAATGGAGCGCTTGACGAAAGAACAACGCGTTACAATTGTGTAAACTTACTACAAAAAAATTGGAAAGCTATGCTGAGACCGCTCCTAAACTTCGAAGAATTTTCAGTCGAGAAAGTATGTAAATATAATGTGTCAACCATTCGAAGAGTGTTTGTTTAAGAAACTGGGTCGGTTATGGGCAGTAATACTCCTGTGCGTCAACGTACCTCGGTATCTTGAAAACGTTGGTGCTGTAAACGAGAGTGTCGCCGAAAACTCGAAATCATCAATTCGGTATCGTTCTCAACAATTTAAAATTTCACGAAGCACTACTCAGCGAAATTTGACAAAATTCAGCTTACTCAGGAGCTCGAACCAGGAGGCCATGCAAAGCGCCGGCAATTCGTTCAATCGGTAATGGAGTAAAGTGAAGTCAATGCCAATTTTTCAAGAAAAAAAATCATCTTCTCCAATGAAGCGCACTTCCATCTGAATGGTTTCTTGAATACACAAAATTGTCGAATTTAGGGCTCAGAAAATCCTCATGCAATCCATGAAAAACAAATGCACTCACAAAGAGCAACTGTCTGGTGAGGATTTTGGTCAGGCGGCGTAATTGGTTCTAACTTTTTTGAAGATGAGGGCGAAATTGCAATGACTGTGAACGCCATTCGTTACAGGAACTTGATAACGGCGTTCTTGTGGTCTCAACTGGACGGCATGGATCTGGACGACATGTGGTTTCAGCAAGATCACCTGCCACGCCGCACATGAAACAATCGATTTATTGCAGTATTGATTTCCGGAACAAATTATCTCAAGAAATTCTGATGTCAACTGGCCACCAAGATCAAGCGATTTAACGCCGTGCGATCTCTTTCCTTCGGGTTTTGTGATATATCGGATTTATGGGAATAAACCAGAAATAATTCATAAACTCAATTCCGAGATCCAATGCGTCATCGGTGAGGTATAGCCACATCTCTGTGAAAAAGTCATGGTAAATTTCACGAAAAGAATAATGGCTTGTCATCAGAGCCGTGGGGGCTATTTGACGCATATTTTATGCCATACTTAATATTTTACAATTTACAATTCGAAAAAAAAAATTATAACAATCTCAAAAAATACGTGTTTTCTTTTAAACTGAAAAAGTGTATTCTTACTGAGACACCCTTTACATATGTATATAGATAATGGACCATTGAATGGTCCGCCCGCCTACTATTGGCATGGAAACATTATCTGTCAATAATTTGTAGCTTTAGATTTTTAAACTTTGTCTTTGATCCTGCGTCTCTTTCTTCTTGATTGAAAATATGCGGCTTATGTCCTCCACGTTTTAGTCATACCTCCATTTTTTACCACCCGAATGTATGCTGGATTGTTCCCAATTCCGAATGATACTACCAGTTTTTGCATTTTGTTTTTTATATTTTTAGTTGGTACTTTTTCGATCAATTAGAATATGTTTTCGTATTTATTGCTCTGGAAATTTATCCTCAATACCACTTCTGTCTGCATAAAGGGCAAGCTGCTTCAGCAGTAAAACTTTCGGCACAGCTGCCGACATGAAAACATTCTTTTAATAACTCCATGTGTCATATTTGCTCGACAAATTACACAATTGTTTTTAAAATTTTATTTCAATACGTGCGATTATTATTAATGTTAAACGTTTACAAAACATTTGTCAAACAATTGCCACATATTTCTAGGAATCTTTGTTGAACAAATTTTGTTTATGTTTACACATGTCAAGCGTAAAACGAAATTCACCGAAAATATTTTTCATCAATTTGAATTTCACTTGATGGATGTTGCATTTCAGTTGATGAATTAAAATTACAATTGTTTTCTTTTAAAATTTAAATTTATGTTTTTTAAATATTCGGGCTTTCATTGAATGCCGCTGCATAGGTATTGTTGTTTCAAATGGGGAACAATGATTGCGATGAGATTGGGGCTACAGTGAACTGTCTGCGAGTACTTTTTAATAGAAAATATATTAATCGCTGCTTGTGTTTTGGAACAACAATAAGTATCTATGCACTAGCATCAGTTGGTGATTGTTGGATTTTAATTTACATTACTTTATCCAATATATGTAAATGCAAAGAAAATAACCATTGTTCGTAATTATTTCTTCAGGCAATGCAAATGCATGGTTGTGGAATCGGATGGCGGTTGTAGGAAAATGTGGAAATGGTTTTGAGTTTGTGTAACTGTTGGTAATTCTGTTCTTAAAGAATTTTTTGGGCACAGGATTGTGGCTTTGAATTGACTTGCCTCACATTACTAATGTAATCCATAAGCCTGTACATTTGACTGGGCGGAACAAAAACATTCATTGATGCTACAGGATTTCTCTAGCAACAAATAGGTCCATGGGTCAAGTAGAATACACATTAAGTTTCAGAAAATAGCAATTAACCCCATACCCATTCGCAATGCATTTGAACTAAAATGAAGATGCAATTTTACGTTTTGAAAATCATAGCAAAATTTACATATGAATAGGTGATGATTTATCCGACGTTTGGTATTATATGCAAAAATTAAAGTGTTCGAGCGTTAGGTCGTTTTTTTAATTAATTTCATTCTTCAATATTTCCCTGCCCTTTGGGTACCCATCGTCAGGAAGATAAACACAATTATTAATTAAAAACGAAATGAATTAATAAACAAAATTTTTCCTTATGTCATTTGAAAATACAACAATAACAAAAATTAAAAAATTTAAACAATTAAAGAAATTTTCTTGTCATATGAAAAATGTTTTCGTTACAGCCAGAAAAAATTGTGTAGGAATAGTTTCTCTAATTTACAGCCAGAAAAATAATTTGGTTGAAAAAAAAAATATATAGATGTACATTATGGTAAATTCAACAAGTTACATTATTATATTTTAAAAATGATACATAAAGACAAATTCAATGATACATCAAACAATTTTCGGCGAAATGTTCTACATTTTACTAATTAAATGTCTATAATTCTGTGCTACATTATCCGTATCTGCTTTAACGTTTATTCTCTTCGCTATTGGTGTCCTTATCATCTGTAACATTTCGAACATAAATCGACGTTTATAATTATTTTCCCTATTCAAAAATCCAATGAGTTCTCGAACACACGGGCGATGTGTTAACCACTTTCTGTTACACGGTACCTGTTCGATTTCTATGAACACATTAGTAAATGTTACATCGGAAAATTAAAAAAAGAATAGTTTTTGTGCTGAATGCTCTTTTGCTATTGCACTTCTGTTTTCTTACATCTACTTTAACATTAGATGTAACATTGTTAAAAAAATGAAGCAATATTTAGCTACTGTCAACCAGAAAATGAAAAAAATATAAAATATTTAAAATTTGCTTAAACATTTTGTCCTCTTATAGGGTATTGCTATTAAGGCCAACTCTGTTTTCACAGCAATGTCTACTAGCTTTTTCGCAACAATACTCACATAACTGTCAAATTGTCAGAAAATATATGCTGCGTCATTTGTCAAAATAAAAATAATAAATTTTAACTTTTCCACGAAATAGCTAAATGGTCATCATTCATATAGGGATGATTAAATTTCCAAACCAGCCTCTTAGATCAATGAAATATATTAACCGCAACAATGGAACATATTCATCACAGTAATGAGACATATTCGCAGAAGTGACGAAAGTTTCCAGGTTAATGCAATTTTCGTTTCGTTGATGTATTTTCGTATATATCTAATCAATTCTTTAGATTTTGGTTAATGTGTGAGAAATTCATACTACAAGCTTACAAGTCATGAACATTTTTCTGATTGATTTATATCAAAATTTTATAAAAAAATATAAACTTATATTTTGCTAAACTCAGAGATAATTTAAAGCTGTTTCCAAATCTAGCCTAGAACGCTAAGACGCTGATGGGAAGAGGCGAGGCACAAACTTCGAAACAATCGACCGCCAACGAGAGTTAAAAACCTGGTTCCGACTGTTTATATTTTTTCTAATTGTAGAAAGCCCCATGATCTGTATAAAAAAAAAAAACAAAACAGGTTTCCATTACATCCCATTAAGGGACAGGGGATAGCTTCTCACAATCACTGAGCCATGGTTGAAATATGAGGTTGTGTTATAAGAACAGCTGATCGAAGTTTTTTCATGTCGTTAGACAGAGTTCTGTCAAATTGTATCTAATTTGTTTGTTTATTTAATAAATACTTAACAGATTTCAAGAAATTCGATATAAATCCAGTTTGACCACATACTAATTTAGCTAATTAAATGAAAAGTTGGTTGTACAATTAAATATAGAAAGAAAAAAATAGAAAAATCAACTGAGTTTGACAGAACTCTGTACTAATAATACATACACAATCGTCCTACTATCACCTAATTAATTTCATCATGCACTGAGCTGTTCGCTTTCCAGTTTTCACTCACTTACTGACAGGGTGCAGAGAACGATTAAAATACGCTCTTTCTCACAACTACTCGTGGCGAGAAATCGATTGCTTGCAATTTCTCACGAGCGATAAAATTACGATGAGATTAAAAGTATTTACAATCTTCCACGAACAATAGCAATGTTCGTAAAATGCACGAACGAGAAATCTTCGCTGCTAGCGTCAGGGATGCCAACTCTTCCGAGACAAAAATCGCAACAGACAAGTTGCTAAAAATCACCACAAATCTCTACTGACGGATATTAAAAAACACTACGAAAAAGTGTAAAAATGGCAAAAATTAGTAATAACTACACAGAATATGAGAAAATTAAAAAAGGCACATACATGCATACGTATTTTAAAATTCAATTTATTTATTTAGAAACATATGTTTTCTAAACATAAATAATTTTAGCTAAAACATAAAACAAACTAAAACTTAAACAAAAATACTTCACATAAACAACAAAAACTTGGAATTTTTCGTAAATAAACATACTACATGCATATAGTATAACCAATTTAGGAATGACTTAAAACTAGGGATCGCAAATAAGAGTAATGAGATAGAACAAATCAAAGCGAAAAATAATTGTAGATAATTGTGAATATGAAATGAATTTTTTTAATAAAAATTTACAACAATTATTATTTGTCAACTTTTATTAAAAAAAATTAAAATAAAAATTGATTTTAAGTTTCTTTTCAAAAAATTTCCTTATAAATAAGACTTATTTGGCGATATTTTAAAAACCATTGAAATTTAAATCTTATTTCATAACCGTTTTTAGGACAAAAAACTTCAAAAGTAATGGCAAAAAACAATGTTGCGTAAAAATCGCTACAGCCGCTACCTTAAACAGCGAAAATCGCCACTGTAGCGATTTAAAAAAAAAATCGCTACAATTCTTAAACAGTGGTTTATGTGTGTCAAAAATCACCACAAGTAACGGGAGAACCACCAAGTTGGCATCCCTGGCTAGCGTCATTGATTCAATCTTCCGCGATCGTTCGTTGTTTGAGAGCGTTCATTGTAAAACTCATTCAGAAATTCGTATAAGCAAGAGTAGTTAGGCTGTTGAATACAAAAATATACAGTTTCTGCTATTTTGCAAATACATACATATGTACATTCGTTCGCTCTGTTGGTGCCTGCGTGTGTGAAGATTTTATAAATTTGTTTACGGCTTTTTTTTGATCTTGCTTGCAAGATTTTTTCACTTTTATTTGGCAAAGTTTTATGATCCTATTTACAAAATTGAAGATTTTTGTTGTTGTTTGTTTATTCGATATTTTCAACTATGAATGAAAAAGGAAAGCGTTAGAAGTGTTTGTACAATGATTATTACGTGTCGTTGTTTCCATCACACTTTGCCCATTTTTATGTCAGCCTAGCAAACACACAAAATAATTAAAAAACCTGCCGCGTATTATCCTCTTCACTCGTATTACGATAAACTAAACACAATTATTTACTGCACCCACGCTCAAGCATAAAACAAAGGTTACAAAACAAAAAGAGCGTTTGCGAGCATTCACAAACACTCGGTTTCGTTGGTGAGAGATTGCCTGGAATGATTTATCTCACCAGTGCATGGTAGAAATATAATGGTAGATGCAGTACGACAACTAATACAACAAGCCAAAAACAAGAGGCATTTTGTTTTTGCTCAGTGTCTGTGTTGTGTCAAGTCAGCTGGTAGAAAAATTATGAAAATGTAAACAAATTTGCAAAAAGTGCCATTCAGAATATGATTGAGTGTTATTTGATATATTGAAAGTGTTTAAGTGTGAAAATTAAAACGTTTCTATGGAATTTTTGCAGAGAAATATTTCAAAAACAGCTGTTGCTGGCGAACGGGGGTTGCAGACAAACAAATGTAAACAAACTTTGACATAAGAGAAAAACTTACTCACACTCAGTCCAGAAAAAAATTCAAATCAGCTGGGCTAGTGCTTCTACCATTTCTTTGTACCATGCACCAGTGCTACGAACGATCGCTGTTGTATGCTCTCTCATTTTTAATGTGTTTACGTAAACTCATTGCATACAATCTCTCAAAAACACATACCAACGAAAAGTTGTGGCGAACGCTCGTTCGATGCGAGCGAATTTTTGCGCACCCTGCTTATTGAGAGCGACGTCGAAAGAAATTTAAGGTGTTCAGAGCAGGGATCGAACCCAGGATCTCATATACAAGAGGCGCGCACACTACCCATTGCAACACCGACGGCCCTAATCTGTATATCTCAAGGAAAATCGAAAAATATTCTTCTAAGAAATAATTTCAGATCGAATCATATACTACAATTTTCAAATCATTTCGAACCTCTTTTCGACTCAATCTTCTATGCAGGAAAAATGAAAATTTTTTTATCAAAACTTCACTATTTAGTTACTTTGGTCAGTGTTATCATTTTTTTAGTGATCTGTGATATTCGCATCGCTCATACCAAATACATATATTTATAATTATATATATCAATTTTAAACTTTAATATCTCATGAAGTTAAAGGTATCAAGTTTTCAGTTATATATGGACATATAGCATTTCGATAGGATACAAAATAACAGAGATATGCCAGATTATAAAGGGTTTTCCAATAAGGCTAAATCATTTGAGATATTTCCAAAACTTTATGATCGACTTGAAATACAATCAAAACATTTACATTCAACTTCGTTCAAATTGTCCGCACGACGGCAGCGGTCGATTCGTTGAACCTAATTTGCGATGACTCGGTCACACATTTCGGCCGCTATTTCGCGTTCAATGTTGGCTCTAAGTTCTTCCAACTTCGTCGGCTTGTCGGCATAGACCAATGATTTGACGTAGCCCCAAAGAAAAAAGTCTAGAGGCGTTAAATCGCACGAACGAGACGACCAAATGACTGGTCCATTTCTTGAGATAACACCCTCACCAAACTTTCTCTGCAATAAATCGATTGTAACGTGTGCTGTGTGGCTTGTGGCGCCATCCTGTTGAAACCACATGTCGTCAAAAGACCATGTTTTCCAATTCGGGTCAAAAATAACCCGAAATAATAAAATAAAAATATGGCCCAATGACGCCGCCGGCATGTAAACCGCACCAAACAGTTATTTTTTGTGGATGAAATGCTGATTCATGAAGCACATGTGAATTTTCACCAAACCAATTACGCATATTTTGCTTATTCACGAACCCATTGAGCCAAAAATGAGCTTCGTCACTGAAGATGATTTTGGGATGAAATTCATCATCTTGGCGCATCTTCTCCAGAGCCCAATCGGAGAACTTACGTCACGTCAAATGGTCCATCGGATTCAATTCTTGAGTCTGCGTGATCTCATATGGGTGTAAACCCAGATCTTTACACAAAATTAGCCATAAAGTGGTCATGGCGATGCCCAGGTCTTGAGAACTCCGCGGAATCGACTGATTTGGATCGTTTGCTACGGACGCCTGAACGACAGCGATATTTTCGTCACTTCGAAGAACCCGTTGTCTCACTGGCACGGCAGCATCACACAATGAATACGTAAACTTAAATTGTTGCACTAAACTTGTTACTGCTTGCCTACTAGGGCGAGAATAACGACCGAAAATTGGAGTTAACGCTCTTAAAGTTGCGGTCACCGACTCCGAATTTCGGCAGTACATTTTTATAATTTGCATACGTTGTTCGTTCCTGTACTTTATCCTGATTTTTTTTTTTGAAGTCCTTTATTTAGTTCATAATTTTTTACAATTCATTTCTATAAATAAACAAATTAGATTAGATACACTTTATTTTCTATTCATAGCCCTATACTCGGGAACTCAGTATGTTTTATAACTACACTAAACTTATAAATAATTTTAATTTCATTTATAGTCTTTACGTAATACATATAAGTGTAGTTACGATTAATTATATATTAGTTTGTAATGAAAAATTCAAAAAAACATCACTTATTTTTCAAAGAAAGATTATAATAAAAGAGGCACTTTATCCTGATGAATATGTTGAGTTTACTGAAAAAAAAGGAAAGTACCAGTTAGATGATCAGTGAAATAGTGCGTTCACAAATTAAATTCAAAGTTGTCAAGTACCTATTAGAAAACTCATTATTAAAATTTTCCAAAATGTGAAATTGCATCTCGATTTTGCTTCAAGCACATTGCGGGACGGGCTGTGGCTAATTGTTTCTTTTGAAATTTTGTGTGTCTTCTACTTGACCCATAGAATGATTTTTTTAGTAACCAAATCCTGTACCTTTAACTTTTTTTTCGGTCCGGCCTACTGTCTAGTCTTGCACGAAGTAGCGGAAATTTTCTAGTACTACATTAATAACCTAATGAAAAGGTATGAGATAACCCCGATAGATAATGACAGTTTAAATCTCATGCACTGCATTTTTAAATACTTGGCTATTTTCCGCCTTTTCTACAAAAATTGAGATGAAGCAAAAAACGAGACGTAGACACATTAACAAAAATTAGATAAATTGGTTTTATTTCAAAATTAGTTTATGGCCACAAGTTACTGTATTGTATTATATAAAGGGTTTTTCAACAGAGACTCCACAAAAGTAAATCGATACGGACAGCAAACGACGCCATATTTTTTCCCGCTCTTTTGACATTTCTCTTCAGTAAGGTTTGCCATTTCATCATGGAAAGATATACGAGCCAACAACGAGTCGAAATTATTAAAATTTACTACCGAAATTTGGAGTCAGTGGCCTCAACTTTAAGAGCGCTACGTCCAATTTATGGTCGTCATAATCGTCCTACCAGATCAACAATTGAGCGTCTAGTGGAAAAATTTGAATCCACAGGCACAGTACAAAATGTTTCCGTACCAGTGAGACAAATAAGTGCCCGTAGTGTCGAGAATATTGCTGCCGCTGAGGCTTCAGTCCAAGAAAACCCAAATGTGTCTCTCACACGTCGTTATCAAGCGTTGGGCATCTCTGTGACGTCGTTGTGGCGAATTTTGCGAAAAGATCTTGGCCTACATCCTTACAAGATCAAATTGACGCAAGAACTGCAGCCCCTTGACCACCATAAACGTCGTATTATAGTGAATTGGGCTGAGCAACAACTTGAATATCTCACGATATGGCCCAGTCGATTGGCCGCCCCGGTCGTGCGATTTGACGCAGTTAGATTATTTCCTGTGGGGCTACGTCAAGTCTATGGTCTATGCCAACAAGCCAGCTACGATTGATGAACTTCGTACGAATACACAGTGCAACACGAAAAAAATAACCATATACGGACACCACTACGTGATAAAAGACTAAAAAAAAAAGACCCGTGTCTCCCAATTTTTCCCAAAGTCATGCACTTTTTTTTTTATGGGCCGCCAAAGATTTGGGGCCTCGGTATCATTTTCGTAAAATGTGATCATTTTCTCAGGCTCATATCTTGCAAACCGTTCAGAACGGTGTTAACCCTTGGACAAACACATGGTTCTGGCCAGGCATATTTCATTTTTTGCTACCTATGGACCTGAACAGGAGAAAAAGGTAAAAAAAATGAAATTTTTTTTCACTTTTGCGTGCTACCTAAACAGTGTTAAGAATCATCTCTAGGAAGTTTATATGTTCTAGAAATTTGTTTATTGAGATCTTAGGTAAATTTTTGTAGTTGATTGTTTCCTTGAATTTTGAACGGTTTGCTACCTATGGACCTGAACACGGGAAAAAAGGTAAAAAAAAATCGAATTTTTTTAATTTTTTTGCGATTTTGATCTGGAAGGTGAAGTTTTTCTGATTTTATATGTTCGCAATTTTTGTTCTTTATGAGAGTAAATCGAAATTCTGAACGGTTTGCAAGATATGAGCCTGAGAAAATGATCACATTTTTACGAAAATGATACCGAGGCCCCAAATCTTTGGCGGCCCATAAAAAAAAAAGTGCATGACTTTTTGAAAAATTGGGAAACACGGGTCTTTTTTTTTAGTCTTTTATCACGTAGTGGTGTCCGTATATGGTTATTTTGCCATGACTTAAAAAATAACACACAGTGATATCGAACGTGAAATTGAAGCAGTATCGGCAGATTTATGCTTGAAAACCGTCGAAAATTGGGTTCAGCGTCTGGACTTCTGCAAGCGTGCCCGTGGTGGCCATGCAAAAGAAATCTAGTTCCATACATAATGGCATCGAACGTACTTTCACAGGAATAAAGAATTTCATTGGTATCTAAAACCGGTTTTGTTTTATTTAAAAAACACTTTTGTAGCGCTCTTATTGAAAAACCCGTTAGTTGCTCTCACTTTAGCGTCTGTCCGAATTGGATCCGATCCACTTGTTTTAAATTCAATTAGAAATGGGTATGTGAGGATCATAAGAGCAAACATATTTGTAACTTTGATATTCTGTAAAAATAGCTGAACATTGAAATTATATTTATTTACTAACGTTGGAGCTAAACACACACTGTGTTGTCAGCATAAATACAATCGCATTTATTTTAATTTATTTGTATTTATTATGACTTCCTAATATCAATTACAAATATCAAATTCATGCTTACTAAGGACAATAAGAATACCAAGAATTACTAACAAGTAGTTAAGCCTTTACCATGATACGAGTACCATAACAAAATATTTCACATAAGTCTCACTATGTTTATGGATATGTGTGATTCTGGAAGATTTATATACTTCTTCATGCTTTAATTAATTTATCATCACTTATAAACAGACAATGATAATTGCTCAGACGAGTACTAGAATCACAAATATAAACTCACTATTGTTTAAGAGACGTAAGCAAAATTGAGATTATCATTCCCATTATATTATTAATATTCATCAGGAATGCAGAGTTGCAGTACTTTATATACTTGCAGATATTTCCAAAATATTCTTATTATGTTTTGGTATCATTTGCACAGTGGTGGATTTTAAATAATTATTAAGATAACTCAAAATTAATTGAGAAAAGCTATACAAATTTGAAAAAGCCATATAATAAGACTACAGTAAACTTATAGTGAAGAGAAAAAATACGGATCCATTCAGAACAAGATTTAGACTTCACGGGGCTCTAGGAAATTCGGACTTCACTGGGCCCTAAAACCAAAAAGAAATGAACTTCAAGCGATATTAATTGTGTCTATTGCCTACTTCTTTCAAGGCAGAATTGTTGCTTTTAATTGTTTCTATATTTCTTCAAAAAAAAACTTT
The DNA here is from genome assembly GCA_963931995.1 of Phaonia tiefii. Lineage (NCBI taxonomy): Eukaryota > Metazoa > Arthropoda > Insecta > Diptera > Muscidae > Phaonia > Phaonia tiefii. The sequence goes on along the minus strand of OZ008368.1, from coordinate 17,896,905 downwards.
AATTCTAACTTTAAACTTTAAACTTTTCTCCGCTTCTGTCATCCATTTTGTATCCACTATTTGTATGCAGTTTTCGTACGTTCTATAGAAAATTGAAGTAAGGGATAAAAATGCTACAACACTACAGAAAGATAAGAAGATGTCGACATCATAAATTGAACAAACTTCCCATTTTTCAGGAATCGAGTTTCACGGACAACACTTAATTTTCACCGCTTTAAATTTCGACCATATTTTCGTCGGTTGTGCAATGGTTAATGTGCGCGCCTCTGGTACATAAGATCCTGGGTTCAATCCCTGCTCAGACCACCTTAAAAATGTCTTTCGGCGCCGGGAACCTACACTGTCTTCAAACAACATAGAAAAGTGAGAATTGGAGTCTTTTCTACAGATGTGTTACCAGACCTATGCCACCATATCAGTGTAGTGTCTTTTATGCAGAAGTCATGTCAGTCGGAGTCGTTTCCCATGGCTAAGACGAACTGTCATCATTGTTTACTGTGGCAGACAGACTGTTATAAAATCTCTGAAATCTGTACACATCTGTCGCACACATAACTGCCGCGCATCTCTAAATGAGATGACGAAGCAGTTCTATATTTTCCGTATATTGGTGCCAGAGCACCGGAACATGCCAGGAACCATAAAGCAGATGAGCTAGAGAGATTAGAGACTGCCTTACCTATTACACTGGATATGGTTCATGTGGGTATGCCCCTTTCTGCTAGCAAACTCTTGCCTAAAAATGGAGCTTTCAGACAAGCGAATGATAAATGGTCTGTCTGGTGGTACAAAATGAGGATGAACACACAAGTATGCCCACGTTAGAGGCTAAATGGTACGCCAAACTTGATGCCCATATCTATACTACATATCTCTATGCTGGTAGATGTATCACCTAATACTATCATCTAGACTTAGTCTCTAAAGCCATGCTTACTGTAGAAGCTGTGGAGATGAAATGGATAACGAGAGGATCGAACAACTCATATGCTACTGGCCGGCCTTTTGTATGAGTGGGAGTAAATATACATAATCTTACTTCACGCTGGATGTAACAGATATTCCGGAAATTAACCTTAATGCTCCGAGGGCCTTCTACATAGTACAGAATATTTCGTAAGTGACTAATGTACAGTGACTAGCAAAATTGTAACAGGTTTCCCATAATGGAAGTATAAAACTTTAATTTGTAGCAGCGTTTAACCTTAGAGCTAAAATATTTGTTTAATCTTACTTTGAAATGGTATCTTTCATAATGATTGATCACTTAAATATACAATAATTAAACATATATGTTCAGAAAGGCATAATATGTAAACACCCCCCAATGTTACAATTATGCACTCTCTTCAATATTACAATATTTCACTTACTACAGCTCTTTAAAGATCCACAAACTCAAATGTAACCATTACGTAGCTCATAAATTTACTGTTATTTTTTTCAATTGCTCATTATTGTCCACGTGCTGATCAAAAATGGGAGCATCTAAAGTAGTTGATATGAAAAAAAGTTTAATGTAAATTATATGACGATCCATAGAATAAAGCGGAAGGAAAATATTACAACTTCTACCGCTCCTGGCCGCCCCAAAAAGACTGACGACCGAACTTGTCGTCATGTGGGAAAATTACTGACCAGTGACAATACACTTTTTTTCGCGAAGACCAACACTCAGGGGATGTCTGTCCCCTGTAAATGCAGTGCATTTCATTGGACTGTGGAAAAGGGGATAGGAGTAGGGGGAAAGAGAGAGGGAAGTACTTGTTAATGTTTGACTTAAACTTTCTGATGTTGTAAGAAGTGGGGAATACACTTGCCGGAAGTTTATTCTGCATACGGACTGTTCGGCCGAAGAACGAACTGTTTCTGTAATGCGTAGTTCGATCCAACGGTCAGGAAACAGAAAAGGGATGAGTTTCACTAGAAAACCGCGTCGTACGGTTACATACCCTAACTTCTGGAATGAGGCCATGTAACACGGCGAACACTTTCCGTGAAAATACCTATGAAATACCGAGACACAGCTAACATTTCGTTGATGCTCCAAGGAGGCAACAGTGCTGTATATACTGCTGTCGCCTATCAGCTTCAACGCCCTATTTTGCACGCGTCCCAGGCACTTGAATGCTTCTTTCGACACGCTTATTCCAACGAATGTCACATTGTATCTTCATGCCCAGAACATCAAGGGCTTCCGATTCACCAACATCTAAACCACCCATTGCAATCATTGGCAGGGTCGAGTCACCAGTGTGCTTGTGCGATATTCTGTAACACTATGTTTTGCGTGCATTAAATTCGACTCGGTTTTCCCTGCCCCCCACTCAGATGCAAGTCATGATTAAGCGTTTCATTCATTGTTCATCTCTTTCCTTGCACTACGGAAAGATTCGGTCGAGGATCGAACGAATATGAGTGACATAAAGTACTATCATCAGCGAAGGAGTAGATGGGATTTGTAGTCCGATCCAGAAGATCGTTGATGAAAATAAGAAAAAGATAGGGAGAAAGCACAGAGCTTTGAGGTACTCCCGCATTAATTGTTTACTCATCGGAAGACATACCGTCTATTACAACTCATATGGAACGGTTTTTGAGGAAACTCGAAATAAATCTTGAGAAGCTTCTACCTAAACTAAAAGCATTAACTTTCGATGAGTGCCTGGTGCCAAACTCTATCAAATGCTTTAGAAATATCTAAGGCCGCTATTCTGCTTTTCTGTGTGGAACGCCATCAGGTCACCTGTTTAACGGTTTCTTCGAAACCAATACTGACGATCACTGAGTAGACTGTTAACTTCCAGGTAACTCACCAAATGGTAATTTACCATCATCTCCATCACCTTTGAGAGCGTAGAATATATCGCAATTGGCCGGTAGTTATCGGGATTAGTAGCATCTCCTTTTTGGGGGATCGGCTGGACACTTGCAACCTTCCAGCGAGTAGGAAAAATACCTGTACGTTATGACAGGCTGAAAAGGTTGCGCAGTGGACGAGCAGGCGTCGAAGAACACTTGCTCAAAAGTAGTGCCGGAATTCCATCCGGACCCGGAAACTTCCCAATGTTGAGCCCCTTAAGGGCCTTTTTAACTCCTCGCGTACGAAAAAATATCTCAGGAATGGAGCTAGATATATTTGCGAAGACGGGGAGTGGTTGAGAGGTAATCGGCAGGGAGGAGTTTTCTGCAAATATTTCAGTAAAAAGTTAGGTTTATCAACCGGGTTAGTATAAATTATATAGGGTTGGGATAGATGTAGAACTTTTATTGTTCCTAATTCTCTTAATAAATGACCAAAAGCTCTTATTTCCCCTGGGAGAAGAAATAACTTTGGCGCGAAGACGCTGTTCATGCAGGAATTCTGCGCGTCGTGGTACCTTGGCACAATTTGATCTAGCTAACTTGCGAAGCATATCAGTAGTTGGAGTTTTAATCAATTTCCAATTACTGAAAGCTTCATCTTTGGATCTGACAGCTTATTTGCATGCCTGATTAAACCAACATTTATCGGAAGTTTTAATCGAAATTTTCTTTGAGGGAATGAATATCTTAATTCCCGTTAATATAATGTTTCCACCATTTCTGCCGCAGCATTGACATCATCGTCTGGAAAACATAGGTTCTAGTTCAACTTCCTATAAAATTCGTTGAGCTCGTCCCAACGAGCTTTTTCGTACATGAATATGGAACGCTTCATGGCCGGCGTTGAGTACGAAAAGGAGGCAGAAACGAGGCAGTGATCCGAATTGCCAAGAGGTGCAAGGATGTTAACTTCATGCTTGTCAGGGTGTAAAGTTAGAAAAAAGGTCAAGAGTGTTTGAAAATTGTCCTCCAACGCAAGGGATGTGACTTGGGGCATTTACCATTTGCACTAGGTGATTGTATGCAGCGAAAAGCTCAACATATTGATCCTCCGGAGTTGTACGGTTCGAATGGGTAAGCCAGGAATTATTGTGGATGTTAAAATCACAGGCAATGGCAACTTCACTAGCCGAACACATCTCAAAAATGTTGGTTATTGAGTCAGAAAGGCTGTCGAAGCCATTAAGGGAAGCCCCCCTTTCTTGGTTGGGGCTTCTATAAAGGAAGCAGAAATGCGTGACGTGTTGATTAACCCAAAAATTAAGCCAAAGACAGGTAAATTCAGGATCTGTAATGTCCAATTGTTGCATGGACTGAAACACAGCTGCAGCACTAAAAATGTTAAATATTGACGCCATTGAGTAAACTGATCGTCGAAGTCCCTATAGATTGGGTGTCAACGCTGCAGAGGAAAAAAATAAACCATTTTTTTTACCACAACTGAACATCAAGCTTCGTAAAGAATTCGCCCAGGTCTACGAAAACTGGACTGGGGCTGACTGGAAGAAGGTAAATTATTAAATCAGACACGTTTTAAATAATAAAAATACAATTACAATTGACTCCGATAGCCGTGCGTGGTAATGGACGAAATATTACTAATATTACTACTCCTAATGCATTAACACAAACCATGAAACATGGTGGTGGATCCATAATGATATGGGGATGTATTACCAAGAATGGAGTAGAACCTCTGATTAAAATTGATAGTATTGTGAAAAAATAACAATATGTTTCAATTCTGCAAAATCATTTACCGGCTGCTATATAAATTACCGAACTACTGATTTTTCAACATGACAACGAGCCAAAATATTCGGCCAAAATCAGTAAACAGTCAACAATTTACAACTATAAAATGGCTAGCGCAGTAAGCGTACTTAAACTCGATCTAAAACTTCTCGAATTATATAAAACCTGAGCAAGCCAAGTACCCAGATGATTCATAAGGAATAAACGAGTTCAGGAATACAGTAAAATAAACCATCGGAAATGACTGCGAAGTTTTGCAACATCATGCCTCGCCATACGGCCATAGAAAAAAATCAATGAATGTTCGAAGTCATGGGCGATGTGTTAAGAGCTTTTTGTTACACGGTACCTGTTCGATTTCTATGAACAAATTAGTAAATGGAACATTGGAAAATAAAAATACCAACCCGTAAAAACATAGTTTTTGACTATAAATTCTAAATACATATAATGAAATAGTCCTGCCCATATTTTTGTCGTCGCCATTAGTTTGCCTGCGAAGTTTCAGCGCGATTGGAAACCGGGAAAAGGGATAAAAATGAATCCAAAGTTTTATCGGCAGGCATGCAGACAAGTGAAGTTAATATAAAGAATTAAAAGAAAATAATAGTTTTTGAGCTGACGGCTTTTTTGCTAATGCACTTTCTTTTTACTTACATCTGCTTAGATGTGATATTGTTAAAATAAATAAAGCAATATTTAATTCCTGGAATAACTGTTTTTGTTTTGCCATAAACAGAGCGACAACAAAAAGTATTGAAAAGTATAGAGAACATATTGCACTCTTTTTCCGCTGTCATGTAGCGTCGGAGTAAAATAGCATAAACGAGTCTTATTCTCTTTTAGAATATTTCAATAAATACACAATATTATTACATAAAACAATACAAATTGCATAAATGTTTCCAAAGGAATCAATGCTTCCCATCAAAATTATGAATGGACCAAGTTATGACAAAAAGAGCGTATTACGTTTTCAATCATTCGCCAGATGTCGCGACTGCTTTTGAGTCATACAATCTATTCCAAGAGTTCTCTATACTATTCAATACTCTTTGGCGACGACGACCTGCTAGTTTGTTCGCAGCCGCTATATCAATACCCTCTTACCCTCTTCGTTGAATATTTCAATACACGAGCAGTTTTCTGATGATGTTATTGTATCTAACTGTAGAAATTGCAACCATATTTAACTAAAATTACATAAGGTATGTAAAACTTATGAAATAATCAAGTTATGACGCGGGAAAGAAATGCGTTTGAGTGAATCGCGTCTACTTTTTTGGTTCTCTTCTAATGGGGTTGCCAAACTGCGCTGTTTTTTTCTTCTCTACTTGTATATCCTTTTTGTGTTAACATATTAAAAATCCAAAGGCTCATGCAAAAAATATTGTGTCGGAAAACAAATAAGTTAACATAAAACCAGAGTGCAAAATTGTAACATTTGTATAACTTCAAAATATTTACTGTTCACTTTGTAAATATAGATCAACGTAGAATTAAAACTGTTTTGTTTTGCTTTATTCTGCAACTTGGATTAATTGTATGCAATTGTTCTCAATAAACAAGAACAAAATATAACAAATCTCAAAAAAAAACAATTTCTAGTTGAAATCAAGTTTAACCTACAGGCGACGTCGAACGATATCCCAGAAACTGGCTCTTAAAGTGTTATTTAAAAATCTTTGTATTGCAACAACCGTCGGCTTGACATATAAATATGACAACACCCTGTTTCATTTTATTTTTTGTCTTTTTCACACCTATAAATTCACACATGACCACACTCCCATCGCCTTTTGCCAGGGTGCTCTTTATGAACATTTGTGAGTTGTATCTTCCAGTATCTCCAGCTTTCGTTGCACGAATATATGTATGTCTGCACAACAAATGTTCTCATTAAATAAACTTAGTGGTCATAATATTGCTGATGAAGAGGTTTCACTTACCAACAATTAAATTTGTACATATAGCCAAAAAAAAACCTTAATTGGTAACCATAAAATGTACAAATGTATTGCTGTTGCCACAGCATCAGCCACTAACGAAAGGGTACTGCCACTGCCACAAACTTTTGCTCCAACATCGGTGGCAGTGGCAACAACAACGTGATATGAGTCTAAGTAATGGTTGGTATTAATTGTGTGAGTTTGAGTGTGGGTGTCTGTGGGATGAAAATTACCTAGTAGTTTCAGTAATGACTATTTAACTGTTTTCTCTAGTTACATCGTTAACGAAATTATTCTGGGGTATATTTATTACACACTAGTAGATTCGAAAAGATATAAACACCACCATAACCGAAAGAAATAAGTTCTAACATATTACATCTTCTACATATGTTCTTACGCCACACCCAGTTTTCCGCCCACAATGCTCATTTTTTTAAAGTCCTTCCACTTTCCTTTGATTCAAAATTTTACGTTTCCAGCGTTAAGGACTTTAGCAGAATGCGTTGTTTTTATTAATAACCGCGCTCCAATTGTACCGACCCTGTGATATAAAGTCGGTAGTAATAATATAATTTGGATGTCGGTTGCAATGAGTTCATGAGTTCTACTGTTATAACCGAATTCATTTTCAATTCTGTTAAAAACATATTTTATACTAGAAAAGTTGAAGAATGTACAATTGTTGCTGCCGGAGCGATATCAAGTTTTTTTATTAAGAATTATAAGTAGTAATGTTGTAATTTCCTTTAAGGCTGTAAGAGATCATGTTTTCTCCGGTTAGTGAAAAAAATGTAAATGCCGCGGGTGGGATTCGAACTCACATTCGCTGGACGATCGTTTCGATGTTTGTGAAACATCATCTTCAGCAGCGTCTAGCCCGTTAAGTCACTGCGGTGTGTATTTACATAAGTCACTAACCGAAGACATTTATTGATTGTGTGCAGAGCGATTGTTGTCGCTACTTACACATTGCTTTCCTACTTACACGCACTGATGCAGAAATTTTGAAAGTTCTATTTATAGAACGAACTATTCTAATTGTAGTTGTCTCGTTCTGGTTTGGTTTCGCCCTACCATATGTTTCAAATTTAGTTGTTTTTAGATCCTCGTTATGTTTAAAGTTGTAATTTCCTTTAAGGCTGTAGATCATGTAATAATATTTATGTATATTTTATTTAAACTATAATATTTATATTTCATTTCAACTTATTATTCTGTGAGATAATCCCACTTTTCTCAAAAACAGATTTTTTACAAATTCAGTTTTGTAATCCTTAGAGTTGGTGGAATTTCTTGAACCTTTTATAATGTAATAAGTCGATTGGGTCTAATAAATTCCAAGTAAATGAACGGTAATTAAATAACCACAATAAATTTCTAGAACATTGGAAAAAAGTGCTAAAATTTAAAAATCCGTAACCTTTGACGTCTTTGGGCAACAAAAGAATTTGTTAGTTGTTTTTGTAGCGTTTCTCCCAACGCACGCCCAAGTTAATATAGTGCTTCAAAAAGTCGAATCCGTAGGGCGTCGTGTCATTTAACACCGCTTGATTCTCTTTGGGGTTACTCACATTCATACATGGGACAAATTAATTATATGATAATTATTAATTTGTAGGTTAATTTGAATTACCTCTACAAATGCAAATTCAAAAATGTAAATACCATTGTCAATTGTTCTTTATTTAAAGCATTTCCTTCATATCTAATGGAACCCCCCCCCCTCCCCCCCCCTCAAACATTCAACGGGGACTATAAGTACCCTCGTATAAACAAAAGTTTCACGTTCCCGTAATAACCTCTTTAATACGCGTCGGTTGCGTTACACCTTAATGTGCAGTGGCGAAGTAGTAAACACCGTGTAAGTAGCGCCAAATAACCACTCGACACGATAAAAGACTTAACTAAGTATGAATACACCGACAGAATACAAGACAGAAAACAAGATAGAATACACAGAACAGAATGACGCTGCTGAAGATGATGCCTCAAAAGCATCACAGCGCTTGTCCAACCAATGGGAGATTGAATCCCACCCGCGTCATTTACCTTTTTTTCACTAACCGGAGAAAACATGATCTCTTAACCTGAAAGGAAATTACAACTTTAAAAATAATTCGGATCTTACTTATTTACTTATTCAGTCTCGAACAGTCTCGATTAGGGAACTTACAAATCTAGGATAACACATTTCGCCTACCAATTCGATGTTTTGCCATACTTCTCCAGTTGGTAATACCAAGTATACGGTGGGTTTCGTCAACCTGATCCTCCCAGGGAACTCTTGGTCTTCCAATTTTTGTCTTCCCTCGAGTTCGGTTTCGAAAACCTTTCGTGCTGGTTCGTCTTCAATAATTCTACTAGCCAGCGCAATCGTATTATTTTGATCCGCTTAACTATGTCAATGTCGGGATAAAGCTCATACAGTACGTGGTTCATGCGTCGGCGATACTCGACGTTGTGTACTAAAGGGCCATACATTTTTGGAAGTATTTTTTCTCGAAGATAAGACCCAGGATTCTGCGCCATAAAGCAAAACAGATTGTATGAGAGTCTGCTAAAGCTGGATTTTTGTTTGGTATTTATCTCTAAAGTCCTTGCTTATCTAAAAAATAGAACATATATTCGCAAGCACATTTCTCCGCTTGCTCTTCTCTAGACTGACGTTGTTGGTTTTGATTAGGTCAGATCCGAGGTATATAAATTCGTGCACCACCTCCAAATTACAACGGTTATTAACCATTATTTAAACCATTAATTTTGTCTTGTCCTCGTTTACTGTCAGACCAACTTTTGATCTCATTTTTCTATCTTACTTAACCTTATATACTACACTGAACGGAAAAGCATCGTCACACGGATGAAAATAATAAATAGAACAATAAATAGAACATTTTTAAAATAAATCTTAAAAAAATCCATTGTTTTTAAGAATTTCCTTCTATGTTCTTTGAATAGAATTTTCCTAGTTTTGGATAATTGCTTTTGGAATCAGTTCCACTTAACCTAGAGAACAGTGACAAATCGTTTACTTCGTGGAGGAATCATAGTTGTCTTGTACGCATTTGATGCAAACAAGTTGACACAAAGGAACAGTGTACACTATTTTGTTAAGCCCTCGCTTTACCGAAAATATGGAGTAGGTGTACCACAAGATACCGATAAATATTACAGCAATAGATTTTAAAAATTAAATTAGAAATAAAATTAAAAAATTTTAGTACGAAAAATTGTCCCGTTTGCAAAACACTTGTGTTAAAATGTTAGACTTATATTGAAAAATTTGCCAAAATGTTGGGGAAATTGTGTTGGCATAATTTTTAGAAAATCAAGTGACAAAACCATAACGGCACAAATTATGCCAACATGATAACACTGCAGGTACCAGTAGCGCGGAGAAATGATACTCCCAACATGCTCTGCACATCTGCGATGAGATTTCCGTACTTGTCTTTACAGAAAGAGGACCCTGATCCATATCCGTTTTTGGTGGAATTTTCTGGCTTCGTTCTTCCTTCTGTATGCCTCACTCTCGGTCTTTCTCCACTGCCGTTCTTACGCCTAACAGAGACGGTTTACCTCCTTTCTCTTTACCCTATACCGCTCAGTCGCAGCTTCCATTGCAATTGACTAAAGCATTGCCATGCGTGCAGCGTTCCTTTCATCATTTGCTCTGCTACACTCTTCATCGTACCACGGTATGTTGCGATCCAGTTCTTCAAACCCAAGTACGGTTGTTGTGGCAGTACAGTCGGAAAGGGGTTTCACTGCAATAAAGATCGTAATCGGGATGGGTAAGTTCTGTGCCAAAAGTTGCGACAGCTTCCTTGAGTAGGCTTTGGCTACATTATTGCAGATTTCCGATGTCTAGCTTACTCTGCGTCTGGTGTCGCTGCTACCAGGTAGTGATCAGAATCGATGTTGGCTCATCTGGTCTCTCCTACGTCCAATACACTGGATAAGTGCCTTCCATTAATTACCACGTGATCAATTTTGTTCTTCGTTCTTTGATCAGGAGATACCCAAGTAGCCTTGTGGATGTCTTTATGCTGGAAACTTGTACCACTAATGTCAGTGTTTTTTGTCGCGGCAAAGACAATCAGTCTCGTACCGTTGACGTAACTGTCAGCATGTAGACTGAACCATTAGTTGAATGAAACACATTTTCCCTGCTACTTTAGCATTAAAATCTCCAAGTACAATCTCAATGTCATGGTCAGGGCAGTGTTCATACGTGTCCTCTAAGCGCTCACAGATTATGTCTTTGGCATCATCATCTTTCTCTTCTGTCGGGGTATGCACACATATACGGAAATACTAAAATATTTATCTTTTATGCGGATTGTGGCTATACGTTCACACACGGGATTGAAACTTGAGACTAGATGTCGCAGTCTTTTGCCAACTACAAATCCGCAACCAAATTTATGTTTTTTTTAGGCAACTGTATAAGTAGTATATGTCGCAGTCTTTTTCCTTATGCAGCCGTGTCCTGTTCAACGAATTTCCCGGATATTGGTAATTTCAGCCATATAACTTTTGAGGACATCTGCCAATTGGATACTTGCACCGGATCTATATAGAGTTCTTACATTCCAAGTGCTTATAACGTTTGCGGAAATCATCAACCAATAGGTGTTGTTTATGTTTTCCCTTCCGTTTTCGTATATTCACTGCCACTTTAATCGGTGGTGGGAGGCAAACACAGTTCACCGGGCTTTTGCATTTTACGTCCCGCCAGAATTTTTGGATTTTCTTTCTTCTTCTGGTTTCTATCCGCCCTTGGCCTATATGTTGGCTCGCCCACCTTCTAAGAACAAAATAATATGCACGGTATCTTGTTGAGCATCAGTGACAGGTTCAACTAATAAAACTATGTCGTATCAGTGATGGCATAACCAATCAGGCTGCTCATTCGTTTCGCCTTCTCACTGTCGCTAGCTAAGGGAGGTTTCTGATAAATCCATTTCCCAGGGCATGCCGCGTGGAAGTAGTCAGCTGCTTGGACTGCCCAATGAATGAAGACAACTAAAAATAAATATATTTATTTACTTCAGGTCTTGTTGTAAAACTTAAGGCAAACATTCTAGTTTTCGTCCCTGAAAGCTTAAAGTACCGACTAAAGAGGCGCGCGCAGGTAAATTTTGACTTACAGTAACTCACGTTCAGTAGGTCAAAGAAATTTTTACGCACGTCCAAGCCCGACAAATTTTCAACCTTTCGCGATAAGGCAAGCTCATAGACAAGAAATACAAATGACCCGCAACCACTTCCCAATGTGCCATATGAATCCATTACGAATTCGAGACGGATCCGTTACCCCTGACACTTTGTCCGAAATGGACATCCGCTACGAACTCATAACGAATTCGTTTTCGTATAAAATTCCACTCGAAACCGCAAATCATTTTCTGTATTTTTTCGGATCCGTCTCGAGCTCGGAACGAACTTCATATTCGAAGCCGTTTCAGATTCGTTTTTTGGAAGTAAAATGAATTCGCTTTAATCAATGTTTGCGGATGCGAAACGAATTCACATTCTTCTCGAAAACGCGAATCGTTTTTTGTATATTTTTGGATCCGTCTCGAACTCGCAACGAACTTTATATTCGAATCCGTTTCGGATTCGTTCGTTGGAAATAAATTAAATTAAAACAAATACTGGTTGTAATGATATTTACAAGAGAAGGGTGGAAATAAGTAAACTATCACTTATATAAGCTCAAAGTTGGTGATTTGAAGACTAGGTCGAATTTATTCCTTCAAACCAAAAATTATTATTTTTCATTGAAACATCCCAATAACAGTTGCATATATAATAACCATATACGGACACCACTACGTGATAAAAGACTAAAAAAAAGACCCGTGTTTCCCAATTTTTCCCAAAGTCATGCACTTTTTTTTTATGGGCCGCCAAAGATTTGGGGCCTCGGTATCATTTTCGTAAAAATGTGATCATTTTCTCAGGCTCATATCTTGCAAATTTCGATTTACTCTCTGAGGCAAAGTTGTAGCTCTTGTCATAAAGAACAAAAATTTCGAACATATAAAATCAAAAAAACTTCACCTTCTAGATCAAAATCGCAAAAAACTTAAAAAAATTCGATTTTTTTTACCTTTTTCCCCGTGTTCAGGTCCATAGGTAGCAAACCGTTCAAAATTCAAGGAAACAATCCCAAAATTCTTTTGTTTTTTTGTAATTGGGATTCACGCTCACCTCTGAATCAATTCCAATGTAACTCGTGGAGGCCAAGAGGAAGTGTGGATGAACAAATACAACAACATAGACTGAAGAATGCACCTTTAATTGACAATACTCAAGACATCTTGCTGCCACCGCTCCACATAAAATTGGGAATTGTTAAAAAATTCATCGAAGTGGCCGTTGTAAATTGTCCAAACGCATTCGACTATTTGAAAAGGGTTTGCCCAAAGCGTAGCGATGACAAAATTAAAAAAGGTATTGTAGTAAATTTAAAACGAATTTTTGTTCACCTAATTGTACTATTTACACTATGATAATGTTTTCTTTTCTGTCTTTATTTATTGTTTTCATTTAACAGGCGTACTTAATGGCGCTGACATTAGAAAGCTATTCAAGAGCAACTTTGATTCATCGCTTGATGAAAATCATTCAATGGCATGGATTTACCTTCAGCGTGTATGCACCAGAGTCTTGGGAGGGGATCGAGACGCGGAACCGGAAGCAAGAGAATGGGTGAAACAAATGCTGCATTATTTTGAGATAATCGGCGCATCGATGACATTAAAGCTGCATTTTCTTCATTTTGACGATTTTATCAAACAACTCCCTACCGAATCCGATGAGCAAGGAGAACGGTTTCACCAAACCACAATGCCCATGGAAAAACGGTACGAAGGCAAAAACCTCGACGCATTGCTTGCAGAGGTATGTTGGTGGAGTCACAAGATCACCCTGTATGATGTTAATGAAGTATTTGAAGAAGAAAGAGCTGATGATGGAGGGCAGTCTGGAAGCAACGTGCCTGTGGACACCATAATTGCTGAATCAGAGTCAGATTTGGAAGACGATTTGGATCCACAACTTAAGAGAGCGCGATTTGCAAGTCCAGGGCCATCAACATTATAAACATAATACGAATACTTTTTTTTAATATTTTTGTAATAGATAGCATAGTATCTCAATGTTGAAGTAAATAAAAAACAAATGAAATTAAAAAACGGTGTTAAGAATAATTCCCAGAAAGTTTATATGTTATAGAAATTTGTTTATTGAGATCTTAGGTAAATTTTTGTAGTTGATTGTTTCCTTGAATTTTGAACGGTTTGCTACCTATGGACCTAAACACGGGAAAAAAGGTAAATAAAATCGAATTTTTTTAAGTTTTTTGCGATTTTGATCTGGAAGGTGAAGTTTTTTTGATTTTATATGTTCGCAATTTTTGTTCTCTATGACAAGAGCTACAACTTTGCCTCAGAGAGTAAATCGAAATTCTGAACGGTTTGCAAGATATGAGCCTGAGAAAATGATCACATTTTTACGAAAATGATACCGAGGCCCCAAATCTTTGGCGGCCAATAAAAAAAGTGCATGACTTTGGGAAAAATTGGGAAACACGGGTCTTTTTTTTTTAGTCTTTTATCACGTAGTGGTATCCGTATATGGTTATTTTGCCATGACTTAAAAAATTACACACAGTGTAATGGTAAAGTGTACATAATTGACAAAATTAGAAAAATTTCGGCAGACTATTTTGTATGTGGCCACCCTAAAGTATCACGTAACTTTGTCACTAATGAAAAATGCTAAAATATTCTAACAAATACTAGCATCCGGTTTGAAGGTCAGCTGCAGCAGCTTGTAACTAAGAATGTAATTAGCATATTTAGAATTAAAATATATAACTGTAGATTTGCTTTATATATAAGTATTAATATTTACAAATAAAAAAATTGTCTATCACCTAAAATATTTCAGTCACTTATAATTAAATCCTAGTCACGAATACGCAAGACTCACTCATGAATCTCGTGTAGCACGGCAATTTTGGCTCACGCGTACACCTACACTACAGACGCATTTCAAATAAAGGTTAAGTTGCTGTTTTAGTCCCACAGAAAATACTTTTACTAACAATGACAGCAATTGCTTTTCGAAATGCTTTTGAAGATTCCACCAAAATCTCTTAGCTAATTGTGAAAATAGCTTCACGTAGTTTGTTGATTTAGACTTTCTCGTGTACATTTGATAATTTATTCATGAGTAATGAGCAAAATATATAAAATTTCCATGAACAAATTTAAAAAGAAAATACACAATTTAAAATATGAGTAGTTTTAAATTTTTCAGTAAATTTTCAATATTTTAATAAGTATTACATAAACCAATATTTTGTAATGACTAATATATCGCCATTTTGCGCGTAACATATGTTATTTTTGGATTGCATGATTTTAAAGTGGAAATGCCTCCTGCTTTATGAAAGCCACCGTATGCACGCAAGTATGCAGATAAAAAATGTTCCTATTTTGTCTATTACCATGCTAACACTCGCTGATACTAGTGCAGCAAACTCTAAGTTTTTAATTGAAATGCCTGTAGAAAGGGGCTAAATATTCGAATCAGCAGTTAGAAGCGGAAACGGTTAATTTATGCTAAATAACAATTAAAATGCAAGAAAATCAACAGTTCTTTTCAGTTGCCTCCTTGCTATGCAGAGTCAGTTCCTTGCAGTTGTGTTAATAAATGATACGCTAAAAATTGTCTAAAGGAAATGAAAGGAATTTTGCACGGGAATAAATGAAAGAGTGCAAAAACATTCACGAGCGGAAAAACAAAAGTCAAGAAGAAAAGTTAATGAAGAAATAACACACTACAATTCAAATGTATTCATTCGTTCTCTTGCTTCTGCTACAAAACAGTGGAGCATAGAACCACTTCCTTGTAGGTTGAACCGAATGCAAAGACATTTCTCACAGATCCTTAAATCATTGAATATTTAAGTGAATGGAACGCAGGGAATCTTGGCAATGTCGTCGGTTTAATTCTAAACATGCACTTGACATTTGTAATCTTAAGAGGGTGATCATTTGTAAATGCGAAATTGTATAAATATAGATAGCAAGAAAAATGAAAATGAACGTCATGTCAAAGGACTGCTGAAAGGGTTACTAAAGGAATGTTTCGTTCACGCACCATCGAACAGCGATAAGGTTAAAAATAAAAAGGATTTTCGCTTTAGAAGTTATATATAATTTCTGCAGTTCCTTAAAGGAATTTATACATAGATGGATGGATGCCTTCACCAATATGCGATGAAATGTGAAACTTGTCAATTATCTAATGAGGTAATATAGGAAGGAAATTTCCTATGCTAGTCTCTGTATTTATCAAGTAACTACTTATTAACATTAGGCTAGTATAAATGGAATGATATTATATGATTTAAAATTGTTAAAGTGTTTGAATGACCAACTACAGGCTGAAAACAACCGACCAGTAACATGTTGCAGGAACCATGCCCATATGTGCGAGCTTTGTTTTCAAGAATTAAAGATCTGCTGCTGTTTCGTTTCTTTGATGTCTGACACATTTTTGTTTTCAGCAGTTTCCAACAAACAAAGCCACATTTTGGTCACAAATACATATAATAAAACCCAGTTAGAAATTCCCAAAAATTATCATAAGTGACTACGATGTGACATGTTAGAGTTCCTGTTGATTTGCCAAAACGCTCCCACACAAAAAGCTTCATGACACCCCCTGACCGTTGCATACATTTGGAAAAAAGTCAGCAGGGATTTTCCGAAGTGTGTCAAGTCGTCCTTAAGTAACTATTCATCAGTGGTGCAGTTGGCCAAGACGTCTCCAAAGTGTGTCATTTTCAATATACATAATTATTATATTTTAACCTTTGAGATGGATGACCTATAACACTGTGGTGCAAAAAGTTTATTTTAAACTTTTTCACAAAAAAAAACCAATACATTGAGGCGGTAGAGGGTTAAACTATTCCACCAAAATGTTTCTCGTAAATTTGTACATAAAATTGCTGCATTGGTTTCCTATGCCGATTCATCATAAGAATGTGCAAAAGGGGAAAAATTTCACCCACCATTAAAAAAAACTCAGACGTAAACGCCGATATACCTGTATTTTTTAACCCCCTCTACCAGAATCCGTATCAGAACCTTTTTAGTTTTTGTGTTCCACGTGTTCTAGGACCATATATTTTCCGGAGCCTTTTTCGATCGAAGACTCCCAATGATGTTTCATCAGCATGCTTCGTGACCCAGGATTCTGCACCATAAAGCCAGACAGGTTATACGAGAGTCTGGTATAGTTGGATCTTCGTTTCTCGAGACAGGGTTTTATCTCGGAAGTGCTTACTTATCCCGAAATAACACCTTTTTGAAAGCATGATTCTGCGTTTGATTTCCAGGCCGACGCTATTGTTTCTGTTCGCGGAAGATCTGATGTAAATAAATTCATCAACTACCTCGAAATTATACCAGTTATCAAAGTTAACCTTTCCATCCAATCGGGTGGAAGTTCTGCTTGTCAAAGTCATTAATTTTGTTGTCTCCTCGTTTACTGCTAAACCCACGTTTGCTGATTCCTTTTCAAATCTCGAAAATACATCAGTAACTTCTCGCAGATGTATAAATCAACAGCATACGCGAGCAGCATGTGACTTTATCTATTGACTGCAGCTTTTCTCACGATGATATCAATTAATATGTTGAAGAGAACGCTTGATAGGATGTCACCCTATCTGAGGCTCGGTTCGGTGTGATCTTTACTGAGGATTTCGTGTAGGTCAGTGCCATTCTACAAAGATATATCAACTTAGCAGGAATATCAAGTTCCGACATAACTTGGTACAATTTTCCCGTATCGCGCTATCTCTAGGATTTGACGTAATGTGAATATCCGGTCGATAGTTTACTTTTCACCCCACCCAACGCCACACTGTTCGAGAGGTCCTTGTATGCGATGGATAAAAGGCTTATTCGACAGTTGTTCGTACATATACTCGGGTCGCGTTTTTTGAAAACAGGACACAATATCCTAGGACTCCAATCGTCGGGCGTGCTTTCATCTAGCCACATTCTGCATATGAGGTGGTGCCAGCACCTTTCCAACTCATAGCCGCCAGCTTTAAACAGCTCAGCCGATAGTCCATCAGCAACAGCGGCTTTGTTGTACTTAAGCCAGAAAATTGCAGTTCTAACTTCACGCTGGCAAGGAGGGGGCTGTCGACACCATCGTCCTGTATGTGATCCACACCCCCTTCTATACACGCTGAAAAAATCTGTAACATATTCTCCCAAAACCTATTCTGCAGGAACCATGTGTATATTTGGAACACACTTCAAATATTCATATGTTTACAAGTCCCAAACTCACTTGTATTTAAATGCAAACAGTAGCATGTTTACTGACAAACATGTATGTTTTGCCTGGACACATATGCGTTCTTCATCCAAAACATAGCATTTCGTGTGTCTCCCAATCCGCCATATACTTACGTGGAAACAAATGCGTATTTCCTCCCAAATATAAAAGAAACGAATTAGTCTTTGAATTCAATATATATGCATTATTTATTATAATTAATTTTATCAATATAAATCCACATTTATAAATAACTAGCTGGACCCGGCAAACTACGTTTTTCCTTCAAAGTTTTTTTTAATGCCAAAGGGTGAACAAAATTTGTTGTTCCATTACGCTTCAAACTATAGTTATGGCTGTTATATTGGTTTCTTTCAAAGGCGGCGTGGCACCGCTCTCTTCCACCCTCGCTGTAATTTATACTGTTCCTAAAACATATGTACCAAATCTCATCTTCATATCTCTGACAGTTCATGAGATATAGCCATTTTAAATTTCCAGTTTTCTGGGCGGTGCTACGCCCCTTTATCCAATCACAACCAAGTTTAAACAAGGAGTATCAGCAGGTCGTCAGTACCACATAGTGAAATTTTCATAACAATCGGTCTGTTGGTCTATTAGAAAAGCCGTCAGAGCGATTTTTGAAAAGGGCGCTTGGCACCGCCCACTTTCGCCCTGGCTGTATAACCTATGTCACCTGCTAGATGATTCTGAACATTGTCTGAAAATTTCATCAAAATCGGTCCAGCCGTCTTCGAGTACATTCGTATCATACACACATATATACATACATCCATTTTTATATATCGACACGTTCCCGGCAGAATGTATTAAGCGACATATTTGGCGATAATGACTTTTTTCCATATTCTCAAAATCTATGCCAAGCTCCACATTTCGATATGCCGAGAATGTCGCTTGCATAATCACGTCATGAGTTATTAAGGAAATGAAATGGTAATAACCGACAAAATAAACAAATCAGCTACTTGACAGGAAGTTTTTTTCGTTTCCTGAACAATTTCCATTTTGCCGCTTAATACATTCTGCCGGGAACGTGTCGATATATAGATTAATACAGACAATTAAAAGATTTAAAATTACCCTCTTTACAATTTCTTGCACTGAATGCATTATTTGTGTTTCTTCATGAAATGAGAATCTGCTGCTCTTTTGCTTCCCCTTTCTTCGTTGTCTTTCCCGTTTTTTTTCAGATGGTTTCAACTATGGTTTGGTACGCAACCAATATACTTGTGGAAAAATATATGTCAGGCAAACCAAGCGTCTATTAATATCTTGTGTTTATTTTTTATTATATTTCACAAATGGTCCGCCGTTCCGATTTTTGTAGCCAAAGCTCGGAGAGACATCACAAGCTATTTAACCTTCCGATCCTTTCATTATTCCTTTTTCACTGATCAACGCTTTTGATATCCTCTGTCCGATGAACCGTTGACGACTGAATACATGAAACTAAAACGAAATATATTAGCCAAAATAAGAAACACTGACTTCATCTGCAATTTCCACGCACCTTCAGGAATATTTACAGATACACACTTACAATACATATAGATATAGATATATATAGATACACACTAACAAGATAGATTTTCTACTTGTCTCTCTATTAGTCTCTTACTCTCAAGAGAGCATAAACATTGCAACAAACACAGCTGGATTTGTATCACAAACACAGCCATATTTAGATAGCAAGCACATATATTATAACCTATTCATCATTGTGTCTCAAACATGTAATATTGAATAGCAAACACAATGTGTTTGCACACAAGTATGTTATATTTGCGGCAAGCTACAAACACACGATATATATACATCCAAACAACAAAAACAACAGATTTTTCAGCATGAATTGAAGTCTTCTCGGACAAGTAAAGCAGAGAAGTGATCTCTCCATATTCCCTAAATACTCTGCACATCTGCGACTAGATTCCCATCATTATATCTATAAAAGTGTGGACCTGATCCATTTCCGTTGGTTTGGATTTGTAATTTTCGGTAGAATTTACGGGCCTCATTTTTCCTTCAGAAAGTTTGAATTTTCCCACTCTCGCGCCTTCTCCACAACCGGTTTTCTTCTCCAACAAAAGGGCTTCCTCTCTCCTTTTCTCATTATACATACATCTCTGTCGCGGTTCGCGTCGCAACTGACTGAACGTTGCCATACGTGTAGCATTCTTCTTATCACTTGTAATACGACACCCTTCATCGTGCCATTGTACGTTCTCCAGTGGTCCTTCATAACCAAGTACGGTCTCCGAACCAGTTTCCATAGAGTGTAAAATGTACTTCCACTGCGCTTCAGGATCAGGAATCAGGTTAGGTATTTCCCTTGGTACAGACAATAATGAGTATTTTTATGAAAAAAGTGTTAAACAAAATAAAAGTCGGTGTTTGTAATTTAAATTAATCCATTTGTTATATGCCATACTTTGTTTGCCAATCATTGTAAGTAGACGTTGATTTATATATCTGGCACAGGCACTTTCTAGTGTTGTCTTTTTAGTATTGGTCTATTCTGAATGGTATATAACCATATGATTGCAAGATCTTTTTCGTGAATTAAGGAAAACGAACCGCCTCCATCACGACAATGCTTGCTCTCATAAATCGGATCAAACCAGCGCGCATTTGGCCAGCAAAAACAAACCGATTTAATGAGACATGAGCCTTGCAATCCTGATTTGGGACCTAGTGAATTATTTTATGCCTGACGATTGGAGTCTCAGTGTATAATGTCCTGTATTCCAATAGGGTGATCCGTGTGTCTGTTCCAACTATCGCGGTATCAGACTTGTACCCATTGCATATAGGGTATTTTGGAGCGTATTCTGGGAAAGACTCAAGCGAATTATTGAAAACTTGATTGGACCTTATCAGTGTAATTTTAGAACAGGGAAGTCCATGACTGACCAAATATTCACGATACGTCAAATCCTGGAAAAGACCCATGAAAAGCAAATCGATATATACCATCTTTTTGTCGATTACAAAGCTGCTTTCGATAGCCCCATATGGAAAAAATTGTACAAAGCTATGTCTGCAAAGTCGGTTTGCAAAACTGATCCGACTTCGTAGAATGACGCTCACCAACACCAAATCATCAGTGAAGGTGGGGAAAGACCTCACCGAACCATTCTTGACTAAGCGAGGACTGAGAAAAGGCGATATACTTTCGTGTAATCTCTTCAACATCTTAATGGAGATACTAATGAGAAAAGCTGCAGTATAGAAATAACATATAGAAATACGAAGAAGACCAATAACACGAAAAGCCATATGTTGCTGGTGTATGCTGACGACATAGACATCATTGGAAGAAATTTTGCTAGAGGTTACTGCAGTATTTGCAAAAATCGAAAAGGAATCAACGAAGGTGGGTCTTGCTGTTAATGAGGGCAAGACAAAATTGATGGTGCCAACGACTAGAGAAACTTCTCGACTTGGTCCGCACTTAAACGTCTACAACTGATTTAACTTTTAAGTGGTAGATGAATCAATCTACCCGGGTTCCGCTGTGACCAAAGACAATAACGTCAGCCTGCAGATTAATAGGAGAATTGTGCTTGCAAATGGATTTGGGCTCAGCAAGCAGTTTAGGAACAAAGCCCTCTCTCGACAGACAAAAGTCCAGATTTTATTTAGCGCAGGGATGTGACAATATTTTTTGAGTACGCATATGGAGTTAATAAAGTATGGTATTTGAAAACTTTTGGAAGTAAATTGTTTTTGTATAGAAATATGGTAAATTTTGGACAGATCTTAATGGGAAGGTCCATTGACCAACCTGACCCAAAGATATCACTATCACATTATGTCCTCTTTTTGCGACATAAAAAAATGTGCACCTGCAATAACAAAATTTATAATCGAAATCATGTTGCCACGTTTTTGAAAAAAACACAACAAATTTTATATTTTTTGGAAGTTTCGTGTTAAGAAGTGTCTAACTTTTGTTGTGCGTAATATATTTGCACCAATCTTTCCAGAATTTTATAAACGATATATAGCATTTGTAATTCGGGGTAACAGTGACGTAGCACTTTTAAAAAACACGGAACCCACCTCGCCCAAAAATGTGTAATTTTTCATTAAATCGTGAGTATGTTTTAAACTATTTGAGATAGCCCACCACACATGGTAGCTTGTTTTTTATAGGTATTTACAGAGACTATTAAATGTCTTTGCAATCAGCTCGTAATTTTACTTTTGTCAGTCAATTAAAAATTTGGCATGGCCGGGATGACCAAATTTAGATTGGTGCCCAATAGCCCTCATACCCACTAGGTATACAAAATTTTCCATATCATCTAAAAAATACCCCTGCTCGAAGCGTATAAAATTGCATCACAATATCGACACGTTCCCGGCAGTATGTATTACGTGACCTATTTGGCGACAATGACTTTTTTCCATATTCTCAAAATTTATGCCAAGCGAAACATTTCGATATACAGAGAATGTCCCTTGCATAACCACGTCATGAGTTATTAAGCAAATAAAATGGTAATAACCGTTTCGTTTCCAGAACAATTTCCATTTTGTCGCTTAGTACATTCTGCCGGGAACGTGTCGATATCTTATTGCATTGAAAACTTACTGTAGTTGCGTTTTTGATGTGTTAACATCTATAGCGGCGTATAGGGACTAAATCTATCAAAGTCAAAATCTGTTAAAACCAGATTTTATGCAGCTGCTAAAACCAGATTTTATGCTGCTGCTAAAACCAGATTTTCTGCGACTGCGAAATAGAATAATGACGTGTTAAACAAAAATGAGCGAGCAAGAGAGCAATGAAAGAGTGGTGTGGCAGGGGTGAGGCAAACGAAATTGTGTCTATAGCGTATGTATTAACATAATAATGTACATGTGTCTGTTGCTGTTGTAGAACGGAGATATAAAGCATCGCCACGCAAAATTTCATTTGCAAGCGCATGGGCATGCACAGTCGACGTTATGGTGACATACTAATACGTCAGCTACTTCGTACAAAGTATGTGTGATGTTGTGTGTTTGGCTGTTTCGTTGCTGTTGATATGGCAAACATGTGGTTATGTGACACACGTATACGTCAGCTACTTCGGACAAAGTATGTGTGATGTGGTGTGTTTTGTTGTTTCGTTGTTGTTGCTATGGCCAAACAACGCGAGTCATTTGATGTTCAGCATTGCCCGGTGTATTCAAAAACAAGTAGAAACGGTGTTAAGTTCGACCGGGCCGAAGCTTATATACCCTCCACCATGACAATTTACACTCGCACTCTCCACTCTTTGCATTCCCTTAACAGTTTTAATTTTACAGGTACCATGTAGCAAAAAGGTTTTAACACATCCCCGTGAGTTCGAACACTCATTGGATTTTGTTTCTTTGTATCTTATATACGTTTCCCCATACATATGCTATCTTGTACATGCTATAGGGAAAAATTATAGCTGTAAGCTTATCGGGGATTGGTTGTAAAAAAAAATGTATTGAAAAGCTAACAAAATATAAAAATGTTACCAAGTTAACACTTTATATTGAGAAATGCCTACTAAAGAATGTCTACTGACATGACAATTAATAAATAAAAAAAATAATTAGTGAAATATTAAAATTTGCATTAATTAACTTAAAGGGCAATTGAACGACAGAGTTGGCTGCGCTGAAAGTTGATTGTTTCCTTCCCCTCGGCCCAACTTCTTGAGATATATGTAGACCTTTAACCCTAGTCCTTATACCCGGATACAGGTGTGGCCAGTATTTATCTCCTAGTAATGTACCTCCTAAACCGCCTAAGATTTTTTTCTGAGACTCCGGATCTAGGAAGATGGTGCAAATCTGCGATGATGGTCACCTCAACTACTGTCCTGGATCAATGTATAGAGGAGCTGTGAGCCTCCAAAGTCGAGAACCGTAATTTTGTGTAATGTAATTTTTAATGAAAATTTCTGAATTGACTACATAATCAAAGAATGCTTTTGTGTTGGTAATGTAAATTTATGTTTTTATTTTTATATTGTAATATTAATAACATTAATATTATAATAATTATTTATTACAACTTAAATTATATACATTTTGTCCCCCTTATTGCCAATTTCGCATACAAGCGAATTGCTTGAATGCTGCAAACATATTGGTCGTTTATAGAAAGAGCACAAGTTAAGGGTGCGTCTTCTGCGTTCGTCGCGAATATAACACATGTTGCAGCTTCCAAACTGGGGTTTATTTCCTCGCGCATCAGCTGCTGCAGACGTTGATGGTAAAGCGTCAGCTCTTTCTTGTAAAACCTTACTTATAAAGCTCGCTATTCCAAGTTTCGTGTTGAAGTTGCGCAATACCTGAACACTTACTGACCGCTCTTCAATGACCGGCATACAAAGCTCCTTGGCGAGCTGGCGAAGAAAGAGTTTACGCCCCAACTTACTGTATGTTATTTTAGAATTATTTTCAAAATATATGAAGTACGCTGCCAATGCCATCAAATCACTCATATAAAACTAGAGAGAATCACTAAAGTTCAACGCTACGTCTGCCTTGGGCAAGTATATTCTCCAAGTAATTGGTCAATAACTTCCAGTCTCCCTTTTGTTCTCTTATAAAATCAATGATTTCTGATTTGCCGCTAGTGCTGATGGCATCGTCATCATGCATTGATTATAACACCGTGTTACACACATTCTGTCCTATGAACCAAATTTACTTTTTCGGAAAGGGGATAAAAAATAAAAACACACGTGTATCATCGATTTTCATGTACACGTCAGAATTTTTTTTTTAAGTTTGAAGTATAAAGCTCGTAATGGCCTGTGTGAAAACCTTTGGACCGATTTTTAATCAATTTTCAGTGATCCAATCGAGCTGATTTTTTGCAGGCAGACTCGTGGAAATGTCTGTATCACGTCAAATTTTTTAAAAAATAGATTTTTTTCCATTCTCAGATTTACCTAAATTTTTTTTTTTAAATGGTTATCATTTTTTTTAAGGTTTCAGTTCGTTAAAAAAACAATTTTTTTTATTACTTTTGTTTTATAAAAATAAAGAATTGTTACATTAAAAATTTTACTGTTTTTAAAGAAATTTAGGCCTTTTATTTTTGCGGTTGTAAGCATTTGCTTCAGTATCGCGACAAATAGACCAACAGTATTCGCCAAGCATATGCGTAATGTCTTCTCCTTTAAAGCGCTTTTCAATAGCCGCAATGTCCTGATGGAACCTTTCGCCATGCTCATCGCTACAAGCTTCTAAATCATCAGGGAAAAAATCTAAATGATTGTGAAGAAAATGGATCTTTAGCGACATTAATATGCCCATTTCGCCATATGCCGAAACCATTTCTGCTACAATATTTCTATAATTGGCAGCTCGTTTGTTGCCAAGAAACTGCTCAATAACGGCAACTGTACCTTTCCATGCACGTTGTTCGATGGCATTTAATTTTGATGAAAATTCAGAACTTGCAATTATTTTTTTTATCTGCGGACCATTGAAAACACCTTAAATCAAAAAAATCATTAAAAAACATAAAGTTACTGAATGACTTCTTAAAAAAAATACCTGCATGAATCTTTGCGCCGCTCAATTTCGGAAAAATTTTGCGCAAAGTTGCAATTTCCTCGCCATCACGATCCAGTTTTTTAACAAACTTTGATACGAGACCGAGCTTAGTGTGTAGTGGAGGCAAAATGATTTGAGACGGCTGCACCAATGGTAGATTCTCTATACTTTCTACGCCTACTTTGTAGCATGTTCGCGGCTTCCACTTAAATTCAGTGTAATGCTCATCTCTTTTTCGACCTTCCCATGTACACAAAAAGCACTGGTGGGTTGGAAATCTACCCATGAGTAAACCGACCACTTTCAGATCGCAGCATTTTTTCCAATTATGCTCTTTGTACGTTATCAGCTGTAATATTAATTCCATGCCTTCGTATGTTTCCTTGAGGTTCAATCGGGACAGATGGATGTATGTTACCGATATGAAGCAGCACGACTTTAAGGCTGTTGACCGATGCACCGATGAAAAGTCGCCACTCCTCTGAAATATGAGGGTAACCAATTTTTGCAAACATCAAATCAATATCATAACAATAAGCTAGGTTTTTTCCCGATCTTCGTGCAATTTAAAAAATTCGTCATATGGAATAGTGGTACCTCGACCACGAGCGGCTGTTATTTTAAAATCAGCCGCCACTATATTCCACTGCTTAAAGCGTGATGCAAAGAGTTCTGCTGTTCTCCTCGACAAATATCCGTCTCGTACGAGGTCATTGAAGTCGGCTTGCGTTATTAAATGCGGCATTGCAGTCCCAATTTCACTGGGTGTTGCCACAAATTCCGATACTTGTGGACTCTCGCATCTCGCATTCGATGCAAGAAAAGTTGATAGCAGTGTTGGTACAACTGTTAATTCTGCATTGCTTATTTCGGGAACATTATCAAAAATCTCCACTGAAGCCGCTACACGCTCTTCTGGTGAGTATAGAACTGCTGGAATTACCGATTCTACATTACCGTAGCGAATTTTGTTGCGGTGAATGTATTGGTACCCTTTTGTTTGAGCACAAGTTACACAAAAGTAGCACAATTCATTGCAGTGCTCCGTGCGTGGTAGCCAAATTGTTAGTACAGCGTACTTTATTGTTGACCTTCCATCAGTAAACTTGCACAAATTTCTATAGCAATAGTCGCACACGACTTCCGGAGTATACCACAAGTAAGCAACATAAGCAGTCTTAAATATTTTCTGAAACGAATTCACCACTGTTTTAGTAATATTTTTCAAATTTTTACTTGGTGCGAATAAGCCACAAACGTAACAAAAGTTATTTCGCGTCGGACACTGCATTTTTTTCAGATGAAATATATACAAATACGTTTTCGCACAACAGAACTTAAAACAATTTTGCAATTCCTTATTTCATCTGTCAGACCAGTTGTAAGTGTTGTAAAAGTCAAAAACTGTTTAGTGTTAGAAGGTTACTATTGATTAACTACAACTATATCGAGTAGGATGGGTAAAAAAACATTTTTTTTTTTCGTAACGCTTAAGTAGTTTAAAAATTTGGAGTCCCTTCAAGTTATGCTAAGAAAAGGGAAAAAAATATTTTTTTTTTCAAAAATAATAAAAATTGGGGAAAATCTGAGAATTGATAAAAATTGTTTTTAAAAAATTTGACGTGATACAGTCATTTCCACGAGTCTGCCTGCAAAAAATCAGCTCGATTGGATCACTGAAAAAGGGTTAAAAATCGGTCCAAAGGCTTTCACACAGGCCACCACGAGCTTTATACTTCAAACTTAAAAAAAAAAATTCTGACGTGTACATGAAAATCGACGATACACGTGTATTTTTATTTTTTCCCCTCTTTCCGAATATGTGCATTTGGTTCATAGGACAGAAAAAAATCTATTTTTTGTAACACCGTGTAATATAACGACTGCCTTGCTTTTGAGCATATGGAAATGTTGGGCATAAACCCGAAGACTGCCGACTCCACGGGGCGATATTTATGTTCCAACCGCTGTTAAATTCTTCGACCATAAGTTTTGAAAGAAATTGAGGTTTATAAAAAAATTGTCCATTGTTGTATTACGTCCGCTTCCACGACAGCTGCTTACCAAATCCTTAACAACGAGTTAACCCTGATTACTTTCCCGTCCCGTAACAGCTTGACCGGTATATATTTGTCCGTGAAGTGGGTAAGAGTATTTGGCATCACATAACTACCACAATTTGATACTATACTTTGGATGGAATGTATTGCGTGAAACTGCTACGGCCAAGGTAGGGAAACAACTGTTCGTCCAAGGTAAGGTTTTCACTCGGTTTGTACAAATGTTAGAATAGAAAAAATGTAAATATTTATGGATTTGTCAGAGTTACAACTTTAGAGCTTTGTGATTTGGTTGTCATTTTAGAGCACACAATGTCAATAAAAAAATTTTGACTTTTTGGGATGTTGGCAAAACAGGGCTTTGATGTTATCCCGATCACGTTGTACCCACTTAAAATATTCGTAAATATATTCAGCTACAAAATTTCATTAAAAAAAATTTGGTTTGCTTCGAAAATATAAAGAAAAGCAGAAAAAATTGATATTGGCCACACCTGTACTTGGGTATACGTTCTCGTAGTAAAAGTTCGGTATAAGGGCTAGGGTTAAAGCTTGAGTATATAATCGGTAATACCTCAAGAATTTATAACTCTATATGGTTCAAATGGATATTAGTACAAAAGCAGTTTTGTACCCTATAAATCCTTTGTGTAAATATATTTCGTTTAATTAACCCATTGGGGGTTTATTTAAAAACGAAAAAAGTGTTGTAACCTCAGTTTTTTGTTAACACTACAATTCTCAAACAAATCCCTACTGTACCTATTTTCTTGCTAGACTCCGATAATAGACAATACTTCAAGCAATTTTTGAAGTTGTAATACTACATATTAACCCCTCAACTACGGGAGATATTAACTAAAGGTCTGCACAAATCCATTTGTATTTGCGTAGTACACGTGCAGTGGCAAACGATGAACACTTATCCGAAGTGTCGCAAAAAAAGGTGCTCATTTTAAGAGAACAACAAATCGTCGAATAACTACTTGTTGTTACTCGTCTTTGGTCACTGCCAGACTGTATATGTTCCTGTTCTGCTCTTATTCAAACATTCTGAGAGCGATCACATCGAGTATGCCGCGACGTGGAAACTGAACGTAGTACCACGTAGTAACTACATGTACAACGTGCAGTTTGACAAGTTCAACATAATTTTCTTGTAGTGTTATAAAGGGTCCGCCATCTAACGTTTTTTTGATGTGTTAACATCTATACGCGCGCCTCTAGGGCAGTAAACTATAAATTTAATACATACACAAGTGTTAGGTTTGTAAGAGTAAATCATCGTTTGTTTGTTCGTTGCTTGGCAGTCGGCATTGAAAGTGATTATTGGGCGATTTTCATATAATTTTCCCACGCGATTTTCTCCGGAAATTCATAGCCGATTTTATTAATTTTTGGATTAAAAAGCTAGTGCGGGTTTCGACGAAGAGTTTAGGCCAAAAATTAAGGCGATCCGATATCGGCGAGCCGAGATTTAAGTGTTTTAATTTGGAGTATTAATTTGGAGTAATATTAAAAAAGTGTTTTATGTTGATCTTCGGTTTTGTCTTATCATCGTTTGTTTGTTCGTTGCTTGGCAGTCGGCATTGAAAGTGATTATTGGGCGATTTTCATATAATTTTCCCACGCGATTTTCTCCGGAAATTCATAGCCGATTTTATTAATTTTTGGATTAAAAAGCTAGTGCGGGTTTCGACGAAGAGTTTAGGCCAAAAATTAAGGCGATCCGATATCGGCGAGCCGAGATTTAAGTGTTTTAATTTGGAGTAATATTAAAAAAGTATTTTATGTTGATCTTCGGTTAAATCGTACGAATATAACAATGTATGTATGTATGTACAAGTGTCTGTTGCTTTGCATTCTTTGACTTTTGTGGGAATAAAACAAAAAGTATTGAGCAAGAAAATAATGACACATGTGCTTGCCCTGGGTCTTTAAATAATTTTAAGTATTAATATTATTTAACTGTAACGTCATCATATGATTGAACGCTGTTTTTTATTTTCCAATG
Organism: Phaonia tiefii; assembly: GCA_963931995.1. NCBI lineage: Eukaryota > Metazoa > Arthropoda > Insecta > Diptera > Muscidae > Phaonia > Phaonia tiefii. Next base: position 17,867,311 of record OZ008368.1, on the reverse strand, counting down.
TAACATTTACGAATGTGTTCATAGAAATCGAACAGGTACCGTGTAGCAAAACGGTGTTAACACATCGCCCGTGAGTTCGAACACTCATTGGATTTTTTTTCAACTAGTGCTTATTTCGTGAATGGTAACACTCATAGACTAATACATACCTAGATAAACTTATTCTCTCATCTGACGTTTCATTTCACACTCTCATCGTAGGTTTGTGGAAATGAGAGCAATTAAATTTAAAATTATCTTACACCAGGTGGAGTTACAAAATATGTTCACTTAACTTTTTCCTGTCGTTTTGGTGTAGAAGTGAAAAATTTAAATATATTTTGCACTTTTTTATTGACTTTTATCGTTGGTATACATTTGTATTGTATTTAACACAACTAGTTTGCCACAAAAACACGAAATTCGGTTGTTGTTCCTATGTTGATCGCTGTATACTATTGCCACTATCTGGTATTATTGAACCCATATTTCTACCATCCAATGTTTACTTTCCATCGTACCTATGACGTTTAATGTATTGAGCGAATAAAACCTTCTATTCTATGGTAACACTTAGCTCATGTCTGATTTGACAGCTAATTAGTTTTATCCTTCCGCTGAACGAATTTGGTTGTGTACACGCTTGAACAACGCTGGGAAATATGGGAAAAATGGGCCTGCGATCGACTTACAGAAGATGCCGATTTTGCCAAAAAAATCATCTTTTCAGATGAAGCTCATTTTGATCTAGGCGGGTATGTAAACATGCAAAATTGTCGCATTTGGGGCACAGAAAACCCGCACGCATACATTGAAACGCCAATGCACCCAAACCGAGTCACTGTTTGGTGCGGATTTTGGTCCAGGGGCATAATTGGGCCATTTTTGTTCGAAAATGAGCAAGGAGTGGCCGTTACAGTCAATGGCGATCGTTATTGTTATTTCAACAGGACGGCGCTACGTGCCACACAGCCGAAGCTACACTCGATGTTTTGCGCCCCGTTTTTGAAGATCGCATTATCAGCCGCAGAGCTGATGTCGTTTGGCCATCTCGGAGCTGCGATTTGACGCCGTTGGACTATTATTTGTGGGGTGCCCTCAAAGATAAGTGTTACGCCGACAAGCCAGAGACCATTGACGCTTTAAAGGACAATATTCGTCAAGCCATTGGTGAAATACAGCTGCACACAATCGATAATGTGCTTAAAAATTGGACCGATCGTGTAGGCTACTGCAAGGACAGCAGAGGCAGCCATTTGATTGAAATTATTTTCCGTTATTAACCGGAAGGATTGTACTTTCAAACAAAAAAAGAAATTTGAGAAAATATTCAGTAGTTTTTTTTATAGCATTTTCAAAAAACAAAGAGTTATTTGGAGGACCCGTTACTACAGTGAGCAAAGAAAAACGTTGTACACTACTCGAAATCAAGATAATTATAATGCAATATAATAATTATTTAGTTTACTATTGTAATTGGATATATAAAATATAATATATATATATATATATGTATATATATAATATAAAATATTTTTTTATATTTATTTCCTATCACTATGAATACGGGTACAATGTGCAATAATGAGACATTGGCTGTAAATTATTTTAAATAACAGAAAATTCATGCAAAACAACATCGTCATCAACAACAACAGTGTAGTTCTTTCAGCTTTGCTCTACTTATACTTACATACATACATAATTTGCAAATACTCGTGGTACCATGTGAAGTGAACATAATATTTGTAGTACTTTGTCTTTGCTCTTCACATACTATATGGTCTCTTTCTTTGGTACACATATTGCTGTTGGTATTTGCCAAACAAGTGATTACTTCTCTTTCACTGCTTGCGCTCTGAGAGGGAGTACGTGTATTTGCTCTAGCCGACTTCGAGTTTCACATATGCAGGAAAATGTTGTTCGTTGCAGACCTTTATTATTAACTTTAAAAGTTTTGGAATACATTTTTCGACATAAAATAAAAATAATTTAAAAAAAATCGCGCGATTATCTTAGAATTTTTATAAATAAAAATACTATGACGAAGCCGAGAAGCCGGCGTTGGACCCACCACAGAGCAGAAAATCCCAATCCCGACCGAAGACCGTCCACGCAGAAAGACTTATAACACTAAAAAATACTATGCCGAAGCCGGTGTTGGCCCACCCTCCCGGCCGAAGTCCGTCAACGCAGAAAGCTTTATAATACAAAAATACTTAGAACTTTAATTTTGAAGTTTAATATTTCTGGTCTGTGGAGGGTTATTGGTGACTATTCAAACAAATATGTTTATAGATAGGTAAAGTTTAGAAAGACATTTGTACTGATGCCCATTTTAACCAGATTGGATAATAAATGGCTGACTTATGCCCGACTATACGTCCAGTCTTTGTTTTAATCACCGTTTATTGCCCTATCGGGCAAAATAGTAAAGTAAATTTGCTCCTTAAAATTTACCAGTGACATTGTGGGTTTATTTAATCATTGCGGTCTTCATCCATTAATTAAAACAATTTATCCCTCTTATTATCAATGACGATAACGGATGATAAATAGCCATTCAAAGCCAAGAAAATTGTCGTAGATCACTGATATCCGTCGATGGTGCAATGGTAGTGTGCGCGGCTCTTGTGCATGAGGACGTGGGTTCGATCCCTACTCTGACCACCTTAAATTTCTTTCGACGGCGGTCACCCCGCTTAGTGACGGCGACACTATCGAGTATTTAGCCATGAAAAAGCTTCTCAAAATACCGTTCGGAACCGGTGAAAATACTCATATCTCAAAGAAATTTGAAGTAAAAATTAAAAATAATAACAAAATATGGGTTGAAAAAAAGTAAATGCAGGAATAATAGGTTTAGATTGTATTAGGCATATCCAGCTTCGCAAACGTTAGTGAGGATGGGCAATATCGCAGTGTTTTTCAAATATTCATATTCCGGCAATTGTAAAGAGGAAAGCTTTTGCGATGCCTTTGTTGTAGGATGTTCGGCCGAATCCTCCTAGCCTAAACCTAAATTGACATGCTTCAAATGGGGCTAGTTGCTTTCAGAGCTTCGTCAAATCGAAAACGCAAATGGTTTTTTACCAGATTTATCCGCCTGTGTATGCAAAAAGATTTCTCATAAACTCAAATATGGAAGTCCAAAACGTACAATTTTTTTTATATTTGTCTCTTGGAAGCCAAGTAGACACGCATTCATTGAGTCAACATTAGAGGTGTCGTTCGGGAAATCCCGAATCCCGAAATCCCGGGATTTTTCGGGATTTAGTGAATCCCGAATCCCGGGATTTTTGAACACAATCCCGGGAAATCCCGAAAATAAATTTAAATTAAAATCGTTTTTCGTTTTGTTCGCGCCATCTACATTAAACCATATCATTAAAATTTTTGATATTGTTTATTGTCTCGTTTATAAATGTAGGTTCGCATAGATGACAGCTTTTGCATAGCTCAAATGTATACGTTTTTTTGTGCATTCATATTCTTCTGCTTTGTCGTTGCAAGCAACTTTTTTATTTTTTATTTCGGGGAATCCAAATCAACTGTTAGCGGAGTTGGCTGTAAAATAAAATGGATTTTGTGGAGCATAAAATTAAAAGTCGAGATAAAAGCTCCGTATGGTTCCACTTTTTGGTGGAATCAACAGGTGCACCAAATGCTAAATGCAAAACTTGCAATAAAGTCCTGAAGACTAATGGCGGTTCCACGAAAGGCCTTTTAACTCATATTAAAGTAAGTGGCTTAAAAAATATTTGTGTTTTCTAACTAAACGTTGTTTTTTAAAGCTTCACAATATCAAATTGGAAAAGGGAGAAAAACAGGAATCGCTTCCACGAAACTTAAAAATAACAAATTTTGCTTCCATAAAACAAGAAGATTCCCTAGAAGCTGTTATTGCCCGCTTGACTGCATTAGATGGTTTGCCATTTTCCACGTTTTTGACTTCTATAGAACTTCGAAAGTCACTAAAAGCTCGCGGCCTTGATCTTCCACGATCAAGAGATGCAATCAGAAACAAATTTATGTGCTTCTTTCATAAATGCAAAGACTTTATGAAAAAAGAAATAATAACTATGAAATCGCATAATTCTAAATTCAGCCTTTCGTTTGACGAGTGGACTTCAACGGCAAATAAACGGTACATTAATGTCATTGTACACTCTCCTGAAAAAAACTACAACATTGGATTGGTAAGAATAAAAAAATCGGCAACAGCACTTAATTGCATTGCTTATTTGGAAGAACGCCTGGAGGAGTTTAATCTATCTCTAGATGAAGACATCGTAGGTTTTACGACAGATGGAGCATCCACTATGAAAAAAATTGGAAAAATTATTGTTCCAAAACAGCAATTATGTTTAGCACATGGTATACACCTTGCACTTATAGATGTTTTTTACAAAAACTCTTTTATAGATGTTTGTACTGCAAATGAAAGTTGCATTGATTCAGCTGAAGACGGCGATTCTTCCATATGCTCAGACGATAGTGGAGACTTTATATGTTATTTAAGAAAATCAGAAAATGCAATAACGGACAGGCATAATATTAAATCACTTATTGAAAAGGTAAGAAAAATATCAAAGATGTTTAGAAAATCCCCTCAGAAAAATGAGATTTTACAAACATATGTCAAACAAGACAAAGGCAAGGAGCTGAAACTTTTATTGGACTGCAAAACTAGGTGGAACACGTTGTTTGATATGTGCCAGAGATTTGCAGATTTGGAGATTCCAGTCAAAAAAGCACTCATTGATTTGAAATGTCAGTCTCTATCGGAAAAAGAATTCGGTCTACTTAAACAAATTATCAAAATTTTAAACCCTATTAAGATAACTGTGGAAGCTCTCTGTCGCCGGGATATGAACTTGTGTAAAGCTGATGCCGCTCTTTCGTTTATGCTTAAAGAAATATCAGATGTTAAATGTAACATAAGCAATGAAATTTTAACATCTTTACGAAACAGAATAAAAGAACGAAGAACCATAAACTCAAGCCTCCTTAACTTTTTAACAAATTCCAAAATTAAATCTGAATTTGATAATGACTTTGCTGTCAACCACCTGCAGGAGCAAATATTCGAGCTGGTCTCTCGTTTTAAAACGAATGCAGTCCCGAGCCATGTGACACTTGACAATGAGTTCAACGATGATATTCCCATAGAAGAAGATAATGGAGACATAACAAAGAAACTTAACGCTGCTATAGAAAAGTGCAAGAGTCCAATAAAGTCTATTAGGATCGTCGAAAATATAGAATCTGCAGTTCATCGTGAGATAGATTTGTTTATGAACGAGGGTGTAAGAGGCGTTTATTTACAAGCGGCGTACAACTACTTATTATCAATTCAACCAACAAGCGTTGATTGCGAAAGGTGTTTTTCATCAGCAGCTTATATGGGCAACAAAATACGATCTAAATTATCAGATGAAACATTAGACGCATTAATTTTTTTGAGAAATTTTTTAAAGCAGTAAGCCTTTATGAAAATTATTAAAAACATGAATTTTTCTTTGTTAAGTTATTCTTTTTTTTTACAATTATTAGAAGCAATATTTTTATATATTCTTCTTTTTTTGTAAATATAAATTATTTTGTTTTTCCTTTTTTATAAAAAAAAATTTTATAAACATGAATTTTGATTTGATAAGTTCTTTTTTTTATCTTTTACAAATGCACTATAGTCACTTTAAATTTCCTTTTTTTTCTTTTTATAAAAAGTCAATACAAATGTGTTACAATAAAAAAACTAACCCATAAAAAACAAATTTTTATTATAGTCCCTCTTTTTCCTCTTTTATCGTCGCCACGAGTCTGCCTGCAAAGTTTCTGCTCGATTGGATCAAGGGAAAAGGGTTTAATATCGATCCAAAGTTTTTCCGGCAGACAAGTTAAAATAAAGGGAGTAAGAAATGGTATTCCTATGAAGTAAAATATTGGTCCCGGGATCCCGAAAAATCCCGGGATCCCGGGATCTTATATTATAAAATCCCGAATCCCGGGATTGGTAAAACTCAGTCCCGAACGACATCCCTAGTCAACATGTTTGTCAACAAATGTTTTAAATTTTTATTTATTTCAATTTTGTTTACAAATGCATTCTGACAGGAAAATAGACAAAAATAATTCCTCAGATTAAAGTGCTACCTAGTCATCTATGTTTCAGCGGAATGCGTTTCTTTTGTATCCTATATATCGTACGTGTCCTATATATGTTACAAAAAAAACACAACCTGTATTAATTCAAAAGAAACACAACCATTTGACTGAGTGTGTCAATACTGACAGCCACCTTTTCCTAACCTAACCTAAAATTCTATTGCCTGCAAAGAGTCCCATAAAAATCTGTCTGCCTGGAATATGGGTTGAATAGTATCTCTCTCAGCTGCAGATACCTTACAATCATTTTCCCTAAAATTTTTTGTTTTTCTCAGTTACCGATGCATACAGTTTTATAGTACTAAACCTACTCTCATATAAATACATTTATATTAATATAATAAACCTACGACAAGGCATAACATCAGAGTAATCAACTTTGTAGTTTATAGTTTATAGTAGACTTAATGTGCGATATTAATTAGCCAACTTTAAACACACATTGGATTTAATTTTCTATCAACTCCTTTAACAGCACAGGAAACAATTAATTTCGTCTCGCCAAAAAATGATACCTATTTCCTTGTATTTATTCTAATTTTAAGTTTCATCACTTCCTTACGTGCCTTCAAAAATTCCACAAACGCGTAGCATGATTGAGACAAGAATTTGTTCAACTTTTTAGTATAATATTTTTTCTTTTTTGGCAAGAAAATAAAAGAACAATTACGAAAATAATAGCTTTTTAAAACAATTTGAAGAAATTATATTTTACTACAGTACCAAGACATGCCGCCGTTAGCGTGCGATGTGTAAGCGACGATAGTTTTAAACTTCTTTAAAATGCAACTTTGTATTATGAATGTGAGACACACAAGAGCGTTTAAAGTGTTTTTGACATGAAACTGCATTGGAAAAATCAATTATAACAAAGTTCCCTACACACACTGGGAAATACTTCTATGAGAGTGGGAAAAGTTTAACGTAATTTGTCTTCGACGACATGAAAATGGAAATCAACATCAGTAGGCGTGAGGTAAGCGTTGATATTTCCAACTTGTTCATGTTAGGATTTTGGAGAATAAATTCATATGAATTTGTAAGAAGTTATGGCTCCCTTATTCTCACTGGGTTTACGCTATATGAAATTCTATTGTTTGAGAAATCTTTGGAAGAAATTGAAGAATAATGTTTCATACTTCAAAAATAAAATCAAAATCTGGTTAGTACTAATTGAATTAGAAGCAAAACAATTGAACAAGGCCAAGGGTCGACAGTGTGCCCAGGTAGAACTAAACACTATTCCATTCGCACAAAGCCGAATATGTTATACCCTACAATACCTAGCTTCTGTAACCTAAAATCGAAATGTTTGTAATAAAAGTTAGTAGACTCAGGTTAGTAAGGTACATTTGTTTAAAAGCCATATGAAAATGTAGACCCATGTGGCCATAACAAAATCCTCTGTACCGAAACTCCAAAAAATGTGACCTCTACAGCTGATAGAACCACGAATGGTTGATACATTTTTAAGGCAGCTATAACAAAGTACGGCGCATATAGCCTGTTATGAAAAGCTGTCGTAATTATATTGAAAATGGCTGACATTTGTAACATCAGCAGCCGATAGCAGTCAGCTTATTGACGTAGAATACGTCTTACCTTACGGTATAGGGAGTCAAGTCAGATTGTTATTGTTGTAATCTTTATTTCATTGATTATGAGGAAACGGCGAGATAAAATTTTTTTTGTAGGTAAATGAAGATGTTATCTTTCGTTTGATATACATTTCTAATTGGTTGATATCTTCCTAATATTTAAATTTCTCAAATGAAAATTGTTTAAACATATACACTCAAACATATGTGTGGTGTTTGGTTGAGTGTTTGTAGAGTGAACACAAACTATGCTGCTGTTTCAGTGTGGACACAAACCTTCGGCTGTTGTTTTGATTGATGAAATATTGAAATTTCGTATATTTACTTATGTATTTAAGTGAAACAAAATGTTAAATGTGAATTTGAATTTAACATGGATATATAATTATAAAAAATATAAATCAAATTGATTTGCGTCTGTTATTTATCATTTATCCTTACTCTTTTAATTTAAGAACATATTTAACCTATTTTTCCTACCATAAGCTTATGTATATTATCAAAAGTAACTATTAAATAAATAAATTCATTTGCTTATGTTATTTATCATTTATTGTTATATATGTTTTCTGTCTTATCGGATGGCGTATTCTACGTTAAACTTAATGGTCGCGTCTCTGACACAGCCTGCAGGGACAGTCCGTGGCCGAAGGCCTCGGACAACTGTCTGCTGTATTTTTTATATGTTTATTTATCTTCTATACACAAGATTATGATATACAAGGTGGCGCAAAATAAATGTTGTAATGTGACCATTTTGTTAGATATGACAAAAAAAAAATTTGTTATGTTTTCTCGAAAAGTTTGTTTGAAGATGTAAAATGTATCACATTAATTTAAAAAAATGATATCCGTCAAATGACCTCATTCCGAGTTGATAAACAATTGTGTTAGTTTTACGGCATTTTGCATTGTTGCTCGCAAAAAATCTGGTCCAAATTGGCGATTTCTCCTTCAATATTATCCTTCAACTCTTGCAATGTTTGTGGTTTGTTGTGGTAAACGCGAGATTTAAAAAAAAAAAGAAAAACTGTTAAGGGAATGCAAAGAGTGGAGAGTTTGAGTGTAAATTGTCATGGTGGAGGGTATATGAGCTTCGGCCCGGCCGAACTTAAAACCGTTTCTACTTGTTTTTGTATACACCGAGCAATGCTGAACATTAAATGACTCGCTTTGTTTGGCCATAGCAACAACAACGAAACAACCAAACACACAACATCACACATACTTTGTCCGAAGTAGCTGACGTATACGTGTGTCACCTAACCACATGTTTGCCATATCATCAGCAACGAAACAGCCAAACACACAACATCACACATACTTTGTACGAAGTAGCTGATGTATTAGTGTGTCACTATCCGTCGACATGGGCTTGCAAATGAAATTTTGCGTGGCTATGCTTTATATCTCCGTTCAACAACAGCACCAGACACATGTGCAACGAAACAGCCAAACACACAACATCACACATACTTTGTACGAAGTAGCTGATGTATTAGTGTGTCACTATAACGTCGACTGCGCAAGCCGCAAATGAAATTTTGCGTGGCTATGCTTTATATCTCCGTTCAACAACAGCACCAGACACATGTGCAACGAAACAGCCAAACACACAACATCACACATACTTTGTACGAAGTAGCTGATGTATTAGTGTGTCACTATAACGTCGACTGCGCAAGCCGCAAATGAAATTTTGCGTGGCTATGCTTTATATCTCCGTTCAACAACAGCAACAGACACATGTACATTATTATGTTAATATATACGCTATAGACACAACTTCGTTTGCCTCACCCCTGCCACAACACTCTTCCATTGCTCTCTTGCTCGCTCATTTTTGTTTAACACGCCATTATTCTCTTTCGCGGTCGCAGAAAATCTGGTTTTAGCAGCAGCATAAAATCTGGTTTTAGCAGCAGCATAAAATCTGGTTTTAGCAGCAGCATAAAATCTGGTTTTTTAGAAAGCCTGTCTGTGTGTTGTTTGCATTCGTTGACTTTGATAGATTTAGTCCCTATACGCCGCTATAGATGTTAACACATCAAAAACCCCAAAGGAAGAAGTCTGGCACCGTTATATCCGGCGATCTGGACACTCAGTTTAAATCTCCAAAACGGGACATCACTCGACCCGGAAATTGGTGTCTTAAAATACACAACGTTGTTTGAGGTTGGGCCGGCCTGCTGGAACCAACAATTCTCGGTACATAATTCAGCAACTTGCGGAATACACTCAATTTCATGGCATGCATAGCCTGCTCCTAATAGCCCTGCACCTACCATTCACCGCCACGTATTAGCCGGTAGTACCCTTCTTGGACCTTCCTTAGGGTATGATTTTCCGCAAGCAGCGATTGATAAAAGCTTGCACGGCTTGAAGTCCATGTCCCACAGCCGTAATGAATAGCAGATTTCATGCCTGGTGTTCGCTGTGATACATGTGGACTCCATTTCTCTCCCAAGAGAGCTGAATGATGTACGCCCTTCGGCATATGATGTCCCCGTTTGTTCCACATTTGGCAGTAATGAGGCCTTAATAACAAAATGAGTCCACATCATCCCTTGTGTTGTCTCATCACATTGGTCATAAGTAAGTTTATTGACAACCTTGCTAACGCAGCATACTTTATGACGTAGGTCAGCCTACTAGTTATATCCAAGTGCCCATGTGCAAGGAGGCCGATGTCATCAGCGTATACCAGATTCCCAAAGTTACTCTGTAGTCCCCACATAATTCCCCTGTTATCCTGCGATGCACGGATCATTGCGGCGTCAAGTAAAATGTTGAAAAGCAGTGGTGATAGGACACATCCTTGAAGCACACCTTTCTCTACAGGCACTCGGCCACTTAGATGTAGATTCGTTCCGTATTCGTCAGGTGGCACCGTTGTACAAGCCTTTGGTCAGCCGGATGATTTTGCCCGAGTCTCCTTAGCATTCTAGTGATTTTTAAGATTACATTGTGATTCATAGTGTCGAACGCTTTCTCGAAATCTATAAAGCACAGGTAGATAGATGTGCGCCATTTGGCGCAATGCTCCACTATTATGCGTAATGTGCTGACATGGTCGATGCACAATCGACATCCAGTAGAGACCCAATCCATTTTTTGCCGATGGCGATGTATTCGATTTGATTTCCGGTTGTGCGGTTGGATGGTATCCATGACACTATATGAATCACCTTATGAGGGAAGAGTGTGCCACCCAATTTTTTCAGTCCTTTTTAGTTTTGGGTTAAAAAGTGGAATATTTTGCACCATAGACGAAAGACGAAATAACTAAATAAATAAATATACGAGGTGGCTATTTATATTTCAGATCCTGGCAATACTAGTGATCTCAGATGCAAACGGAAACTTCCATTGAAAAATTTGAAATTTTCTAGCATAAACTTAAATAGAACATTTTCAGTTACGAGCACTGTTTGTTGTATTTACAGAGTGTTGAACAATTCATCTCGGTCAAAAAATGGAATTAACTTATGAACATTTTCGTGCAATGATTTTCTGCGATTTTCGGCGTGAATTATCGAGACAAGAGTGTCTCAATCAACTCGTTTAGCGGTTTGGTGATGAATCACCATCAAAAACCACTGCAAATCGCTGATACCAAGTGTTCAGTCTCGGACGCCGTTCGCTCCACAATGAATTTCGTGAAGGTCGTCCAACTTCGGTCGTTTTGCCGGAAAACATAGATGCTTTGCGTGAACTGATAAACCAAAACCGGCATGTGACATATCGTGAGACTTAGGCATTCTTGGGCATTAGCATGACAAGCTTCAATAAAAAATTCCATGTTCATTTGGCCGTGAAAAAGATATGTTCTCGTTGAATCCCAGATAATTTGACGAATGCTCAAAATGCTCGACTGGAGCAAGGAAATATTGAAAAATACAACCGCGGTAACTCAAATTCAGTGTACCACACTGGCGAATCATGGATCTAATCATATGAGCCCGAAACAAAACAGCAAGAACAACTGTTGTTGCTGGAAGAAGCACGTCGAAGCAAATGATCGCGTTTTTCTCAACTATGCAACTATCTGTTTGCCAAGAGTGTTCGAAGAATTTAGGAAAGACAACAAGAGAAAATTATCATTTTGCATCAGGACAATGCCAGCTCTCACACAGCAGCTAAAGCAGCTAAAAATGTGGATTTGATGAGTCGAACAGTCCTGACTTGGCACCCAATGATTCTTTTTTTGAGTGCGTGGTCAACGTTTTTCGAAACCCATGCTTAGGGTGTGTCTCAATCGGAGCTGAAAAAGTGCTTCGAAAATTGGTTTGAGCGAATGCAAAAATGTGTTGATCTACACGGAGAATATTTTGAAAATCAATAAACCCATTTCCAATGATAAATCATTGTTTTTTTATTGCTGGACCCGAAATATATATATCAACCCTCGCAATACTTGTGTACTTTACTTTACTACATCACAATTTTAAATTTTCCCGGAAAAGTATATTCCAGCTTTCAGGGTTTTCTCTAATAATATTTCGGAATAGTATGTAGCTTTTCACATTTTTCCGAAGCAAATGTTTTTTTTACTGAACGGAAGCAAAAGAAGTGTTGAATTAAACGTAGTAAAACCTCCAGTTAACGTACTCAAGATCCATCGATTTATTCGGAGAGATTTTTCCCAATAAGGAACACACAATTTTACATGCCGATATGTTGCAGGAAAGCTCCGAAAGGCGGAAACTTTAACCCGCACTAAAAAAAATTCTGATCAGATCTGGCAAAACGCCGATACACGTATATTTTTTTTAGACCTATCTACTAAAATCCGTTGACAGAACCCCATCACGACCATTTTAGTATCTCTGATACAAAAGTTGGGCGGCTTTCCGGCTGGCCGACTCGATATCTTCCGTATACCATAACCGATCTGAACCAAATTTGGTACTGATCAATATTTTGTGTAATTAAACTGTGTGTAATTTTATTAATTAATGGAAATATATCTATACACGGACAGCACTTTCGTGAGAAAAGACCAAAAAAAAGACCCGTGTCTCCCAGTTTTGCCCAAAGTCATGCACTTTTTTTATAGGCCTCAAAGATTTTGGGCCTCAGTGTCATTTTTGCAAAAATGTGACCATTTTGTCAGGCTCATATCTTGCAAACCTTTCGGAATGTTGATTTACTCTCTGAGGGAAAGTTGTAGCTGTTGTCATAAAGAACAAAACTGGTGAACATAAAGAATCATTCCTAGGAAGTTCATATGTTCTAGAACGTTGTTTACTGAGATCTTAGTTACATTTTTGCAGTTGATTGTTTCCTTGAATTTTGAACGGTTTGCTACCTATGGACCTGAACAGGGAAAAAGAGTGAACAAAATTTCCTTTTTTAAAGTTATTGACCTTGAAGATGAAGTTTTTTTTTGATTTTATATGTTCACAATTTTTGTTCTTTATGACAAGAGATACAACTTTCCCTCAGCGAGTAAATCAAAATTCCGAACTATTTGTAAGACATGAGCCTAACAAAATTATCACTTTTTTGCAAAAATGACACCGAAGCCCCAAATTTTTGGGGGCCCATAAGCAACAAGCGCATGACTTTGGGCAAAACTGGTAGACGCGGGTCTTTTTTTTGGTATTTTATCACGTAGTGGTGTCCGTACATGGTTATATTTTTTCGTGTTGCAATGTGTTATGAGTAGTACCTCCCATATAAATATTGGGCGGACAATTGGCTGGTAGATAGCTCCCCATAACCACTTAGGATCGTAATTAGGTTGGGTATTGAATAATATTTAGCGCAATGTCTCTTTGCTATTGAATATTGGCACATTTACCACCCTGATTCTTTCAACGTAAATGTGAATATATGATTTTTTTTTTTAATGGAACTCGGTCGCAATTGATGACTTCGGGTGAGGGTATGTTTAAGTCGGTTCAACCTACTGAAATTTCTGTACTGGGTTTTGATTTCATCATTGAAAGCAGCGTTAACAGACAGATGTTGTCCGATTGAATACGAAATATTCGGTTAAAAATACACGATTATTCATATTCAAACCTCCGCAGTGTGTAAGGCCCAAAAATATATACATAGTGTGTTTTCCGATGTTACAGCCTGCTACGTTCTTAACGGATATTTCTGAAATGTCTTTCAGTTGCGAATTTTGTACAGTTTTCTATTATATTATTGTTAGCAAGTTATGACAATTTTCTCATTTCTTTTAGTGCTTCGCCATTAGCAATTCACTCCCTACTGAGGTTTGATCAAACACGTGCAAAATAGACTTTATTTGTTCTTTCTTTCTTCCCTTAACTTTCTGACAGCACATTTGTTCATAAAGCAATGGTACAATAATGTGCAGCAGCTGTAAAAGTTTCACCGGAAACCTTCGAAAGTCACTGGACTAGTTGGAATTTTTATGGACAATGAGAAAAATATTTAGTTATAACAACTTGCCTTCTTCGAAGTGCTCAAATAATCATTGCAAAAATGCACACAAATAAATGCACTCCAACTCTTCATTACATTTCGATTTTTTAATGTGTGATCCCTTTTTTCCTTTGAGTTGTTTGGCATAATTGTCAATAACAATACATTCAGGTGATGTGTTTTGTACTTTTGATTCGAACCCTAGTTTTTATTGTCACCTGTCGTTTTTTCTTTCAATCTTTCAACTCCCACTGCATGGTCGACCAGCTTTGCTATCGATAACCACTGTATTTATCAGAAAAAGAGAAAACAGAAGTATTTTGGGACACGTGTTCGGATAAAAGAATCCTTGCCCATTTCATAAACAAATAAATGTCAATACTAATTATTATTTTACAAATATAATTGTTAGCATCTTGGTCTCATTATTAATATTTAATCCCTAAAAATTTAAACCTTTAATGAAGTATATATCGACATAAACTAAATTGTTTAAAGCTCTCAATTTCTATCGCAATAAAAAGGAACCATAAACAGGAGGTGACCAGTCAAACTGTGGATCTAAAAGTTTTCATGTTTGAAAGTTTTAGCTATTTAAAGTTCGAAAATTGCAAAAATTTAGATGAATGTGCTCATTATTACTTTAATATTCATCGTCCACGGTTTCCGGATTCTGGTTTGCAATTCACGGTAAAAAGTTTCAGTACACTTAGGATATTAATCCAGCGTATATATAAGTACAGTGACGTGGAAACTGTAACAGGGTTCACATAGTTTGGAAATAAATTTGTATATTTTAAATATTTGATTTAAAAAAAAAATAATAAAAAATTACATGAGGTATCAGGGGACACCCGGTTTGAACGAAGTTCCTTTCGCTAAGATATTGTGTACTAGTTATTTCCAACACGCCTAAGGCGCCTGTTGAAAAATACTGTAATTTAAATGGATCTTTAATAAAATATACTTTTTGTAAAATGATAAACTTTTTTTAAGAAACTTTTTATTTATTATATTTAAAAAATTATATATTATATTTAATTTTTTTTAAAAAAAAGTATATTTTTAAGTCTCTTTTGTAAGAACATGTATTATAGTTTCCCGAAAAGGACCCTTCTTTGATAAGAGGTACTACTTTTATTAAAAGCTAATGTTTTTATGTAAGAAAAGCCTAAGACTATGCATTTTTTACAAAGAAGTACTTTTTTAAGTACAGATACTTTACTTATTTTCAAGAACGATACTTATCTCAAGAAAAGAAAAGAAAAGGTATTATTTTATTTTTAAGAAAGGGTAATTTTAAGAAAAGGAATTTTTGTAAGAAAAGGAATTTTTGTACGAAAAGGTATTTTTTGTAAGAGAAGGTATTTTTTTTTTTTGAAGAAAGAATTTTTTTTACGAAAGAGAAGGTACAATTTTAAGAGTAGGTACTTATCGGTGGTGCAATGGTTAGTGTGCGCGGCTCTTGTACATGAGATCCTGGGTTCGAACCCGGCTCTGACCACCTCCAAATTTTCTTTCGGCGGCGGTCACTTCGCATAGTGATGGCGACACTATCGAGTATCTAGCCATGAAAAAGCTTCTCAAAATACCGTTTGGAATCAGTGTAAAACTGTAGGTCCCAATCAGTGAGTGAAAACTGGAAGGCGCTCAGCTCAGTGATTGGGAGAAGTTCTCCCCAGTCCCTTCATGGGGAGTAATGGGGAACCATTTATATATTTATTTATTACTTATCTCAAGTATAGTTATTTTGTTTTACAAAAAAGGTACTCTTTAAAGAAAAGGTAGTTTTTTAAGAAAAGGCAATTTGTTGTAAGATAATGTACTTTTGTAAGAAAATGTACCTATTTAAAAAATTACTTTTTTAAAGAAACGATACATTTTCTAAGAAAATTTGCCTTTTTAAGATAAGGTATTTCTTTAAGAAAAGGTATTTCGTTAAGTAAAGGTAGTCTGTTTAAGAATATGAATAGGTTTTTTTTGAGAAAATTTCGTTTTTTTAAGAAAGCGCCCTTATTTAAGAA
Source organism: Phaonia tiefii (assembly GCA_963931995.1). NCBI lineage: Eukaryota > Metazoa > Arthropoda > Insecta > Diptera > Muscidae > Phaonia > Phaonia tiefii. The sequence continues at coordinate 17,851,140 of OZ008368.1, read as the reverse complement.
AATGTTATTATTTTATACTTCTTTCACTGTGGCTTTTTTAAATTTACTTTTTATTCGGTTCAAACTACAATATGTAATAAATAGGCTCCACCTGGAAAATTTCCCTTTAAACAAGAAATATCCCTCCATATGTTATTCTAGACACAAACCAAACCAAAAGTACGAGTGCAAGAGTAAGTGTGCTGCCAAATGCAATTCCATGCTCAGGGTTGTACTTCATGGATTTGACAGTCTTGCGCTTTGGCTTTTCTAAATTTACTTTTGATTAGGTTCAAAACTGCAATATGTAATAAACACGCTCCACCTAGAAAACTTCCCTTTAAACCAAACCAAACCAAAAGTACCCAATATAGTTGATAATAAAGTAGTTAAAAAAAAGTAGTTAAAAATTTTTTCATTTAGCCCCCATCCCGCAACCTGTGTTAAGGAACTTCGTTCCAATAACTAAATCAAGTTAATGTTCTCTTGCGACTAAAAACAAAAGCTATTTGAATTATGTTTGACATATAGGACGTCTCAGTAAGATTGCACTTTAAATTTAGTATACTTTTTTTTATGCGAGTGGCAACTCTGAAATTTGGCAGCTGTCACATATGTTTATTCCGGATATGAAAAATGGACCGTTTTACGAAAGAACTACGCGTTATAATTGTGAAAAGTTATTACAAAAATTTGGAAAGTTATACTGTGACCGCTCGCAAACTTCGAAGAATTTTCAGGCGAGAAAGTGCACCTAATGTGACAAACATTCCATGAATGGTCAAAAACTGTGAAGAAACTGGGTCGGTTATGGACAGTAAGACTCCTGTGCGTCATGATACCGGTTGGACTCTTGAAAACACTGCTGCTGTAAACGACAGTGTCGCCCAAAGCCCGAAAACATCAATCGGTATCGTTCTCAACAACATCAAATTTCACGATCCGCTACGCAGCGAATTTTGACAAAAGACCTCCACCTTTAGGCGTACAAAATTCAGCTTGCTCAGCAGCTCGTACCAGCAGACCATGGCAAGCGCCGGCAATTCGATCAATGGGCAATGAAGCAAAGTGAAGTCAATGCAAATTAAAAAAAAATCATCTTCTCCGACGAAGCTCATTTCCATTTGAGTTGCTTCGGGAATACACAAAATTGTCGAATTTCGGGCTCAGAAAATCTTCATGCAATCCATGAGAAACAAATTCACCCACAACGAGCAACTGTCTGGTATGGATTTTGGTCTGCCGGAATGATTGGGCATTACTTTCTTAAAGATGAGACTGAAAGATGAGACTGAAATCGTTACAGGAACATGGTAAAGCAGTTCTTGTGACCTCAACTGAACGGCATGGATCTGGACCACATGTGGTTTAGCAAGACGGCGCCACTTGCCACACCGCGTATGAAACAATCGATTTATAGCATCAACGATTTCCAGAACAAATTATCTCTAGAAATTCTGATGTCAACTGGTCACCAAGATTATGGGATTTAACGCCGTGTGATTTCTTTCTATGGAGGTTTTTTGCGAATATACCAGTAACAAGAGATACAGCCACTTATCTGTGAAAAAGTCATGGAAAATTTCATGATAATAGTAATGGCCTGCCATCAGAGTCATGGGGGACATTTGCAGGATATTTTATTCCATACTTAGTTGGAACATGTCTTCATAATAATCCATTAAAAATCATAACTATCTCAAAAAATACGGTTTAAAATGTGAAAGCGAATTTTCACTGAGACACCCTTATAAAGTGAACAGTAGATAACTAATGTAATTAATACAAATCTTAAAATTTTGGACTCTGGTTTTATGGTAATTTATTCTTTTTCTGATACAATATTTTGTCCAGTAGCCTTGGACATTTTAAGAGTTTTTATACGGCGAGGCATGCTGTTGCAAAATTGTACAATCATTTCAAAATTGTTCCGCTGGAATCGCGTCCCAAGTATCTTTTAATCTATCCCACATCTCGTTTAAGCATTTTGGAGTATCTGGGTACTTAGCGAGCTAAGATTTTACGTAACTGCAAGAGTTTTCGGTCGGGTTTAGTAAACTGTTTAACCACTTTTCAACGATTTTGGCCGAATGTTTTGGGCCGTTGTCATGCTAAAAATCACCTTTCAGTTGCAAGACCCGTTTTTTCCAATAGCAGCTTTTAAGGAATTTGCAGAGTTGAGAGATCTTGGGCTTTTTCATAATACCTTCAGTTTTAACCAGTATACCACCTACGCCATATACCATTATGGATCCACCACCAAGTTCCATGGATTCATTCGGGGTAGCAGTATTTGGTACCAAGCAGGGCCATGGGACTATAATCAATATATTTTAGTCTCATCAAACCATATAACCTTAAACACAAGGCATAATTTTATCTTTATTATTTAAAACGAGTCGAATTTATTACTCTACCTTCTTCCAGTCAGCATCAGTCCAGTTTTCGTAGACGTTGGCGAATTTTTTACGAAGCTTTATATTCTTTTCTGATAAAAGCGATTCATTTTTCTTCTCTGCAACCTTAACACCCAACCCATTTGAGACTTCGATGAGCACTTCACTCACTGGCGTCAATATTCAAACGTTTATAGTGTCGCAGCTAACGTAGTTCCATTGCCACTTGTCACTGACGATATTTTTCTTCTGTTTTATTCTTTGGATTACTATATGACTTGTATTAAACACTCTTGTAACATTCCAAACAGAATTGTTATATTTTAATAATTCCACGTTTTCAAATAATATAGATGCTTCCATTTTTGATAAGCTCGTGGACAATAATGAGCAATTGAAAACAATGACTGAATATTTATGAGCTACGTAACGGTTACATTTGTTTCTGGATGTTTACATAGTTGAAGAGAGTGCAATATTGTAACATCGAAGTGAGTGCCTAATTGTAACATCGGGGCTTGTTTTAAACATAAATGTGTAATTGTTGTATATTTAAGTGTTCATTATGAAAGAGACCATATAAAGTTTTAAACTTCCATTATTGGAAACTGCCTTCCATTCTAACTCTAACTTTTATGTCGGTGACGACATTATCGCCTATGCCAACACCTTAACTGCCTCGGGAGTGTTATTATCCCAGACGCCGGTGATACCTACTAGAATAAATATAGCTGAAGGAACTTTGTCTGGCGAATTTACTTTTATACTTTCATTGGCTATTATACCACATCATGAGGTCAGATGCCTTACACATATAAATTAAAAACAACAAATAGCACCAAAGCTACGGAGGGGTTCTTCTATAGAGCAATGTTGTATAGAAACACCAACTCTCTCAGAAAGTTGATGGCAGTTGGTGTGTTGCAGATGCGCGGTTCGATATTGGAAAGTATTGCTTTAATAATACCAGATAGAGGCAATGGCTCAAACCATCCAACAATAAATAATAAATCAGCAACGCCATTTCGGTTAGTGCGTTAAAATGTTTATGTATATACAACACAAATATATACTAACAATAAAATATACCAAAAAAAGTCCAAAATACGATTAAATATCACCCTTTTTCATTAAAACGACATGAAAAATGCAAGTCAACAATTTTTGTAGTTCCACCTGGTGTAAGTCAATTTACATCAAATAACTCTCTATCGCACTGACCGCACCACGAATAATGTAAAAGGAAATGTCAGGTGAGAACAATGGCAGCTCTAGACGTCATTACTCTATGGGTTATTCGGCCTTAGTGGTCCTCTTTACCTGCTTCCATTGGGCATGTTATCGAAACCCATTCGCGCTGGCTCATCTTTGCCCATTCTGATAATATGGCCTAGCGAACGCAATTGACTTAATTTGATTCGCATAGTTATGTCTACGTCAAAAGACAAATGATATAGCTCTTGGTTCCAACGACTTCGGTACTGATTTTCTTTAAGAAACCCATCTATTTTACGGGGAATTTTTCGCTCGAATACTCCAGGTGGTTTCATCCGCTTGCGATATGATCCAAGTTTCTGACTCATATGCCAGGACAGGTAAAATGAGTCTGGCATAGCTGGATTTTGTCTGTCGAGAGATGGCTTTGTTCTTAAACTACTTGCTGAGCCCAATATATCTTCTCCCATTTATCTCCAAGCTGACGTTGTTGTTCTTGTTCACGGCGGATTCAAGGTAGACTAATTCATCTACCACTTCAAAATTAAATCGGTTGACTACGTGCAAGTGCGGACCAATACGAGATGCTTGTCGTTGACACCATCAATTTTGGCTTGCCCTCATTAACAACAAGACCCACCTTCGCTGATTCTTGAAAATACTGCAGTAAACTCTCGCAAATTTCGCACAGTGGTGTCTATGTCGTCAGCATACACCAGCATCATATTGCTATTTTTCGTATTTACTGCAGCTTTTCTCATTATTATCTACATTAAGATGTTGGAGGGATTCCACGAAAGTGTATCGCCTTGCCTCAATCCTTGTTTGGTATAGAAAGGTTCGGTGAGTTCTCTCCCCACATTGCTGCGTATAATGTTCCCCGTATGGGGCTATCGAAAACCCGTTTATAAATACAAAAAGACGGTATGTTTCGATTTGCTTTTCGTGTGTCTATTCCAGAATTTGACCCCTGAATATTTGGTTAGTCGTGGACTTCACTGTTGTCAACCCACACCGCATAATGCCCAATCAGGTCTTCAACAATTGACTTTAGTCTTTCACGGAATATGCTTTATAAGACCTTCTACGCGGTGGATAAAAGACTGATACTGCGATAGTTGTAACATACACACGGATAACCCTTTTTGAATACAGGACCTAACACACTGAGATTCCAAACGTCAGGCGCAGATTCCCCTAACCATATACTGCATATAAGGTGGTACATGTGGGTTAGCAGTCCTTCGGCACCTGCGTTAAAATGCTCAGCGGGTTACCCATCCACAACAGATCCTTTTTAATTCTTAAGACGGGAGAATGCCGACCTATTCTTGCCTTCCCTGGACTGGGGGTACAATCTACACCGTTTTCCATAATCACAATCTCCACATTTTCAGCACACACTGCTAGTCTGTCCCCAGACTCCCATTCTCGTCCTTAAAGGAAGGCAGCCCATTTTGCGGCCCGTTATTGGATATTCATCCTGCACATTTCGGTCTTTCACTCTCCTTCTGCTCCCACTACCATTTTGGCCTCCTAAATAGTTGATTTTGCTCCCTTCTCAGCCCCTTTTACCACACATTCGCAGCACGCGTACACTCAAAATATTTTTGGTGTTAGATACACGAAAAATTGAGTATATTCCACTAAAATATTCGTGGTTTTGCCGGCACGAAATGATTTGTAAATTGAACACAAACATTCGTTCAAATAACGAAATATATGCATATTCTTTAGTTCGTAAAATAAACGAAAATTTGTTTTTATGAATAATATTTAGTAATTTATTGTTTTTTCTTTCGTTTATTTTACGAATCGTTCTGCATGATAAACGAATGGCACGTATATTTACTAATTTTAATTTTTATTTTTCGTTTATTTTACGAATTGTTCTGTACGAAGTACGAATATCATTTAAATTTAGGGATATATTGTCCTTTCTTTCGCTTTATATACAAACTGTTCCGTATGATGTACGAATGTCATTTACATTGGGTAGTTTACTGCTTTTTCTGTCGGTTATTTTACGAAACGTATTGTAAGATGTACAAATTTCATTTGTAAATTGCACGTACCAATTCGTAATATATGTATGTCTACTCTTATATTACTTCCTGAACAGATATTTAAAAGAACATTTTGTTTATTTTACATAAATTGTTGTTTTTTTACACTAATTCGGTAATTCTTTTTTTGATAATAACAAATATAATTATTTCAATTTTTAAAAAAAGAAACAATAAAGTAAAATCTGTAAATAGTTTGCCATTGATACTATTATTAGCTTGTTAATTCAGTGTTATTCTGTATTGTTGTTTCTGAAAGGGAGGAGTTTTAAATAAGAATTTGTTTTATTATTTTACTTTAAAATATTACCTTATATACTTCTATTTCATGAGATATACTTACTTTTATTGACTATATAACAACCTCATGAGGTCAGACGTCTTACACATATTAATTAAACAAACAAATTAAACAAATTTCAACATATTCTTCCAACTGGCTCTATCCTTCGCTTTTTCTCGCAAGTTGGTAACACCAAGGATACGGAGGGATTCTTCTGCGTGGTCTTTCCAGCGGAGTCTCGATCATCCTCTTTTCCTGCTTTCATCGGGTACGTTATCGAAAACCTTTCGCGCTGGCTCATCTTCATCCGTTCTGATAACATGGCCTAGCCAACGCAATTGGCCTACTTTGATTCGTCTAGCTATGTCCACGTCAGAGTACAGATTATATAACTCTGGGTTCCAGCGACGTCGGTACTCGCCGTTTTCCCTAACAGGACCATATATTTTACGGAGAATTCTTCTCCCAGGTGTTTTTCATCCGCTTGCGATATGACCCAAGTTTCGGAGCCATATGTCAAGACAGGTAAAATGAGAGTCTGATACAGTCCGTCGAGAGAGGGCTTTGTTCCTAAACTGCTTGCTGAGCCCAAAATAACATCTATTTGCAAGAACAATTCTCCTATCTCCAGCCTGACGTTGTTGTCCTTGTTCACGGCGGATCCAAGGTAGACCAATTCATCTACCACCAAAATTAAATCGGTTGTTCAGGTGCGGACCAAGTCGAGACGTTTTCTAGTCGTTGACACCATAAATTTTGTCTTGCTCTCATTAACAGCAAGGCCCACTTTCGCTGATTCTTTTTCGATTCTTGACAATACTGCAGTAACCTCTCGCAAATTTCGCCCAATGATGTCTATGTCGTCAGCATACGCCAGCAACATATGGCTTTTCGTGTTAATGGTCATGTTCGTATTTACTGCAGCCTTTCGAATTGTTATCTCCATTAAGATGTTGAAGAGATTGCAAGAAAGTGTGTTGCCTTTTCTAAGTCCTCGCTTGGTACAGAATGGTTCAGTGAGGTCTTTCCCCACTTTCACTGCTGATTTGGTGTTGGTCAGCGTCGTTCTACAGAGGCGGATCCATTTGCCGGAATACCAAGTTCAGACATAGCTTCGTACAGTTTTCCCCGTATGGGGCTATCGAAAGCAGTTTTGTAATCGACAATGTATGTATTGATTTGCTTTTCGTGGGTCTTTTCCAGGATTTTGCGTAGCATGAATATTTGGTCAGTTGTGGACTTGCCTGGTCTGAAACCACACTGATAAGGTCCAATCAGGTTTTCAATAATTGGCTTTAGTCTTTCACATAATACGCTCGACAAGACCTTATACGCGATGGATTAAAGACTGATACCGCGATAGTTGGAACAGACGCACGGTTCACCCTTTTTGAATACAGGACATAATACATTGAGACTCCATTCGTCGGGCATGGATTCCCCCAGCCATATACCGCATATCAGTTGATGCATGTGGGCTATCAGTCCATGGCCACCTGCCTTAAAAAGTTCAGCGTGTAGGCCATCCGCACCAGCGGCTTTGTTATTCCTCAGGCGGGAGATCGCCGTTCTAATCTCGTCTTGGTTGGGGGGAGTACAATCTATACTATCTTCCACTATCATTACCTCCTGATCTTCAGTGGAAGAATCTGAGTGGAGTAGTGCTGAAAAGTGGTCTCTCCACATTTTGAGCACACATTGCTTCTCATTCACCAGATTCCCATTCTCGTCCTTGCAGGAGGCCAGCCCATTATTAGGCCCGTTATTCGATCTTCTTACCCTCTGGAAAAACTTTCGGGATCCACCATTCATCCTGCACATTTCGGTTCTTTCACTATCTCTCTGCTCCCACTGCCAGTTTTTCCGCCTAAATAGTTGGTTTTCCTCCCTTCTCAGCTTCTTGTACCGCTCACTGGCAGCACGCGTTTTAACTGACTGTTTCGTTGACATACGTTCATCGCCTTTTTCATCAGTTGCAATGCGACGTTCTTCGTCATACCATGGCTTATCCTTCTGTGGTTTTTGATAGCCAAGTTCAGTCCTTGCAGCGATTTCCAAAGAATAGGAGATGTGCGTCCATTGCGCTTCTGGATTTTCGGGACAGGGGTATTCTGCTCTAGCAGGAGAGAAAGTTTCTTTCGATAGGACATTGATATCTCCGGTACTTGTAGCTTGTCAATATCCAGCTTTTCCTGTGTTCGGCTTCGTACGTTTTTCGTCCTGCTCAATCTCGTGCGAACTTTCGCAGTCACGCAGTGATCTGAGTCGATATTGGCATCTCGAATCATACGTACATCCATTACACTAGAAGAGTGCCTGCCATCTATTACCAAGTGTTCAATCTGGTTCTTCGTCCGTTCATCAGGAGATATCCAGGTCGCCTTATGAATGCCCTTATGCTGGAATCTAGTGCTACTAACTACCATGTTCTTTGCAGCGGCAAAGCCTATCAGTCGTATTCCATTATCGGAGGTGGTATCATGTCGACTGTGATTACCGATGGTTGGTCGAAAGACACTTTCCTTTCCCAATTTGGCATTAATATCACCTAGAATAATCGTAATGTTGTGGTCAAGGCAGCGTCCATATACTTCCTCCAGGCGCTCATAAAATGTTTCTTTGGCCTCATCACCTTTAACCTCTGTCGGTGCGTGCACTCAAATTAACGAGATGTTGAAATATTTCGCTTTGATGCGAATTGTGGCTATGCGTTCACTCACTGGGTTGAACCTTGAAATTACGTACCGCAGTCTTTTGCCAACTATAAATCCGCACGCGAATTTGTGCTTTCGCTTATGGCAGCTGTAGTAAATACAAAATTGCGTTTTATTAAATTACAAGACTTGTCAGTGGCGGAGACTAGTCAAGTACTTTTGAGCGAACCGGCTTAAAGCTTTCGCAGAAAAAAGTCTCAGGAAAATGTATAAAGGCTGGGAGGTAAAATAAGATGTCTGTCAAAGGCCTATGGAATAAAAGAAAACGATAAGAGGTCACTAGAACGGTCAAAATACACTTGGAAAGAACTATTGAAAACGACAACACGAGTGAGATGAAAGTCATTGCACAGAATTGAAATAGATAGCGCAATTTTGTGGCGCGTTCAGTGGGATTCACAGGAAATGAAGAGATACACTTTTGGCCAATTCAGAAAAGCCATTCTCGCGAACAAGTGTTGTTTGCCTACATTTTACCTTATCATCGTGGAAAATACCGCTAAAGACATTTTAAAAAATTATCCAAAAAATACCCGTATTTAAACAGTTTTCATTGCTGTCAATATATTCAAATGATAGGAATGAATAACGAAGGAGAAACAATAAACTTCCTTTAAATAAGAATAAACCTCCAATTTCTTCTTCTGTCGTACTTTCTTCTCCCTCATGTCTTCCTAATTAATTTTCGTAAATTCATCATCATTTTAAATTTAGCACTGCATATGCACGTTCTATACCTTCCATTGCATCCTTTTTATCCTTTTTTCGCTTGTCGCTTTGTGATGTTTGTGAGATACTTTACCCTTGTCAAATAGTTAAATCAAAATACGTAAATTGATGACTTGTTCAGCATTCATTCTTCTCTTATTAGCTTTTCTTAGGGACTCTTTAATGCCGAAAGGTAGATTCGAAGAAAATGACAACTGTTGATGGATTGAAAGGTTCATCAGAGTGTTTTCACCTGGTTGGTTCCCTATCGCTGTCATGACAAAGAGGCATCAGTCAATTATTAGAACAATAAGTTAAGAAAAATGTTACCTTTTTCTAGAACGCGAAACAATAAAACTGAAAGCTTCTCTGCTGTTTATTGTTGTATTGTTTCTGTGCAATACCTTAAAATTAACAATTTCAGATTGTAATTATTAAGTTATGAAATTGAATTTTTTTCTGTACAACAAATCTAACGATTCAGTGTGACTTTCAAAGGACAATACATTTGTATCTAATTAATGTGTAAGATACTTATGACGACAAAGACAAAGGCGCTGAGACAGTTAAATGTTTGTGAAATTTCTCAATATAAAATCGCAATGACATCATTATATATCTTTCATGTGTCTGAACAAACTAAGTCATTTTTCTTTATAAAAAGTTAATACTCAACAATATTTTATAATTTACGGTCTAAAAATTGGGTTAATTTTGATATATGTACGTATGTATGTAGAATGTGAAAATACCACATATATCATTAACATTTTTTTTTTGTTCTATATCTCCGAAAAACATTCATTCTGTTTGCGGCTGTTACTTTTTTTTATCAGGAAGTTTACGAATCCCCCATAAACAATACTTTACAAGCAAGGAAGCCCTTTTCTGTATGACTTTTTTTGTGTTTGTTACAGCTTTGTTGAACAAACAAAAACGACAAAAGTGCAACATTCACTCATTCATTCTTGTGGTTGTGCTGGTATTTATGCTGTATTACAAGAAAAAAGATGTCGCAATTTTCAACGTGGTCGCCTGAAAGATACCTTCAAAAATATATATGAGAGAATGATGAAAATTTTTTATTAAATAAAATTCGGAGTTTGAATTAGTATTGCCACTGGTCGCAAGCCAACTAAAAAAAATATCTGTTCAAAATAGAGGGTAGACTAAGAAGGTTATGATACTAAAATTACACAAAAAATGAGGTAATTACTAATATGAAGTTGTTCTATGTGAACTGAAATTAAGTTTCTGTTTCCTTAGAATTAGGAACGCATTGTACATAAAGTGATATTTTATTAAATAACGTAAACATTTCTTAAACTGCAGTGCAACCAGTGCCGTATTTCCTTATAGGCTGAACACATTAATAAAACAAACAACAAATAAAATAAAAAACTATTTAACATATTTCTCCAACTGGTCTATGTATTCTGGGGGATTCTTCGGCCTGGTCTTTCCATCGGAGTTTTACACATCCACTTTTCCTGCTTCCAGCGGGCACGTTACACTGTGTTTAATTTTTTAAATCATGGAAATATAACCATATACGAATACCACTACGTGATAAAAGACCCGTGTCTCCCAAGTTTCCCCAAAGTCATGCACTTTTTTTATGGGCCCCTAAAGATTTGGGGCCTCGGTACCATATTTACAAAAAAGTGATAATTCTGTCAGACTCATATTTTGCAAACCGTGCGGAATTTTGATTTACTCTTTGAGGGAAAGTTGTAGCTCTTGTCATAAAGAACATGCGAAATCAAAAGACTTTATCTTCAAGGTCAAAATATCAAAAAATTTGATTTTTGTTTACCTTTATTCTCCTGTCCAGGTCCATAGGTAGCAAACCGTTCAAAATTCAAGGATACTATCAACTACAAAAATGTACGTAAGATCTCAGTTAAGTTTCAGTCTCAGTTTTACTTTACTTTAACATTGAAATACTATGCTATCTCACCGGCCGCAGCACCAATGCAGTAAACTTAGCACACGCAACAAGGAACGCAGCACACAATATAAAGGGACACGAAGCACAGTGGGCTCGTGCTCGGCAAAAGGCGCGCGTATAGTAAAAAACATACTGTCGATTTTTTCGCGTTCTAATGTCGTATTCTTTAAGCCCAGTTATTATGAAGGTCAGAAATTGTCACATGAAGGTCATTTGCCTATGGTGTGATGTGTAAAATTAACATCAGTTCTTCAGTTTTTAATTTTTTACGTTTTTTCTTGTTTTTGAAAATTCGTAAAAAACATCATCTTGTATGCAATGATGTGCGATAAAGTTTTTTTTTGAGGAGAATAAAGGTCTAAATTTACTTTATAATCCCACAAAGTTGCATGAACCCATATATGCATGGATATACATAGATAAAATTGTTTTTTTACAATTAAAAAGATCAAAACTTTTTTGTGCAGTGGAGTGCAGCGATGAGGTTTGTACGAAAAAAAAGTTCAAACATTCAAAAACATGTCGTCAAATTTCCAGTTGCCGAAACCTGCAGGTTTGGAATTGGTGGAGGTCCAAACATTTGCATTTTTATAAAATAACGAAAATCAAATATTCATACTTTTAGTTTCTGATAAAATAAAATATTCCAACGTGTTAAAAGGATAGTGTTTACGTACTGAAATGCTTTTTTATTGCACCACATATCGCACCTGTTCAACAAAAGAGTATTAACTCAAAATTTTGAAATTTGCACTTTTTATTAAAAAACGATATACAATGATCAACTCTAACCACTGTAAATATCACCCTCTGTTTTGTCTACTATTTCTTAAAAAAAATACTGTTATTTTGCTCTTCATGTTTTCAGAGTACCTACTTATGCATCAACAAAAGAAATATATTTTTAGTTGCAGTCACGTGTCTCGGTTTGTTTATGCATTCAGAGGAAGTGTGTAATAGTTCAAATTTGATATTGTACATACATTAAAAAAATGGAGAAAGCAGGTAACATTATGGTTTTCTTATTTTATATTGTTGTTAATAGATGTTTTGTGTTAATGAACTATGAGATTCTGATAAAACTCGGTTTTCAGATTTAAGGAGGTTGTTTTTCTACCAAAAATTTTACGCCAAGTCGAAAAGTAATAAACAAGTGATTGGTGAGATTGAAACTTGGGTCGTCGAAAATGGGTTTTGTCTGCAAGAGAATGTAGCCAAATGGTTTATCAAAAATCTAAAATCCTTCTGGGACAAGTGTCACCGAACAAATAAAGGCTTCGAATCCAAGTACCAATATTGGTTGAATCAAGATTTGTACGAAAGAAAACCAGCTGCCACAAAGCGTTCCCTTTTTCAAATCCTGGGGTACGGAAAGATTTCGAATCGCTGAGTGACTCGCAAAAAAGACGAAGGACAGAAGGTGACTAATGATTATATTGTTTATAATAAATTCAAATTCATATTTTATTATACATTTGCATCAAAAAAGTTCGAAAGAGCTGGTAATTGCAGCAAGACATTTTTAATCGATTTTTAATGACATCAGATTTGAGAGCATCAACAAAAATAAAGAAACAGAAGTAGGAACTGCCTCTTGCTGTCGGGAGTCTCTTGAAAAATTCCGCTGAAATTGAGAATAGTAATAGTGAGGAGGAAATATAACGCAAGTCTTGTGCTAATAAAAGTACAAATTTCACTATTTTGACTGAAATTTTAGAATTGCTGTTAAAACTTTCAAATGATCCAAAACGTACACTTTGATCGTTAATATTTGGTCTTCTTACTTGTTAATTTATAGATCGAAGAGTTAATTATTTATTACATATTGTTGGATATAGAATAAAAAATATATTTTTACTACATTGTTGTTTTTCTTTAAAATTTAGAATCAATATATCTTGAAAAACCTCTATAAACATACCAAGTGGCTTCTAGTAATGAAATTCAACAAAACTCGACAGTGGCGCCACCTATAATTGTTCAAAATTTGTTTCTGACCTCAATTTTAAACTCAGCGACCTCAAAAACCCATATAATCACATCAAATAGCAGATTCTACTTGAATTAATCTAAAAATCGACGGTGACGCCACCTATAATAGTTCAAGATACGTTTTTGACCTCATATTTGGAATGACCTCATATTTGGAATATATTAAAATTAATATAAAAAATCGACGGTGGCCCCACCTATAGTTGGTTAAATCACATTTTTGACCTCAAATTCGAAATCAGCGACCTCAAAAACATAAATAAGTGTTTGTATAGAAATTTTAATATGATTTCTGCGTCCGTAAATGCGTATGCGCGCGTTTTTCCGAACTCGAGCCCACTGTGCGACGCTCACATCGTGGCATTACACAGCGCGACGTCAACGAGGGCTGAGCGGTGAAAGTTATAGAGAAATTGCTACAGCATAATTCGCACACAACACTGGCAGCTGACAATTTCAATATGCAGTGTAAAAATATTGATTTATTTTGCTACGTTTACGGTCATAAAATCAGAAAAAAAGTTCTACAAGATTTCAAAAGGAAAAGAATCTTTTAAGTAGTGAATTCAAGAGTGCATATAAGTTGCTTTTCGACAAACTAGACTTGACCGGTGAAAATTACACACCTAATACAGTGTCTCGCCAATGTTATAACACTCACATGGCATGTTGCATGTGTCGAACCGAAAATCTTCCATTTCGCTAGCAATGGGTATTAACATGAAACATTGAAAGATATAATGAAAAAAATCCAATACTACGAAAATAAATAGAAGATTTGCTGTGATTTGAAGGTCATCAACATTTTGAAAGGGATCATCGATAAGGTCGGCATTCCAAAGTAAAGTAAATTAGTATATCACGATCGCTTTTTTGCAAAAATGACACCGAGGCCCTAAATCTTTGGGGGCCATAAAAAAGTGCATGACTTTGGGCAACACTGGGAGACACGGTCTTTTTCTTTTTTTGTCTTTTATCACGTAGTGGTGTCCGTATATGATTATATTTTTTCATGTTGCACTGTGTTATCCAAAACCTTTCGCGCTGGCTCATGTTCAACTACTCTGATAACATATCTAGCCTACGCAATTTGTCTAATTTGATTGGAGTGGCTATGTCCACGTCAGAATTCAAATTATATATCTCTTGGTTCCAACGACGCGGTACTCGCTGTTTTTTTTTAAAGGACAATACATTTTACGAAGAATTTTTCTCTCGAATACTCCCAGATGTTTTTCATCCGCTTGCGGTAAGACCCAAGTTTCAGAGCTATATACCAGGACAGGTAAAATGAGAGTCTGGTGTAGCTGGACATTTGTCTGTTGAGAGAGGACTTTGTTCCTAAATTGCTTACTGAGCCCAAAATAGCATCTATTTGCAATCACAATTCTCGTAGTTATCTCCAAACTGACATTGTTGTCTTTGTGTGTACATAAAATCATGTATCACTTGAAAATTATATCGGTTGTCGACGTTCAAGTGCAGACCAAGGCGAGGGGTTTGTCAAGTCTTTGACACCATCAAGCAAGACCAACCTTCTCTGATTCTTGAAAATACTGCAGTAACTTCTCGCAAATTTCGCCTATGTCGTCAGCATACGCCAGCAACATATAGCTTTTCGTGTTGATGGTCTTGTTCATATTAACTGCAGCTTTTATCAATAGTATCTCGATTTCGATTTTGTAGAGATTCTACGAAAGTGTATCTCGTCTCAGTCCTCTCTAGGAATGCACTGAATATAAATCGGTAATAAGGTAAACATTTCTCAAATAACCAGGTCCAGATTTAGACATTGGCTGAATAAAGCTGCAGGCTACACTCAACACAATGCATACCCCAAATTTCAAATTGAACTGAAAACTAGTTCAGACTCAATTCGTGTTAACTGGTTCTTATGTATATTACGAATTTAAATTTAAATTGTGTAAATTTTTCTTGTCGTACAGTGTCGCCCTTATTTGTATGGGGATTTTTTAGTGTTAAAAATGTTTTGCTCCCACACCCCAGTTTTACTGATTTCATCTAAAAATTGGTGTGTGCAAAGTTTTCTCCCGATCAAATTACTCAAGCTCTCCCTAGTCCCCTCGTGGGATGTAACAGGAAACCATTTATTTATTTATTTTTTATCAGAAGAACTGAAGTGGCCAACATGATGACAGCATTGAATTCTTGTAATGGACAACTACAATTCACGCTCGAAGAGGAAAGGGACAAAAGCCTACAATATTTGGACAGTTTGGTTATCAGACCAGAAAATGCTCTCAAAATGGACTGGTGCCAAAAACCTCCAGCGTTGGGACGATTGATAAATTATCATTCCAAACACCCAAGAAGGACAATTATTATCACTGCGAGCAACTTCATTAAGAAAGTTATGAAGATAAATGCCGCTGAATTCTACAAGACGAATAAGGGAAAAATGGTGGAAATCCTTAAATTGAATAGCTTCCGCAGGAAATCCTTAAATCACGGGCTGAGACGAGCAAGCCGACTGAGCGTCGTACTGAATCTGACAGAAAGTATAAAACCACAACGTATGTTCCGGGTTTCTCTGAAAGATTGAAACATTCCAATATATATGACAACGAAAATAATGAATTGGCATTGAAATCGAATTTAACCGTGAATAGTTTATTTAGCAGGACAAAGTCTATTATTCACAAAAATGACAAGCCAAACGTTGTGTACAAATTCCATGTAATGGTGACAAGTCCAACATATGCCAGAAAGTATATGTTGGTACTACAATGAACAAATTGAAAACTAGAATATGCACATAAGTCGGACCAAAAAACTCATTATAAGCCGATAGAACAAAAGACAGCACTCGCAGCCCGCTGTCCTTTAACTGGACACAAACCTAATTTTTGATGAAGTGGAAATTCTGACTGAAGAGAAAAATTACTCAAGACGCCTCTTCCAGGATATGCAGCATATAATTGACGTTCCATCGGAGAAAAGGCTTAATTTCAAACGAGATACAGATCAATGTGCACAAGTGTATAGACACACAATTGACAAGTTCAAGAGAAGAACAAATCAGTTGGCATAAGCCTGCGGAAAAACTTGGACGCGCTTGTGCTATCTCAAGATGTAATTAAAATTAATCGATCTCCCTTTGGGGAAAATATATTTGTTTATGTTGATTCATGTTTGAACTGTTCAATAATAATTAAGTGTCATTTGTGTTTATTCTTGTTTTATCAGATCCTTGAAAATGATCAACGAAGTTGGTCGAATTATTGGAAAATATTGGAAATATTGGAATCCGTTGACAGAACCCCATAATTTTTTTGGTGTCGCACAGTGCTATTAGTGTCGTAACAGAGTGGTACTTAATCTATCAACTGTGAATTTTGTTCTTCTTTTTTATTTTATTGTTCAAGCTCAAGACCATTAAATATCTCTATAAATAGCGATATAGTTGTTCAAAGAAGGAGATGCTTTGCAAATACATCACACTAAATGCAAACGAAAAGTCTGAATTGAAAATTTTCCAATATGCAAGTGTTCGAAAAATATCGCAAGCAAAACACACAAGAAAACATTTGCAAACAACTTCTTTCCATCTCCAGAGCCCATTAGAAATGATTTTTGTTGTTGTCTAAAAGACAACACAATGTTTACAGGCAATTGTTATTGCTTGTTGTTTCGTCGTACTCTACGTTCCTCAGGGATGATTTTTTTATATTTATTCGACCATTTTATTGGTGCTTTTTTATTTTATTATTCAAGCTCAAGACCATTTAATAACTCTATAAATAGAGATATAGTTGTACCAAAAAAGAATATGTTTTGCAAATTCCAAAAAACCGCTGACGAAGATCTGTGGCGAGATTTGAAATAGCTACGCGGTTTGCCGGGAATCTTGAGGATGCATTTGCAAAACATCTTCTTTTGTGAACAACTGTATCTATATTTATAGAGCTATAGACTGGTCTTGCGCTTGAAGAATAAAATAAAAAAGTACCAATAAAAAGTCCCAACAAATATAAAAAATGTCCTTCTTCTTTTATTTTACTATCTGCAACATTAAGTGGATTTATTAAAATGTGTGTCCGCGATTATTGATCAAGCGATATTACGAGCCGAATTCGTGTAGAGTGTGGGGTACTACCAAAGCCCAATGGCAGCCCAGCAAAACACAAAGACAAACTCTGGCGACACAAAATGCATTTCCAAGCAGAATAACTACTACTAAAGTTACAGTTACTTACAGAGTACTCACATGTACAATTAGCTCTTGTTTTTGGTCGTTTTGTATTTTTTGTGTGTGTGTTGTTTTTGTTGTTGCTGTTGTTGTTGTTAAATACCCACTCACTTCCGTTTGTTATATTTTATATTCCTCCGACAACAACTTTTTGATTAATTGTGTGTTGTGTGGTTTTTGTACACAGATACGACGGATACATTCAATGTTACTCTGCGTGCTCTCCTGTATGAGGACGACTGAGCCTGCCTACTATATCACAGACCTTATATTGTGATAGTTGTAGTGCAAGTCGTATGTGAATGCCACTATAGTCTTAAGCATAAAAACAAGGAAGTGAGTTGGTTTTTGTATAATTGCAATACATATGAGTATACAAGTATTCCAGTAGTCATATTGGTATGCATGCATGCACCTACGAGTATTTGCGTTTGTGTGTGTGTGTGTGTGTGTGCATTCATTCATATGCGCTGCAAGTGAAATTTGTACATTCTCATAAATAAATTCTACTACTATTCACAATCATGCAGACATTATGCAAACAAAACGCACATACAGGCGGAAAACAGCAAGAACTGAAACTATTTTTGTTCACAAATCGCTTGAGAAATAACAACACCCCATGGAGGAAATTTGCATAAAACATAAATTCACAATAAAGACATTTCTATTTTATTTTAAATGTCAGCAGTGGGTGCATGTATGTATTTACGACAATCTCATATCATGCAGTACATTTAAATCTTAATGTTAACTTGTGCAGAGGCATGTTTAATTATAAAATTATATAGAAAATAAGCAAGTGGCTGTGGTAGTAAATACACACAATTTCGAAGCAACAGCAGCATTGATAAAAGATTAACTGAGCGCTTATATTATAAGTAGAATACTAGTTGTTCGTCATGCCAAACGTTGAAAAACTCTTTCTTAAAAGATTAACTAAAATAATAGATGGACGGAACCTTATTCCAAAACACCAATTTGGCTTTCGCCACAAACATTCCACCATTCAGCAGATTCACAGAATAATACACTCTGTTGAGAAAACCATTGAAAATAAAGAAATTTGTTCTGCAGTCTTTTTAGATCAGTGTAGGGCAAAATCTCAAAATCGTATCACCGGCAGTGTTTTTTTTAGTTTGAAAATCTTTTTTCCGCCCAAAATTTCCCCAAAAAAGTGCCCAAAATCAACAATTTATACCCAAAAATTCAAGAGTTGATAAAGTATACCCTGACGTTATATATTAAAAGTGAGGAAATTTTTTTCTTTTTGACTCCTCACTTTTCCAAATGCTAAAAAGTGTACTCTTTTGCAGCATGAAGATGTTGGAAAAATAAAAAACTTTTTTTTTTTAAATTTGTATATATATGGCAACGGAAAATATGAATTGCCGTTGAAATCGAATTTAACCGTGAATAGTTTATTTAGCAGGACAAAGTCTAGTATTGACAAAAATTACAAGCCAAACGTTGTGTACAAAATTCCATGTAATGGGTGACAAGTCCAGCAATGCCAGAAAGTATATGTTGGCACTACAATGAATAAATTGAAAACTAGAATATCTGCTCATAAGTCGGACCAAAAAGCTCATTATAAGCCGATAGAACAGAAGACAGCACTCGCAGCCCGCTGTTCTTTAACCGGACACAAACCAAATTTTGACGAAGTGGAAAATCTGACTGAAGAGAAAAATTACTCAAGACGCCTCTTCCAGGAAATGCTGCATATAATTGACGTTCCATCGGAGAAAAGGCTTAACTTCAAACGAGATACAGATCAATGTGCGCATGTGTATAGGCACACAATTGGAAAATTCAAGAGAAGAACAAATCAGTTGACATAAGTCTGCGGAAATACTTGGACGTGCTCTGTATTATCTTGTTTGAATATGTTGATTCTTGTTTGAATTGTTCAATAATGTTTATGAATACTTTGTTTATTCTGGTTTTATCAGAAGTTGGTCGAAATATTGGAAAATATTAATAAAATTGTAAGAAGAAATACTTGAAGTGTTTTCTTTTAATTCTTATAACCTTAAGCCGAAATAACTGAAAACTAAAATTAGTATTTTTTTAAAAAATTTTTCTTTGTTTTAGAAATTTGTATTTTTTTTTAAATTTGTATATGAATAACATGAAATAAAAAAAAAACAAATTACATTACATACATTTAAACAAAAATCAATGATCCAGTCTTTTTTTTTATAAAATTAGTTAAAGTTGTGCTTTGGTTATATAAAATAAAATTAAAAAACAATTCAAATAAATATTAAGGAATTCATTATATGTATTAAATACATTAAAAAAAATCAAAAATTCAGTCTTTTTTTTTTGTTTTTTATAAAATTAAAGTTGTGCTTTGGTTAAGGAATTCAATGTATCTATTAATTACATTGAAAAAGGCAAATCAGCAATTTTCCAGTCTTGCAAAATAGCGCTCTATTTGTTTTTATGGCTTTATTTCTAGCATTCAAAATAAGTTCCTGGCCATATTGGAGATCACTAAAGCAGATGCAGTTTCCATTTATAATTTAATGAAAGACGTTTTTCTTCTTGCAATATTCGCGTAACAAATTTGATTGGTTTGGCAACAGATAGTGCGACTGTTATGGCTTGCGATATTGGCGGACTTAAAGCTGTGAGAAAAAAACGAATTATTTAATCACATCATGCTTGATTGATGACAAATTTACCTGGGAGCTGCTACCTTACCACTGTTTTCTGTTGGTTGAATTTTTGATTTTTTGGATATGAACCTACAATAGATTTTTATTAATAAATGCTAATTATTCATGAAAAAGTGTTTTTACTTACTTATCTATTGGTTTTCAACTATTTCGACGCTGTTGCACAAACATTCACAGAAAATAAACAAACACATTGAGAAAATACGCGAAGAAGCATCACAGAGTTGTGTTTGACGTCGTTCATAATTAATAACCCGCTAGCGGATTACGTAAATTATTGAAATGTAAAAAGAAAAAAAAACTCAATATGTCAAAACGGCAATATGTAAAAAAAAAATATAAAAAAAAAATTATCAATATGCCGCACAAAAAAAAAACCCAAAATCCGCCCAACTCATAAATTTTACATTTTTTATGCCCACTTTTCGGCATAAATGCCCACTTTCAGCAACACTGATCACCGGTGATAGGAAAGAAAAATGCTGCCGACGCTCTGCTTACACACGAATAGTATAAACAATGCAACGACTACCTCGATTTCGTTGTACCAAAGAACGCATCGTGGCAATTGAATTCAATTCAGTTGCTCGTCAGCATTCATGCAAGTCAGACCTTGTTTCGCTATTTCACTTAACACTTGTCTGCAAAAAAAAACATGTTTCATGAAGAGTGGGAGAATGATTATTTTGTTAATGAAAATGTTGAGGGTGAAGCACAATGTTTGATATGCCACAGCATTTTCACGGGCTTTAATTTACTTTTCGTAATAAAGCGACATTATTTTTATTTGCATTCAGATCATGGTTCTTTAGGGGGAAGGAAGAGATATTTATATGATAATGATATATTATAATGAACTACAGTTGCGATTTGTCGCTTCCACTTGAAATGGGAAACGTTTTTTGGAAAGCGGTTTCTGAGAAAAAATATCCTATTCTCAAACAAGAAATTTATAAAATTTATTCAATGTTTGGACTACTTATAATTGTGAAGCATCATTTTCGACTTTACAAATAATGCTAACTAATCTGAGAAATCGAGTTTCGGATATTCATATATTAGATTTAATGCGCATAGAATGCTGCGAAACTGATATAAACATTGACGAGGTAATAACTTTTGAGGAAAAAAAACTAAAACAATTTTGATGGCTTATAATTTTTTTTTAATTTTAAATTTTTTGTTTGCTAGTGTAATGTGCGGCGCAATCGGCTTATGTGGCACTCACACAGTGATAGGTTTGCTAGTATGAGTGGTGCCCACCACTGATCTAAATAAATATTGTAAATTTATTAAGTCATATTTAAACGAAATATATTATCGCGTGAAAAAGGAAACTGATTACTCGTCACTACAACCAATATATATTCAGGTGTTCCCCAAGGAAGCATTCTGGGCCCTATGATATACCTGTTGTTTAGGCCAATAAATCCAGATTGCGTCACGGGTACATTTGCAGATGATACAGCCATAATGGCAGTAGGCAAAACTAGTATTGAAGCTACAGAGAAACTACGAGTAATCCAATGGACTATTGAATGGAGGATGTATATAAACAGCTCTAAATCGAGCCACATATATTTTACAAACAAATTTATTACTCAACATCCAATCTACGTAGATTGTCAAATTGTGTCAATTAAAAACTCGGCTAAGTACCTTGGTATGAAACTTGATGCCAAACTTAGGTGGAAAATACACGTGAAGAAAATACGAGAGGAACTAAATATAAAGTACAGAAATGTGAATTGGCTAATGGCAAGACATTCAGCCCTGTCCATAAATAATAAAATCCTGATTTACAATCAAATTTTGAAACCAGTTTGGTTATATGGAATACAACTTTGGGGTTGTGCCAGTGATAATGACATTGCAAAAATACAACGATTTCAAAACAAAGTACTTCGAGATTTAGTAAATGCTCCGTGGTATATCATCTTGGCATAAATTCGGTAAAAGAGGAAATTCAGAGACAGCTGAAAACTACCGGTTACGACTTGAACAACGCACAATTGAGCTGATTCCGGAATTGCTGAGCAATGACGAAATACCCCGACGGCTCAATAGATGTAAACCCCATGATTTATTGAGCCGTTTTATTCAATAAAGATAAAATAAATAAATTTGTAATTATACACTTCAAAATACTACTAGTTAGTCCATTTAAACTAGTCGTAGTTTCAATGTAAACTATCTTTATATAGCAAAGATTGTTTAAATTAAGAGCAGAACAAAAATGCCATACCTATCACAAGTGTTGCACATTGAATGTTTTTCCAATCAAGCAGCAGCTCCCATTTCTAATCGGGCATGCTATCACGGCCCTTAAAATTTAGCAAAATGTTGCCAGTATAACATATAATGTCAATTTTATCTAACCGCAGGATGGTGAAAAAGAAAATATTAACTACCAGTTAAAAAGTGTCAATTAATCAAAATGTACATTTTAGAATTACAAATATTGAACCGATTAAGGTGAACTCGGGCGTTAAAGAAATTAAATTTCCTCATTCATTAAAGTGTGAATTTCGACATACACCCAGCCCTAATATCAATCAAACGAATAGCTATCTATCAACTGACTATCACCAACAGTGACATGACCACAGCATTAAAATTGAAAGACCGCAAATTTAATCACTTTCGAGAATAATAGTTCCCACTCCCGCCGACACACGTCGACTGTAGCCACAGTTCGTTATCACCTCTGAAATCTAAGGAAAAAATGTGCACATAAACATACAACCGTACAGATAAAAGAAATTGGTTGATTTATTGAGTGTGAGAAGAGGCTGAAAGGAGTGAAAAACGTAATAAATAAATCAAATGAATGACTAGTTAAGGGAAACTAGGCCGTTATTGTGATTTGTGGTTATAGAAAATAGTATAGGAAAAACACATCTTAAGATATTAACCTAATCGATTGAAAGAGATTATATTTATTACTATTTTATACCAATCATACGCCTAGTTGGATATAAATAAATATAAATCATACGCCTTCGAAACGAACCGCATATTAATCATTCGCAGCCCATAGTTATTCATAATATACATAAGTACATAGATGCTGGATTATTTGATTGAGCTTAGGAACAACAAGTCATGAAATCATATACCTCAAAAATAATAGCCTTTTGTAAATACATAATTTATTTTGGGTAAAATACTTGGGGCTATATATCATGTATAAATAAATAATTTGAAGGTCACAGATCAGCCTTATTTTCCAGAGAAATTGCGGTTAAAAACAAAACATTGTTTCCGCAATGGGTATAATGGCGTAGTGGCAAATTCAAATCCACTTCTCGATGTATCGCTTCAAAACTTTTAGAGATAATGCGGCTTTAAGGTGTGTCCTTCAAAATTGTGCCACTTGATATTTTCCTATCACTTGTGGGTGTAAACAAAAAGACGTACAAAAAAATGTATGCTAAGTAATTTTAATGAAGATACTAATACCCAGCAAACAAAGCAATATCCTGCATTGTTGCATTTTTTGACCGTGATGCGTTTTTTCGGCACACTGTAAATATCGTATAAGTACAACAAATAAAGTTCGTAAATGAAAACGTTCTATGTGCGTTTAAGCTAGAAAATGTTAAACTGTCCAATGAAAGTTCCAGTTTCCATCGGGCACCAGCATTGGTACGAGTTTATTGACCCAAATACAATATGAAATAGATCATAAAAATCAGTAAATAGACAGTAAGTAACAGTTAGTATAAGGACAAAGTTCAGGGTTCAGATAAGCGGAAGATCCACCCGATTGGAGGAAAGGGTGAACATTGATATCCGTCATACACTCGAGGTAGTGGACGAATTCATTTATTCGAATCTGCCGTGAACAGAAGACGACTTCGGTTAGTGACAAGTGTGAAAGTGTGAAAACACACTGCGGTGGTTTAACGGGGTTCACGCTGCTGAAGATGATGCTTTACAAACTTCGAAACGATCATCCATCGAACCAGCAGCATCTACAAAGAATGATATGTTAGCCTAAAAGGATTTTCAACTTTAGAACAGTGATGTCAGCTTGGAAATCAAATGGTGAATTATGCTTGCAAATGGTTTTTATTTCGGGCTAAGCAAGCACTTCCGAGATAAGCCCATCTCTCGAGAAACGAAGATCCAACTATATCACACTCTCATACAATCTCTCGTGCTTTGTGTCGCAGATTCTTGGGTCATATCGCGTTCGGATGAGACGGCACTGGGTGTCTTCGAGAGAAAAATACTCCGAAGAATATTTATAACATAATAATAATACACCGAACAATAGAAAACGGCGATTGTCCACGACGGATGAACCATGAGCTGTATAATCTGCATCCCGACATCGTCGTAATTTTGCGAATCAAAATAGCGCGCTTACGATGGCTAAGCCATATTAGAATGCCATCATGTCACATCCATGTGGAATGGATCAGAAGGAAGACGTACTTGAAGGGCATCAAGAAATAGGTCGACCAAGACTAGAATTTTGCCAGGAATTTTACCAACATGTTTCTCACCGGGTGGAATATTGCCTGCGAGAGTTTGGTGTTACCAACAGGAGGAGAAAAGCTGAAGATATATATAACCCGTTTGAGAAACATGTTGTCCTCATTTTGCAAGGCCATTGAACCATCTGGGTTGTTTGATGCCACCTAAGTATGTAAGTAATATAAGGATTGTAAAAGTGCATTCTAACCCTTGCATAGTTTGGTGTTTGCTTTGTGCTACTGTAGATTCAAAAGGGCTACGAGGTGTCGTTACTTGTTGTTATTTTTTGGTTTGATCAAGATTCCGGCGAGCCTTCATAGTGGTCTTCTCTTCTGGTTGGGTCCAGCAATGACTTCATGACAAAGTCTGGTGGATTTATTTAAAAAAGCTTGTAACACCGCCATCGAGGTAGATAACTTTTTAATAAAGATTTCTGCGGCACCGTTCTTAGACTATATTTGCCTCCGAAATCATTCGAATAAATCAAACCTATTGGAGGTATGACATAGAATTATGCCATTATTTCGTGGAACAAATAACGGTGATATATCGACAATAAAAAATAAAAATGTTTTTATGTATCTAATTCGATCTCTAATTGTTTTTATTAGAAGATTTTTAATTTTTAGTTTTCAGGTGTTTCTACAAATAATTACAACATAAAAGAGTCGGAATTGGGATTTGAACTCACATCGGCGGATGAGTCTCACATGACTCACATGAGTCTTCTCATCAGCGCCTTAGCGTTCTAGGCCCGTCACCGTCTTGTTAAACTGCGTCACTTATTGCAGTTTTCGTTTTCGATATTTCTCTCAACTTACTCTCAGACGTGTGATCTTTTTTCTCGTTACAAACACATTTTCCTTTACTACTTACAAGCAAGATATTGCCGAAATATCGCTTAAATGATAAATAGAAGATATAGGAAACTATTATTACTTGCATGATGAAAAAAGGAAAATATTGTCATAATAGCGGCAAGCTGAAATTCATCCAACTGTTTGTAGGGTAACAATGTATTAACAACTGACACAATCTAGTATCAGTTCCAAATGGTAATGGTTGCAAAATCTTTTGAAAACGTGCAGTCAGTCAGTTTGAATAAATATATCTTCCCTACTTTAAGAAGATGTTTCTCGACATCCAAAATTAGGACCCAGACGACCCTTTCTACCGCTTCTGGGTAAATGGATAACACGGCCAAGTTTTTTCCCCAACCCTGAATCCCTTTGGCCTGATCAATGATAAGAACCCTACCCTACTCTGGGTGGTTTTGTTAGAAATCGAAGCGAGAAATGAATAAAACAAAATTTCCTAGATATAGTAACATTCCAGACAACCTGTTTATTTGCGACGCTTCAACTCTAGAAGATGCTGTTACGGCGATCAACAGTAATACCGTAGGAAGTGGAAAAACGCAGTGGTGGTCAGAATCCACAAATACATTGGTCAATGCAATTCTATTCTGAATGGCCTCTAAAAACAGAATCCGGACGCCCCTTGATGCCGCTTCAGGGTAAATGGATGAACATGGAAAAATATTTTTCCTCAACCCGGAAACCCTTTGGCGTGACACAAAACTGAACTACCCAATTCATACGTGGAATATTTGTGAAAAAGGTACTCCTCCCTGGGTGGCTTTGTTAGAAATCGAAGCGGGAAATGAATAAAACCAAATCTTCTAGATGTAGTAACATTCCAGGCAACCTGTTGAATAGCGTCGCATAAACTCTAGATATGCTATTATGCCGATCAACAGGAATACCCTAGAGAGTGGAGAAACGGAGTCGTTATCACTATCCCCCAAAACGGTGGCTTAGCCGTATGCAAACGCTTAATGTAATACATTGGTCAATGCAATTTTAAATATAATGTTGACCCTTATACTACTTCGGGTCTCGCCAGTGGAGGATCAATATGTGCATAAAAAAGAGTGGTTCTTAGACCTGGTCATTCACGTGCCAACCATGTAATGACCGCCGAGTGTGGCCGTCGGTGTTGCAATGATTAGTATGCGCGCCTCTTGTGCATGTGATCGGTTGTTCGATCCCTACTCTGACCACCTTAAATTCCTTTAGGCCGAGGTCACTTCGCGTAGTGACGGCGACACTATCGAGTATTTAGCATTGTAACGAAGTTAAACAGACGCTTCCTTAATGCGATAATTGTCGGATTGGGAATAAACGATTATATAAACGAAATACTACATCAACTTCTCGCAGATTTCGTCCAATGGTATCTAAATCATCAGCATACGCAATCAGCATGTGACTTTTGCTGCTGATAGTTTTATTCGTGTTGACTGCAGATTTTCTCATGATGAAATCAATTAATATTTTGAAGAGATTGCATAATAGGGTGTCGCCCTGCCGGAGGCCACGTACTAAATGTTTCGATAAGATCGTTACTAATCTTTACCTAGGATTGCATGTCGGCTCCGACATAGCTCGGTACAGATTTCCCCGTATCGCGCATGTCATTCTAATCGGCAGAGCTGTGGTAAGTGTCATTTTATTTTCCGTGCGTTTTCTCCACGGTTACTCGAAATTTTAATATCAGTTCGATAGTTGACTTACAACGCCTAAAGGTCCGATCAGGTATGCGTCCTTGTATGTGATGGGTAAAAGTCTTATGCCACGATAGTTACTAAACTAACTCGTGCCGCCTTTTCTGAAATCAACACACTGTATGCTAAGACTCCAATAGTCGGGCAAGCATTCGACTGGCGACTTTTTGCATATGAGCAGATTAATGCACCTTCCCAACTTATAGCCACCAGCGTTAAACAGCTCAGCCTGTAGTCCATCAACACCAATAGCTTTGTTGTTCTTAAACCGGGAAATTTGCACTTCTAACTTCACTTTGGTTAGGGGAGGTCAGTCGACGCCATCGGTCGACCCTCATCCACATATCGTCGACTTATTATTGTCTTGTCGTAAACGCCAATTATTTGAAACGGAGATACTAATAACACTGTGACACAAATTAAAGGAATTTGTTTCGGGCCTCAAACAAACCAAAAAATTGTGAAAGAACTTGGACGTGGTATCACAAAACCCCGCTCGGATTTACTCCTATACGTAACAATTTTTTTTACAGGCCGAAGAAAAATTTGCAGGCGGGTCAGGGCCCTATTTCAGATTTTACTTCAATAAATCCTAAACAGCTTGAAATATTGGATTACAACCTTTGACAGTATCGTAGCTATTTTCCTATTTCACAGTTCCCTCTAATATATTTCTAAGTAAAAGTACAAGGTTAATCGATTATTTCACGAAACGGCAAGAAAAATTCCACATATTTTATATGTTTCGACATTTCTTGCCTAACGGTAAATAAATTGCGGTAGCTGTATTCAAAAGAATGGTAGCTTATACATTTCTTGATAACTTTTCTAAATACACTAATCAACAAAAATATTATTTAGAGTTCCATAATAGGTGTAGAAATGCTGCGTTTAACCATATTCTTTAAATATTCATCTCTATGTATCCAATATTAAACAAATTACAAATTTATATCTTCTACAAAGTTGTAGTGCTAAATATACTTAAAAATATTGTCAAACACACTAATGAACAAAAATTACATTTTGGAATCCAAAATGATTGCACCAATTCAGAAATATTACAGGAATCTAATAATGTTTTCCGACGTTGTACAACTTAAGGCTTACGACAAAATCGTCAAATACATCAATGTCCCAAAATGTCACATAATATAAAAATATGGTTGTTTTTGGCGTTTTTGTTCTTAATTGTAATATCTTTAAAAGCTTTTTCAAGTAACCAAAACAACAATCGAGTCACCTATATGGGCCCGAGACCCACTGTTGCACAGTGTAATCACAACTAAACCACTATTACCAACTTGCAACTTTTAGGAATATTCAAGCAAATTAGAGCAAACATCACAGTAATCGTAAGATATATAAAAAATCTGACAACAAATTCGGAAAGAGAACGCACAAAAGCCTGTACACACAATATCAACTCGAAAAAAAACATAAATGGCGTATACGACAAAACAAACAAAGCAGATAACTGAACTTCCCACATTTTCAACATACTCTGCACATTTGTGACAAGGTACCCGTCCTTATCCCTTCACAAGGGGGACTCGGATTTATTTCCATTGGCCTGCCCTTGTATCCTTGGTTAGAATTCATGGGCCTCATTATTTCTCCTATAAGATTCACCGAACATAAAACTGTAATTACGCTATAACAACGGATTTACGGTGCCGTTACAGATTCTGCTTTCAAGTCGATCACATATACTGCTTGTCAAAATACATCTGAATTGACAGCTGCGACGTCGGTTGCGAGCAACTTCATAATCAATTTTATTTTCAAATTGCCGCCCGTTGGTTAAATTGTCCATCAAATTGCAACACGACTTAAAAAAAAAATTAGTACCTAGTCGATGGTTAAGTGTTAAAATGTGCGTGTGTTGCAAAGTATTGAATAGTATAGAGAATTTATTGCACTCTTTTTCCGCTCTCATGTAGAAAGTCTGAGTAAAAGAGCATAAACGCGTCTTATTCTCTTTATAGAATATTTCAATATAAATCAATACAAAACGTTTCAAAAGGCATCAATGTATCACATCAAAATTATGAATAGACCAAGTTATGACAAAAAAAGAGTAATACGTTTTGAATCATTCGCCAGGTCTCGCAAGTGCTTTTGAGTCATACAATTGGTTCCATGAGTTCTCTATACTATTCAATACTCTTTGGCAATGACGACCTGCTTGTTTGTTCGCTGCCGCTACATCAATACCATCCTACTTATTTTCAGGCAGAGACTATTGTTAACCGTGCCTATAGATGTTAACACATCAAAAAGTGAAAGACGAACTCAAATTCTTCCCAGAGCCAAATAGTCCGTTTTCAGCCACTAATTTCTTAGGCCAACAAATCACCAATATTTTATAGAACTGTTTTCCTTTTATTCCTGATATTTCGCATAAACCTTGTTTGCTTCTCACGTGGCGTAGAATTCATATTATTTTTGCTCATAATTGTCATTATATCGCCTAATTTTAATTGTGTAAACCACAAATCACTATAAGAAATCATCTTCTTTATGGTATTTAACCATTTTGTTTTCATCATTTGTTGCGTAGTTTTTATACCAATTTGTGGCCTACGAATGCGAAACAAAAGCTTTGTCCATTTACGTGCACATTTGTAAGATATTGTTTTCGTTTCAGAAGTGAAAATAATCCGATACTTTTTCCGGATAACAAAAAAGAATCAACGCTGTATATGTATATTTCAATGAATGTGATGCCTACGTAGGCGATATTACATTTGATTGATAACTTTTCGATTTATTCTGCGAATAATGATAAAAGGTTTGAGATATCAATCAATATTGGTATATTTCATTCAAAGTTTCACACGTTATGAGAAGAAAATTAAATAAACTGCGAATTACGTGAATAAGGAAACGAATTGTGTACAGCAATTTAATTCGAATTAGGCATCTTAGCGAATTGTAGCTTATGGAAATTTTGTGCAATTAAATGATAGTACTAAAATATAACAAATAAACCATTTTATAATAATGACAAAAAATTTGTCAAAAATATGTTTTCTAATATCTCGTAACTAAGCAACTATGTACTTGGTTTAACTCACTTGAATAAAGAGTTCTTAAGTTTTAATCAAGTAGGCCATAATTTCGATGTCGTGTGTTCACATTTTGTAAACAACAACAATTAAATAATTCTGTTACAAACTTCCAACAGTATGGGTCGCGAAATCTTTTAAATCGAGAGTATTTAATGCCCTTGATATTGCTGTTAATATAGCAAAGGGCACAACAGATGTGTATAATGATTTAAAAAACATTGAGAAGTACGGGATAAATACAAAAAAAAAGTGCTTTCCCATTACATCCCACGAAGGAATTGGGGAGAGCTTCTCACAACCAATGAGCTTGGCGCTTTCTAATTTTATACTCACTGATTGGGACCTACAGTTTTTGCACCGATTCCGAACGATATTTTTAGAAGCTATTTCATGGCTAAATACCCGACAGTGTCGCCGTCACTATGCGAGGTGACCGCCACCGAAAGAAATTTAAGGCGGTCAGAGCAGGGATCGAACCCCGGACCTCCTGTACAAGAGACACTAGCCATTCAAGGATGGACTAAATCGGCAACCACGGAAAGAGCTCAAAAAATAATTCCAAGAAGTGCTTCAAACTTGTCAATTTCGGCTTCATAAATTTGTCACGAAAGTGGTGTTAATGGTGTTAATTGGAGTCAGAACCTAGTTCGTTGGAATTTTCTAAAAAAAATCTGGCCTTAATGCCAATCGTAAGTTATAGCGATTAGAATTTGCAAGGAACACTATGACATGGTTCGATAAATGCTTCAAGGTTGTGGTTCCGACGAAAGGAAATTTAATATCGATAGACCTAATGGCCGTCGGTGGTGCAATGGTTAGTATGCGCGGCTCTTGTACAGGAGAACGTGGGTTCGATCCCTGCTCCGACCACCTTACATTTCTTTCGACGACGGTCACCTCGCTTCGTGATGGCGACACTATCGAGTACTGAGCCACGAAAATGCTTCTTAAACTACCGTTCGGAACCGGTGTAAAACTGTAGATCTTAATCAGTGAGTGTAAAAACTAGAAGGCGCACATCTCACTGATTGTGAGAAGCTCTCCACAATCCCTTCATGGGATGTTATGGGACACCATTTTTTTTTTTTTTGACCTAATGGATATAACTTATATTCCCATGATTTAAGAAACCTAGAACTTTATAACTTTATTTAGAACATTCTTTATAAAGAAAACATAGAAGGAAAGTTGGAGCTATGCTTTAGGTTGCAATATCTTATTATGGGACCTTCGATTTGGCATTTGAAACAGCAAAAATTACCGGATCATCATATCAAGGAATATTGGATAAAGCATTTCCAAACTCCCATACCTGTTCCACGGGATTTGGAGCGTGAGGATGTGCCCCTTTCTGCATGCTTAAAACCTATGTTCTTAGGCAAGCGACTAATAAATGCGACTACGCATGAGGAAAATAAGAACATGGTGGAAAAAAACTGTCTGTTCTTGATTTGTAATTATATTGGGACATGGGACTGTCCGTGGAGGTGAAAAGTTTCTGATTGCCATTCACTTGGGAGTGGCCAGAAATGATTCCTTCATTGGGCAGTCCGAGCAGCTCACTACTTCCACGCAGTATGTCCTGGGCAATGGCTTTTCGGAAACCTCCTTTAGCTAGCTAGAGTGAGAAGGCGAAACAAATGAGCATCAAATCAGGTTTAGTAGGTGACTCCTGTCACTGAAGCTCAGCAAACAATCGGGCATACTCTTTTGTCCTTAGAAGGCGGATGAGCCAAACATACGGGCCAACGGCGGATAGAAACTAAAAGAAGAAAATCCAGGTTCAACATATCGCATCCTGGTCAGCGACTGATCCATAATGGGCGGCTGCAATCAAATATCCTGGCAGTAGGTAAAATGAAAAAACCCGGTGGACTGGGTTTGCCTCCCGCCACCGTTCATAATGGCAGTGAAAATACGTAAACGAACAAGAAAACATAAACAACCCCTATTTGTTGACGACCCCCGCAAACGTTATAAGGACCACGATTTACGGATATGCACTTTGAATGTAAGAACTCTATATAGATCCGGTGCAAGTATCCAACTGGCAGATGTCCTCGAAAGTTATAAGGCTGACATTACCGCTATCCAGGAAATGCGATGGGCAGGACATGGCTGCACAAGAAAAATAAACTGCGATATATACTACAGTTGCCATGAAAAAAAACATGAATTTGGTTGCGGATTTATAGTTGGCAAAAGACTGCGACATCTAGTCTCTAGGTTCAATCCTGTGAGTGAACGAATAGCCACAATCCGCATAAAAGCGAAATATTTTTACATTTCCCTAATTTGTGTGCATGCCCCGACAGAAGAGAGAGATGATGATGCCAAAGACATATTCTATGAGCTCCTAGAGGCAACGTATGACGGTTGCCCTGGCCATGACATTAAGATTGTACTTGGAGATTTTAATGCCAAAGTTGGAAAAGAGAATGTGTTTAATCCAACTATTGGCAATTTCAGTCTACATGCTGACAGTTCCGACAACGGTATGAGACTGATTGACTTTGTCGCGGCAAAAAACATGGTCATTAGTGGTACAAGATTCCAGCATAAAGACATCCACAAGGCTACTTGGGTATCCCCTGATCAAAGAACTAAGAACCCTATTGATCACGTGGTAATTGATGGAAGGCACCCATCCAGTGTAATGGACGTACGAGTGACCAGAGGAGCTAACATCGATTCTGATCACTACCTGGTAGCAGCAAAGGTTCGCCCGAGATTAAGTAGAGCGAAAATCGTACGAAACCAGACGCAGAGGAAGCTGGACATCGGAAAGCTGCAATTACCAGAGGTAGCCACAGCCTACTCAGGGAAACTCTAACAACTTTTGGCACAGAAACCACCCCCTCCCGGTGACGATCCTGGTGCGCAGTGGAAACCCATTTCCGATTCTATAAAAACTGCCGCAGTTTTTTTCCACCGTACTTGGTATTGAAAACCCGCTTCGCAATAAACCGTGGTACGATGATGAGTGTCGCATAGCAAATAACGAAAAGAACGCTGCACGTATGGTAATGCTTCAGCCAATTGCAACGCGAGCTGCAACTGAACGGTATAGGGAGAAGAGAAAGGAGGTAAACCGTCTCTTTAGGCGTAAGAAACGGCAGTGGAGAAAGCGCGAGAGTGAGAAAATTGAGACATACAGAAGGAAGAACGAAGCCCGAAAATTCTACCAAAAAGTTACAAACGGAACTAATGGACATGGTTCAGGGCAACCCCTAAAGACAAGGACGGAAATCTCGTCGCAGATGTGCAGAGCATGCTGGGAATATGGAGAAAGCATTTCTCCGCACTACTATGCCCCATATTTAAAAAAGGTGACCCGAGTATCTGTGCCAACTACCGTGGAATAAGGCTTTTATTCATAGCATATAAGGTTCTATCAAATATAATGTGCGAAAGACTAAAACCAATTATCGCTGACCTTATTGGACCATACCTGTGTGGCTTTAGAGGCCTGGACAATCGACAACTGACCAGATTTTCACGCTACGCCAAATCCTGGAGAAGACACACGAAAAACAGATCAACACCTATCTATTTATCGATTATAAAGCGGCCTCGATAATCCGATACGGGAGAAACTCTATGAAGCAATGTCTGAGCTTGGTATTCCTGCAAAACTCAAACGCCTTTGCAGGATGACCTTGACGAACACAAAATCCGCAGTGAAAGTTGGTAAGGATATTGCCGAACATGTCAAAACTAAGCGAGGCCGCAGGCAAGGCGACACCCTATCGTGCGATCTCTTTAACATCTTAATGGAGATCATTATGAGAAAAGCTACAGTCAACATGAATAAAACCATCAGCAGCAAAAATCACATGCTGCTCGCGCATGCTGATCATATCAATATCATTGGGCGCACAATTAGAGAAGTTACTGCGGTTTTTTCGAGAATTGAGAAGGAGTCAGCAAAAGTGGGTCTGACGGTAAATGAGGACAAGACAAAATTAATGGTTTCAACGAACAAGGCCTCCACGCGATTAGACCAAAGCGTGAACGTTGATAACCGTTATAACTTCGAGGTAGTGGACGAATTTATATACCTCGGATCTGCAGTGAACAAAAAAAACAACGTCAGCCTTGAGATCAAGCGGAGAATTGTGCTTGCGAATAGATGTTATTTTGGGCTAAGCAAGCACTTTAGAGATAAAGCCCTCTCTGGAGTAACAAAAGTCCAGCTGTACCAGACTCTCATTCAACCTGTCTTGCTTTATGGCGCAGAATCCTGGGTCCTATCGCAAGCAGACGAAACATCTGTAGGAGTCTTCGAGAGAAAAACACTCCGACAAATTTATGGCCCTATAGTGCACAACGGCGAGTATCGGCGACGCATGAGCTGTATGAGCTTTATCCTGACATTGACATAGTTAAGCGGATCAAGATAACGCGATTGCGCTGGCTAGGCCATGTCAGTAGAATGGATAAAGATGAACCACCGCGAAGGGTTTTCGAAACCGAACTCGAAGGAAGACCAAGACTCCGCTGGAGGGATCAGGTTGACGAATCCCTGCGTACACTTGGTATTGCCAACTGGAGAAATAAAGCAAAACATCGAACTGGTTGGCGAAATATGTTATCTTAGTTTTGTGCGTATTGATATTCAGTCGATATTAATTCGCATATGTAAATTGAATAATTGAGTTTGTATATACATATATGATGGATGATCTACTGATGGTATCACTTCATGCACAGTAGATAGGCATCTAATGATGAACTTGTCATGGAGTTCGAAACTAGTCACGCCGGTGAGTGTGCTTAACTGAATTGTCTGTTATTTCCAAAAAAAAAAAAAACATTTTTCAATTAGATAAATATTCCCGACCTTGTAAGATTCTAGTATGAAATTCTTATACATTACCTAAAAACTAACAAAATCGGCCGTAAAATGCAATTCAAATAAATATAACTGACACTAGCCCGGTCATCAAAAAGCTATACCACGGAAAAATACAACTCTTTGATATAGATTAAAAACTCACCACAAAGCACAGCAACAATGCTAGTACGCATGAGGAAAAGAATAACATGGTGGAAAAAAATTCCAATGAGTGTCAGATTTCACGGGCGATGTGTTAACACCTTTTTGTTACTCGGTACCTGTTCGATTTCTATGAACACATTAGTAAATGTTGCATTGGATAATAAAAAACAGCGTGCAATCATATGATGACGTTACATTTAAATAATATTAATACTTAAAATTATTTAACGACCAGTGCAAGCACATGTATCATTATGTTCTTGCTTAATACTTTTTGTTTTATTCCCACAAAAAACAAAGAGAATGTAAAGCAACAGACCCATGAACATGCATACATTGTTATGTTCGTACATACGCTACACAAGTTCACACAATTTTCGTTGCTCTCTTGCCATCTCATTTTTATATAAGTACGTATAACCACATCATTATTCTCTTTGCACTGAGAGTGCTCCGCCCCCAACAATACAACTATTCGCTGCCGCTACATCAGTGTGTGTTTTTTTTTCGCAGTCTGACAATCTGTGTTTCGCAGTCGGACAAATCTGTGTTCTATATAGGGGTGGGTATGAAAAATAGATTTTGTCCGATTCTGAGACCTACCCGATATCCACACAAAATTGCATACAAATCGGTCCAGCCGTTTCGGAGGAGTTTAACGGCAAACAATGTGTGATCGTAGTCGGACAATCTGTGTGATCGCAGTCGGACAAACTGTTTGAATGTTTTCACTTTGTGAATTTAGGCCGTAACCGCGCCTTTTTATTATATAAAGAATTAAAAGAATTATATAAGGAATTATATTATATAGGACGCTGAAAAATCTGCTATTTTTGTCGTTTGGATGCAAATATAACGTGTTTGTAGCTTGTCACAAATAAACTATAGTTTTGCACAAACACATTGTGTTTGCTATACAATATAACGTGTTTGATACAATAGGTTATAATATATGTTTTTGAAACTCAAATGTGGAGTTTTTGTTGAAAAGTGTTAAAAACAAATTCGAGACTGCCAACAAAGAAACAAAAATGCAGCAGATCTGCAATTCATGCAAACAGTGCTTTCAAATATGTACATGTTTCCTGCAATATGTTGCTGTGGCCGATATTTTTCAGCTTGTAGAGCTTTCTGTGTGTGTTGATACTTAGGGATCTTCGATCGATACTAATTCTCATACGTAAATTGCATAATTGAGTTTGTGTATATACGATTTATGATCTGCCGATGGAATCAATTCAGGCACAGTAGTTTCGGCATCTTATGGTGAACTTATCACATAATTCGGAACTAGTCATGCCGGTGAGTGCGCTTAACTGAGTTGTCTATTATTTCCAACAAGAACCAACCATTTTTCAATTAGATAAATGTTCCCGACCTTGTAAGCTTGTACTATGAATTTATCATACATTAACTAAAATATGGTTTCGTGGACGAGATTATAGGATTACCAGAGAAATATGCTCAAGTTACGACCAAAATCGTCCGCTAAACCTGCTATTCATTCTTAGACTATACACTAGTAGCTGTGATCACTGGAAAAAGTTTAATAGGCATACACGTATTTAAACTTGCAGACTCGGCTTATGTTACTACCGAAGCTGTGGGGACGAAGACGAGGAAGAGAGCGTCAAACATCTTATCTGCTACTGCCCGGGCAGTTGTACAAATAGAAGCAAATATCTAGGATCTTACCTCATGTTGGTTCAAATAGACATTCAAGATGTTAAACTGAATGATCTTAGGACCTTTCTGCGGAGTACTAATTGGTTAACCAGGAACCAATATAGGTATTGTCATCAACCACATCCTGGAATAGCGAGAAGCGTCATTCATCCATACGATCTCTACACGCTGAAAATTTTGCCTTCTTTTTGGAGTTTGGATGCAAATATAATGTGTTTGTAGCCTGTCGCAAATATAGCATTCTTGTGCCCAAATACGTTGTGTTTGCTATTCAATATAACATATTTGGGACACAATGATTAATAGGTGATAATATATGTTCTCGTGACGCAAATGTTGGAAACTGCTGAAAGCAAAAACGTAACAGACAACAAATGAACAAAAGCAGCATATTTTCTGCACACGAAAGCAATGCTTGCAAACATGTACATGTTCCCTGCAGTATGTTTTTGGGGCCGTTATTTTTCAGCGTGTAGTTGAATACCTCTTTTTGGTATCCTGAACTTTCGGCTTAACTTGTTGTGATACGACCACAACGAGATTCAGTGAACCAATTATTAGCCATTGAAATTTATGGTGCAGAGTATGCATAGTATTTGTCAAGCCGTCACTCTTGGTCTCAGTGAAATATTTGTTCGCAAATGAGACGATTCATGAGACGCGATTGAAATGAAATTCAATATTTTCAACTTTCGTGGAACTTCACTAGGTTTTCTGCATTTAATGGCTGTCAAATACCAATCAAGAGACGCAGCTTGCTTCAAATTTTATCGTAGTCTCTGAACTGACGATTTCCTTTCATTTTAGTACCAACACTTACCTGTAAGTTCAGGGGCCTTAGGGTCAATTTCCCCCTTTCGGACAGCTTGTTTCCGATTCAGGAGCTCAAGTCAAATAAAGCTGCAAATTCCGTTTTTCCAGTGCGTGTCCCCAAGGTCGTAAATTCAGCCGAAGTTTTAAAAGTCATTGAAGTTGAAATGTTCCGAACGTCGCTAGGCAAATTAGTGGCTAATTCTAAACTATATTAATGATTATAATTTAAAATTTGCATTCACTACGTTACGTCAGTATTGCAATGACAGCGTAACCAAACGTAAGTGGCAGGCGAGTTACTCGTAAATGTCTTACCAATGTTTCACACAAACTATTTTGTTGTAAAATTAATGATATACCCAGAAGTTGTATTCCAGTTGAAAATAATAGTAAGGAAGTAACAGTGGCCTTCACGAGGGACGCAAGAGGACTTAAGACGTTAATGGCGTTCTTGCACATGGTGCATAATAGTGACTTACCCACTGAAGACGTGTGAATTGTTGTGACTGCAGTAGCAGCAAGAGGTGCGTGTCTGATTTTATACTGTAATGCCGTTATACATTATATGTTGAGTCCTTTGTCAAGCTCCTCCTAATGTCAACAATATATTCGCAGACTCCATACGACGGTGAATTAATGGGAGGGCAAATATGTCCCAGCGGAGTCCCCTCTTTATGGATTTTCGGCAATCCATAAATCCTCGAAGCTGTTGCCGACCTCGTCATCAGCCGATATTTATCCTGCATTTTTATGACGTTGACCCCGAATAACATATAATGCCAAAGATGTATGGCATTTGAAACCCGGGTAAATGACAATTTTATTTCTGATAAAATTAAAAAAAAATAAAAGATTTCCCATTACATCCCATGAAGGAATTTGGGAGAGTTTCTCACAACCAGTGAGCAGTGCGCTTTATAGTTTTATACTCACTGATTGGGACCTACAGTTTTACAGCGGTTCCGAACGGTATTTTGAGAAGCTTTTGTCATGGCTAAGTACTCGATAGTGCCGCCGTCACTAAGCGAGGTGACCGTCGTCGAAAGAAATTGTAAGGTGGTCGGAGCAGGGATCGAACCCAGGACCTTCTGTACAAGAGACGCGCACACAAACCATTGCACAACCGAATTTTATGTCTGATGACGACGTACTAATTTCGTTTGACATGGTCTCACTGTTTCCTAGGTTAACTGTGAAACTAACATTGGACGTAATTCGGGGAAAATTTAACATTAAATCCTAAATTTTGTATATGTAACAATAGATATTGTAAATATGAGAGTGAAATTTACCAACAACAAAAGGGAATGCCTATGGGATCGCCAGCATCACCTATAATTCCGGACATTATAATGGGAACCTATATCAGGTAGAAACTACAGGGTGATTCAAGAAGTTCCGGACAAATTTCTCCAGCGTATTCCTTGACTCATTTCATGAAGAAAAGTCCACTAGGACTATGTCCGAAAATGCAAGGGTGCGAAA
Source organism: Phaonia tiefii (assembly GCA_963931995.1). Lineage (NCBI taxonomy): Eukaryota > Metazoa > Arthropoda > Insecta > Diptera > Muscidae > Phaonia > Phaonia tiefii. The sequence continues at coordinate 17,811,828 of OZ008368.1, read as the reverse complement.
TGGCAGCGGGTTGAAAATTAGTACAATATGAGGGAAGGTTACCTTATCTGTACACACTTGTGATAGGGAAGTACAATGTAGTCGCACTGAACTGGTGTCAGAAACCGTCTGCATCTGGACGCCTTGTAAATTATTATACTAAACGTTCAAAGGATATGATAATGAGAAGTGTTCTCACCGAGTGAAGCAGTTCCTGTAAATCAAATTACTTTGTAAATTAAATATCAATAAAGAATCTGAATTCGAACCCCCCAAAAAGGGTAAACTATTCTGTTCTTATTTCAAAAGGTTTGGTCGATCCTAACGACAGACTTTGGACATGGCTGAGCTTACCCTAGCCACAGACATGTTTTATCCTGTTGAACTTGTTCCAATTTGTTCTCTTGGGATTCCGATAAGAACTGATGGGAGTCGTTTTTGCAGAAATGTTCAGCAATATCCAGTTGTGGTCCGAGAGGATGCCTTTTTTAATACTGTCCAGTTTTCTATTTCTACTATTCTATTGTCTGATAACAGGGTAAGGTCAATGACATCTGACCACCCAACAAAGCTATCGGAACTTGGGAAAACTAAGTAATATTACGAGTATTCCAAAATATGAAAAATATAGTAATATTATTCCAAAATATGGAAAAGGGTTGAATACGAATATGAATTCTAAACTTTGCGCAAATGATTCGTGTCACTAAGTCGACGCTAAGTCTTCGCTAAGTGTTTCATACAAAATAAGCGATTTTATAAGCAAACAAGCATTTTATAAGCGATTTTATACCAAAACACACTTATTGTGCTTCACCTGCTAAAACATATATTTTCTTAGATCGTCCACAGCTACGATGTGTGAATATAAAAAACAGTATCTAACGAAGAATTAAAGTATCGACAAGATCAATGGGGTGTTAGTAATTTGAGAGAAGTTACAAATTGGCTTAATACAATATTTTGAAATATTAACTACATTTTGCTTTTTTGGACATTTTAATGCGATGATTTTAAGTACAAATATCACAATGAAGTGTAAATTTTCTTTTGCCTCCAAATGCATGTCAACTTGCATCAGAGTAATGTATCAGAGTCAGTTCCACATTTATTATTTGTCGAATTTGGAAAGAGCAAATGTTGTCAATGTTCGCAAAAAGCGCGGCGACAGTTGAGCAAAACAAAATATAGTACCAAATATTGCAAACAAAAGAAATGTGACTACAAACGGGAATGAGCAAAAATACAGCGCCAACAAGTTCGCGTACGAACAAAAAAACACACAGACACAAATATGGTAAAAGTGGAACAGTAAATTTTAACGAAATGTCATCAAGCCAATTTAACAAATATATTTACACACATCCAACATGAATGTCAACACGCACTTACGTACACAAATACTTGAATAGTACACACAAACACACACACACAGCCACTTACAGGACATTCGCAACAGAGTCACAAGCCAAAGCGTACAAACAACCACCTTGAAACGTAATACATATAACGGGTTTTTCAACAGAGACGCTACAAAAGTAAATCGATAGGGACAGCAAACGACGCCATATTTTTCCCGCTTTTTTGACATTTCTCTTCAGTAAGGTTTGCCATTTCATCATGGAAAGATATACGAGCCAACAACGGGTCGAAATTATTAAAATTTACTACCGAAATTTGGAGTCAGTGGCCTCGACTTTAAGAGCGCTACGTCCAATTTATGGTCTTCAGCGATGAGGCTCATTTCTGGCTGAATGGCTTCGTCAATAAGCAAAATATGCGTTATTGGCCAGATAGCAATCCACACGTAATCCATGAGTCACCATTGCATCCCGAAAAAATTACGGTTTGGTGCGATTTATGGGCCGGCGGCGTCATTGGGCCGTACTTCTTCCGTCATGATCAAGACCGGCACATTACTGTGAATGCGAATCGCTACCGTTCAATGATAACCGTTTATTTTTGGCCCCCAATTGGATAATATGGACTTGGAGGACATGTAGTTCCAACAGGACGGCGCCACAAGCCACACAGCGAATGCCACAATCAATTTATTGGAAACAAAGTTTGGTGATCGTGTTATCTCACGAAATGGCCCAGTCGATTGGCCGCCTCGGTCGTGCGATTTGACGCCGTTAGATTATTTCCTGTGACTATGCCAACAAGTCAGCGACGATTGATGAACTTCGTACGAATATCGAACGTGAAATTGCAGCAGTATCGGCCGATTTATGCTTGAAAACCGTCGAAAATTGGGTTCAGCGTCTGGACTTCTGCAAGCGTACCGTGGTGGCCATGCAAAAGAAATCGACTTCCATACATAATGGCATCGAACGTACTTTCACAGGAATAAAGAATTTCATTGGTATCTAAAACCGGTTTTGTTTTACTTAAAAAAACTTTTGTAGCGCTCTTATTGAAAACCCCGTTACATGTATATATATACAAAGTATTCGTATTTACATCCGGTTCTGTGAGAAATTTTCGATAAATATCCTGTGTGTTGGATATGAAAATGCCATGTATGTGTGGACGTGAATTCGAATTCCCATTCGTATGTGTGGACGTGAATTCGCAAGTGAGCCATAAAGGTACAGGATGATGGTGCATAAGAATTAATTCAATTGTTAAGCAAATATCCCCAAATGAAAAAAAAAAATGTTCGGAAAAAAAATAGCAGAGTGTAGGTACATATGTAGATGAATGTTATGGGTACTTCACATCAACGGGTGAATCATCGACTGGCATATTTTAAAATTGGGATTTGCGTTGGTTACTAAATATCTGCGAAGTAAATTTAAACATTTTTCTTTTGCTGACAGTCCATACATCTACGTCGACCAAGATATTTGTGTTTGTGCATTCCAATCTAAATGCTCTAAGTACTTGCACTCCCGAGATATTTAGTCTTCATTGTAATTGTTGTCTGCTTCTCACCCTGTAAGGCTAGCAACAGTTGCAGCAAAATTGGCACTTGCTTTAAGTGATGAGTACAAAACAAAATTATAAAATTGGATCATATATTTTGGGGTTCCAAATATAATTTTGGTTTACAAGTGTACTTTGCAAAAATGTTAAGAAAATTGTCGGCTACAATTCATTTACTAAGAGTTACCCCAATTTCCCTACTGCAACCAGAAAATGAAAAAAATATAAAATATTTAAAATTTGCTTAAACATTTTGTCCTCTTCTAGGGTATTGATATTAAGGCCAACTCTGTTTTCACAGCAATGTCTACTAGCTTTTTCGCAACAATACTCACATAACTGTCAAATTGTCAGAAAATATGTGCTGCGTCATTTGTCAAAATATAAATAATAAATTTTAACTTTTCCACGAAATAGCTAAATGGTCATCATTCATATAGGGATGATTAAATTTCCAAACCCGCCTCTTAGATCAATGAAACATATTAACCGCAACAATGGAACATATTCATCACAGTAATGAGACATATGCGCAGAAGTGACGAAAGTTTCCAGGTTAATTAAATTTTCGATTTAATTTCTTTAGATTTTGGTTAATGTGTGAGAAATTCATACTACAAGCTTACAAGTCATGAACATTTTTCTGATTGATTTATATCAAAATTTTATAAAAAAAAATTAAACTTTTATTTTGCTAAACTCAGAGATAATTTAAAGAGGCACAAACTTCGAAACAATCGACCGCCAACGAGAGTTATAAACCTGGTTCCGACTGTTCATATTTTTTCTAATTGCAGAAAACCCCGTGATCTGTATAAAAAAAAAACAAAACAGGTTTCCATTACATCCCATGAAGGGACAGGGGATAGCTTCTCCCAATCACTGAGCTGTTCGGTTTCCAGTTTTGACTCACTTATTGAGAGCGACGTCGAAAGAAATTTAAGGTGTTCAGAGCAGGGATCGAACCCAGGATCTCATATACAAGAGGCGCGCACACTACCCATTGCAACACCGACGGCCCTAATCTGTATATCTCAAGGAAAATCGAAAAATATTCTTCTAAGAAATAAGAACTACAATTTTCAAATCATTTCGAACCTCTTTTCGACTCAATCTTCTATGCAGGAAAAATGAAATTTTATTTTATCAAAACTTCACTATTTAGTTACTCTGGTCAGTGTTATAATTTTTTTAGTGATCTGTGATATTCGCATCGCTCATACCAAATACACATATTTATAATTATATATATCAATTTTAAACTTTAATATCTCATGAAGTTAAAGGTATCAAGTTTTCAGTTATATATGGACATATAGCATTTCGATAGGATACAAAATAACAGAGATATGCCAGATTATAAAGGGTTTTCCAATAAGGCCTAAATCATTTGAGATATTTCCAAAACTTTATGATCGACTTGAAATACAATCAGAACATGAATGGAACTCGACTTCGTTCATATGGCCACCGCGGGCACTTCGGCAGCGGTTGATTCGTTTGACGCAATTTTCGATGACTCGGTCACACATTTCGGCCGTAACGGCCACTATTTCGCGTTCAATGTTGGCTATGAGTTCTTCAAACGTCGTCAACAAATGATTTGACGTAGCCACAAAGAAAAAAGTCCAGAGGGGTTAAATCGCACGAATGAGGCGGCCAATTGACTGGCCCATTTCTTGAGTTAACACGCTCACCAAACTTACTCTTCAATAAATCGATTGTAACGTGTGCTGTGTGTGGCTTGTGGTACCATCTTGTTGAAACCACATGTCGTCCAAGTTCATGTTTTCCAATTCGGGCCAAAAATAATCGGTAATCATGGCGCGATAACGATCGCCATTCACAGTAACGTGACGGTCGTTATTGTCGACGAAAAAACTGGCCCAATGACGCCGCCGGCATGTAAACCGCACCAAACAGTTATTTTCTGTGGATGAAGTGGTGATTCATGTAGCACATGTAGATTTTCACCAAACCAATAACGCATATTTTGTGTATTGACGAACTCATTGAGCCAAAAATTAGCTTCGTCACTGAAGATGATTTTGCGATGAAATTCATCATCTTGGCGCATCTTCTCCAGAGCCCAATCGGAGAACGTACGTTGTCGCGTCAAATGGTCCACCGGCCTCAATTCTTGAGTCAGCTTGATCTTGTATGGGTGTAAATCAAAATTTTTACGCAAAATTCGCCATAAAGTGGTCTTGGCGATGCCCAGTCCTTGAGAACGGCGCGGAATCGACTGATTTGGATCGTTTGCTACGGACGCCTTAACGGCAGCGATGTTTCCGTCACTTCGACCAACCAGTTTTCTCAGTGGCACGGCAACATCACACAATGAATGTGAAGACTCGAATGTTTGCACTAAACTTGTTATTGCTTGTCTACCGACTCCGAATGTCGGTAGTACATTTTTATAATTTGCATACGTTGTTCGTTCGTGTACTTTACAATGATGAAAATGTTGAGTTTACTGGAAAAAAGGATAGTAACAGTTAGATGATCAGTGAAATACTGCGTTCACAAATTATTTTCAAAGTTGTCAAGTACCTATTGGAAAACCCATTATATTCAAGCCTTTTAGAATTTAAACTAAAACTTTATGTACGAAACCGACACCAATAATTTCACCTCAGAATGTGTCACAAGGCTGTCAAAGTTCAAAATTAGTTTGTCGCCGCTAAACCCTTATCGGTTCTACATAGATAATGTATAACAAATACGTTAGTTTTATTCTCATCACTTATAGATTTAGATGTGGTTAGAGTGAATGTTAGGAAAGTTGCCCTTTTGTGGTACAAAATTGACATCAAAAATTCGAAAAAAAAGTTACAAATTAATGGACTTGGAAACAGTCCGGGAATTAATAACAAAGAATACATTTCTAGTGACCAAAAGTCTATATTGTAGAACTTTTGTAACTAGAAAAGTGAGTTGTGTTGCTTGTGTCTCTTATATATTGATCAATGAAAAAGTGTCGAATAAGCAACAAGAAAATGTAAATTTCTTAGTGATTTGAAGAGTAGAAATATGTATCCTTTGTAGAAACGAACAAATTTGATGCCCAAGAGTCTGATACTTTTATCTAATCATTAATAAATTTCTTCACAGCGAACGTGACTGGAGACTTCGGCACACGCAAAGAAAAAACTCGTTCCTCCCAAACGAAATCTCAGATAACTGAAGTTCGTTTGGGGACTGTAGTTGGGAGAAACGAACTTCTGTTAATCCATACATGTCATATTGGTTGGTAGAACAGAAAACTGTTTGCAGCAAACGAGTTATGAAAAACATAAGCTGAAAAAAAGGTTTACCAAAAACGGTTCCGCCAACCTTTCCGTCGGTTACAGCTACCGAGTTGTAGGTGATCATAACTAAAAAAATGTTTGTAAGAACTGCAAAACGGTTACAGTAAACGAGTTATGAAATATTAAAGCTGAAAAACTTTTGTGAGAAACGAAAAACGCTTTCACCAACTTTTCTTTCGGTTATAGCAACCGAGTTGTAATTAAAATTTTATTTATGGTTTCCATAAGCTATTTTTTGATTAAATATCCAACTTTTATGATTTTAGATTTACCCATAAAGTTTATTTTAAAAAACTTGGAATTATTGTCTATTTTTTCACTGTATACCTACTCGTCTGTCTCGCTTTGCATTCAAATAACAACTAAAAGCGCAGCAAACTACAATGCCTCAATTGCCCCTCCAAGATACATACATATATCGACAAGGTAGAAGCAATAGAGTGTGTGATCACTTTAATGTATTTGCGTGAGTGTGTATGCCAAACGAGTGGATTAGACTGTGTATACAGTCGAGAGAATGAGCGAAATTTACGTTCTTCATAATCTGTGCTCTCATTAGAAAAATGGCTAATTTCAGTTATAGCAAACGGGTTTTAACTTGCGGAAAATGCAATTTTGTACGCGTTTAATGCAAACGAGAACTCGTTTGCAACAGAACTACATGAACGATTGCGATTAATAAAATAATACAAATCTATCAAAGTACTATTGTGACAACCGAGCAATAAGCTTTTTTTCCTTGCGTGCAGTGAAAAGCGATAAGTACTACTACATTTTAGAAGCCTGCTAATTCGTGATGTTATCATTTATTTGAATGTTACTATTGTAAGAAACAATGTAATAAATACTTCTTTCATTAAAAACAAAAACAAAATTGGTTTCTGTAAATATGAAAAAAGTGAGCTGAACAAGTAGTAAGACTGCACATTGAAGTTAATCTAATTCACCTGCAATAAATTCTGTATATTGCCCTTTTGCATAGAGTAAATCTACAAAAATGCAAGGTAAATTTTCATATTATTTGTGAATGTAAAATTGCCTACGTTTGTTGCCAATATAGCCCAATTAAATAGCTGACCCTATAATGCCTAGTGCATTAACTGATATCAGACCATAAATGTAGGTAATAATACACTATGTTTTTTTTCTGTGTAGGTAAAATGGTATACCATGTTTAGAGAAATGTGTGTTCAAACAAAAGAATGCGTAACAGGGACAAAACAGTTTCTCATATTTTGCAGCATACATAACCCACTATCGTCTCGCCTCACTCAATTTGCAAAAAAATGTTTGCCAAACTTGCCTCTTTGCATTTAAATATTTTGTTAACTTGTGGGTCCTTTCTTAGAACTCCTCTTTGTATGCCATCTTTGTGTATTTGGTTTGACATTTTGGACGGCGAACCGATGCTTTATTTTTTTTGAGTGTATTTTCTTTTAAATTTGTGACGGAAGAAGTGGAATTGTTCTATGTACTTTAACATAGTTGTACAATTCAGACACACAAAGAGCTGCAGTTTACAGAGGTACATTTAATTGGTAACATTGTCAATCACGGATGCAAAGATAACAATCATTTACACTGACAGATCTTTTTGGCCTGGTTGTGTGTGGTAAAGCGATAATGGATCATTTTCCAATATTCAACTCTTTTTACCACCATATTTTTTTACTCTGCACAAACACAAACGAAATTCAAATATCCTGCAGTAACACATCGTGCACATGCTTGGCACAGCAAAAAGCACGGCCCGTGCCCACCACTACTAGTTGGAACCTACAGTTTCGAACCGGTTCCGTACTAAGCTTTTACATGGCTAAGGACTCGATAGTGTCACCGTCACTAAACAAGGCGACTGACGTCCAGAGAAATCTAAGGTGTTAAAAGCAGGGTTTGAACCCACATTCTCATGCACAATAGCACGATCATTGAACCACCCACGGCCACGACCATGTACTTTTATATATTTGTGGTTTGGTTGATGCCTTAAATCCACTGTCGCACAGGGTAATGTAGGAATGTAATTCAAACGGTAGTCCACGAAATACCCATTTTTTACAAAGAATATTACCTAATTTTAGTTAAATGTTTGAGAATTTTTTCAAGTCAAATTTCAATTAGGGTAGTGCTTTGGTGAATGATAACCTTTTTGACTCGGTTAAATCTGTAACTGATATACATAGGTTGGTTACAAAAATCTGAGGATGATATACTCTCAGCTGTGTTGAATCTGAAAGATTCCAGAAATCGGGATAAGGGTGGAATTTCAGAATTTTTTTTTGAGAAAGTGTTGTTATTTCATTTGTGTACCTTGACAAATTATACTCAATATTTCACAATGATCAGAGTAGCTGGAAAAGATCTGTTATTACACTTATCCATAAAACAAGTCCAAAGTGTGATCAATTTCTAAAATCCCAAATATATCTAAACTATTTGAGCATGTAGTTTATTAATTTCGCTATCTCAACATAGATTTACTAGAAACCGTTACACTGTAACTGATCTTTTAGCCTTCAATAACTTTTGCATAAACAATTGATACTACAGTCGAACTTCTCTACAGTGAACTTCTATACAATGAAGCTCTCCCTATAATGAAATGATTTCAAAAACACAGCGTTTTGCTTGTACTTTGATCTCCTTATAACGAATTTCTGAATAGTGAAGTTTTCTATACAATGAAACAATTTTGCGGGTGTAAATTTGACTCATACGCGTTTTTGTCTCCTTAGAATGAATTTTTCAAACAATTTTCTGTTACGCACGCTAACAGCTCTGTGTACCGAGAATGAAGTCACATATAATTAGGGGATTCCCAAATGAGGGAAATCAAAACAAAAAAAAAAGAAGAAACTCACATCAATAAAAATTTTGGCATCAGTTGCCGGTGCTCAGTGAATCGATAATTACGCAGCGCAGTAGCATTTCTCTTGAAAAAAAATTATTAATTATCAATGAAGTTGAAGAAGGAGTAAAAAAAAAGATGTAGCTAAACAGTTTGGAATTCTTCCTACCACGTTATCAAATATTTAGAAAAAAAGCAGTGATGAAAATGTAGAAGACGAGCAATTGAACACTAAACGCAAAGTGCTTCGAACCTGCCTTTTTGAGGATATTGATGAAGCAATGCTCAAATGGGTCACTGCTGCACGTGGTAAAAATCTTCCTATATCTGGGCCATTAATGAAGCAAAAAGCCAAAGAGTTCGCTGATTCATTGGGTCACGAAGATTTTGAAGCTGGCACAGGATGGTTAGACAAATTTAAAAAACGGCATGGTATTGTAGCAAAAACCTTATGTGGGGAAAGTGCTGACGCCAACATAAGAGATCGTGATGAATGGATTATGAACGTTTTACCGATATTGATGCAAAAATATGACCAAAATGACATGTTTGATGCCGATGAGACTGGTTTGTTTTTAAAATGTTTGCCAAACTAAACACTAACATTCAAAAATGAGAAATGCTTTGGAGGAAAACAGAACAAAGAGAGAATTACTGTCCTAGTAGCAAGCAATATGACTGGTTTGGAGAAACTGAAACTGCCTGTGATAGGAAAGGCCATAAATCCTAGATGTTTTAAAGGAGTAAGATCCCTAGATGTGGATTATCAGTTCAACAAAAAAGCCTGGATGACAAGTGGCATTTTTACGAAGTGGCTTTTAGAGCTTGACAAAAAATTCGTTTCAAAAAAAAGAAGGATTTAATTTTTATTGATAACTGCACTGCGCATCCTAAGTAGGTAAAAGATAAGCTGCAAAATATTGAGCTGGCGTATTTTCCACCCAACTTCAATCAATCTGCTTCAATCAATGGACCAAGCATTATCTACAACATGAAACAACTTTACAGAAAACGAATTTTGATGAACATATTGTCACAAATGGATGAGAACGAACCTGTTTTGACCGTAGATTTTCTTGAAGCTATTCGAAATTTAAGCACAGTGTGGAATGCCTTTGTAAAACCAGAAACAATTGCGAATTGTGTCAGAAATGTAGGATTTACGAAAGATGGAATGCAGGCTCATTGGGATGACGAAGACTTTCTTCCGTTAGCTGATTTGGCTAATCTACAGGCTTCATTTAGGAAAGTGGATGCATCATTTGAAGATTATGTCAATGTTGATAATGATGTGTATACCATGGGCATCCCGTCCCATGAGAATATTCTCAACAGTGTTATGGAAACTCGTGGAGTTCCGGCTTTGGCAGGTACATATTTATTTATTAGTTTTGCGTGCTTACATACATATTTTAATCATAATGCCAAATAAATGTCCGATAAACATTACTTCTACGTTTACAGATTCAGATAACGATGAAGAAGAACCGGCGGGCGAAGAATTGGCTGATGTCAATGAGACGATACATACCTACATTGGAGCACGTTTCTTCATCAATTGATGTACTTCGAACTTTTGTGCAGATTAAGACTAACGTGCCGACTAATGGATTTAAGTCTCTAAATATACTAGAAGGTTTTGTTGATGAGGAGAAATGGAAGAGTGTTATTCAAACTAAAATACCTGATTATTTTAAATAAAAATGGAAAAAATATGGTTTTTATACAATGGTTTTGTTATTTGGTATTCGAAGGTTTTGTTGAGGAAGAAAAATCTAAAAGTGTAACCCAAACTAATATGCCTTATTGTTTTAAATAAAATGTGGGCAAAAAAATATAATTTCTTTATAATGAAGTTTCTATATAATGAAGTGATTTTCTGGTCCCATGCAGATTCATTATAAGGAAGTTCGACTGTATTTATCCTGATTCTCTAAGATTAGATTAGTTTTCATTCTTCATTGTTAAAATGGATTGAATCGTATCTTTCTGATAGACGCTGTACTGTCTAAATGGATCTTCTTAAAATAAGATACTTTTTGTAAAATGATAAACTCTTTTTAAGAAATTTTTTTTTATAGTCTGTAATGTTTTTTTAAAGTATACTTGTAGGTCCTTTTTGTAAGAATATGCATTATATTTTCCCGAAAAAATCTTTATTCAAAGAGAGGTACTTCTTTGATTAAGAGATAATGTTTTTTAAGAAAAGGAACTATTTTTAAGAAGTGCTTTCTGTAAGAAAAAACCATAAGAGTACGAATTTTTTTTTTTACAAAAAAGTACTTTTTTAAGAAAAGGTACTTTATAAAGAAGTGGTACTCGGTTTAGGAAAGTGTTATTTTTTTTTGAAAAAAACTACGTACTTTCAAAAAGACTTCTTATCTCAAGAAACGAAAGGAAAATATATCATTTTGTTTTTAAGAAACGTACTTTTAAGGAAAGGAATTTTTGTAACAAAAGCCATTTTTTCAAGAAAAGGTATTTTTTTGAAGAAAAGGTTATTTTTTAAGAAATAGGAAGTTTTTTTTCAAGAATAGGTACCTTATCTCAGGAAAAGTTGTTTTGTTTAACAAAAAAGCTACTCTATCAAGAAAAGGTAGTTATTTCAGAAAAGGCAATTTGTTGTTAAAAAATTAACTTTTTTAAGAAAAGGTATTTCTTGTTTTTAGAAAACGTACTTTTGTAAGAAATTTACTTTTTTTAACAAAGGTTGTTCTTCTTTAAGGTAACGTATTTTTTTTAAGAAAATGCTCTTTGTTTAAGAATGTGAGTAGGTATTATTTTGAGAAAATTTCCTTTTTTTAAATTTGGCTTTTCTCTGTTTACTTTTTATTAGTTTTAAAACTCCAATATATACTAAATATTGGTTACAAGCTCCACCTAGAAAACTTCCCATTAAACAAGAAATTTTACAGCATACGTAAGACATCTAGTTAGTCTAGACACAAACCAAAGCAAAGGTAAACAATATGGTTGATAATAGTGGGTATAATAGTGTACAGCGAACCCCACACTTGTCATTTTTGAGCACGAGGTTTGTCGATAACTTTTTATCTGACTGACGAATTCGAAAAAATGTTACAAAAAAATTTTGTGAACATTATAGTGATGCTAATACGAGTAACTTCAATTACATTCTTATTTGGTATCAAGAAGGCCGCTAAACCGACAATAAACACCAACGATAGCTGATGTTCATGCTCATGAATGACAAGTCTGTGGTTCGCTTTAAAACAGAAGTTGTTTAAATTTTTTCATTTAGCCCCCATCCCGCAACGTGCTATAAGGAACTTCGTTACAAAAGCAGGGATCGAACCCACGTTCTCTTGTACAAGTCGTGCATACAAATAAATAAATGGTTTCCCGTTACATACCATGAAGGGATTAGAGAGACCTTCTCACTGATTGTGACCTACAGTTTTGCACCGGTTCCGAACGGTACTTTGAGAAGAGTTTTCATGGCTGTATACTCGATAGTGTCGCCGTCACGAAGCGAGGTTCGAACCCAAGTTCTCATGCACAAGAGCCTCGTACACAACCATTGCCCCACCAACGGCAAGGCAGTTCCAGCTACTTAATTTTCATTTGGACATGCTTTAAAGCCTTTGCATTTTAAAATGCTAATCTTTCCGAAGCTGTAAATTAACAATCACGATCACCCAACCAACCACGGTGCGCTAACGGCTCCGAAAAGAGTCTCAAAGGGGCATATCCTCCGGAGAAAACAGCACGCTTAAAATATATGAATAAAGTGCACCCTAAGTACGCCTTAAATGACTATTTTTAAATTCCCTACGCACTCATGCAGATATTCCGCAAGGGCTCCGTGTGGACTTATATAAATGAGTGTTTTTGGAGTCCCAGAACGCTCACCCGCGAAGACTTGGAGAACATGTGGTTCCAACAGGACGGCGCCACAAGCCACACAGCAAATGCCACAATCAATTTAATGGAAACCAAGTTTGGTGAACGTGTTATCTCACGAAATGGCCTAGTCGATTGGCCGCCTCGGTCGTGCGATTTGACGCCGTTAGTTTATTTCCTGTGGGGCTACGTCAAGTCTATGGTCTATGCCAACAAGCCAACGACTATTGATGAACTTCGTACGAATATCGAACGTGAAATTGCTAGCTTATGATAATGAGCTCGTATGTGGTAGTAGAGTGAACTGTATGAGGGGTTGAGTTGAGCTATTTGGTTTGATTTATACCATTTCTCGGAGGAGGTTTCCACAAAAATTATAAAACTTATGTTGTTTATTTCACAGCGGTTTCAATATGTAAATGTTTTGGTTTTAAACTTTGTGTAATGGTTTTTTTAAAAACCGAAGCGGATGAGTGCAGTTGAACGACTGACTCCCTTTTGCTTTGCTTCAACTGATGTTAACTCAATATAACAGTTTAAGAGTTTTTTTTTGACATTTGAGGTATTCACAATAATTATAATTTATAAATCTATTTTATAAGGTATAGTTGTTCAATAGTGTAATTCAAGGTATGCAAATTGTAAATTCAAATTAAATATGTACATTAAAATATTAGAAAAAAAAAATAAATTGTTAAGTCTAAACCTTAGTTTAGACAGTTTTATTTATTTATTGTAGCGCTCTTATTTAAAAACCCGATATATTTCATTGCTTGTTTTGTTGTTAGAGAATATTGTAATAATTCTTGCAGTAATTCTGTAGGAGTTTCTCATGATTCAACGCTCCTAAAACAAGGCCAGACTCAAAAAATTAAGTTTGCTATTAATAGCAAACGATGTATTCTACTTACCAGCAGGCAATTTGTTTGTTATTACAGCAAATGAGCTCTTATAACAGCAAACTGTTTGCAGGGTTGATAAAATAGCTGACATACTGTTTGGGGAAACTACAAACTAAAGTTTTCTGTAATAGAAAATATGTTTGCTTTCCCCTTTTCAGCAGTCTTTTCTTCTGTGTTTACCAACATATTTATACGGAGCCCCTTCGGTAATTTATACAGAGGATATGTTTGCTTTCCCCTTTCCAGCAGGTAAATTACTAGGTAATTTATAAGAGGATCCATTTTATACATCAACGCACGAAATCCTTTGTCATTGACAATACTAAATGGTTGTATGTCTAGTGCAATCATGCGCATTACATATTCATCTAGTTCTACCTTACGCTTTGAATCAGATGGATACCACACATCTCTGACTAAAAATGCATCCAATTTCGTTGGTGCAGGAGGTTTTTTTGAATTGAGGTAATAAGGATGCATACGTTTCAGATAATCCGTAAGGTTCGTCGTGTTGCCAGCCGCTTTTAAGATTTTTCCGCAATGAGCGCATCTAGTCTTTGTTCATGTCTTCGTTCGTATTGAGGCCTCAGCCTCGCTGACTTCCTCTGATGTTCCTGTAAAGAAGAAAAAATACCATTATATCCTTATAATTTACTTTACTTTTATTGACTATTTACAACCTCATGAGGTCAGACGTCTTACACATATTAATTAACCAAACAAATTAGACAAATTTCAACATACTCTTCCAACTAGCTCTATCCTTTGCCTTTTCTCGCCAGTTGGTAACACCAAGGATACGGAGGGATTCTTCGGCCTGGTCTTTTCAGCGGAGTCTTGGTCGTCCTCTTTTCCTGCTTCCATCGGGTACGTTATCAGAAATCTTTCGCGCTGGCACGTCTTCATCCATTCTGATAACATGGCTTAGCTAACGGAATTGGCCCAGTTTGATTCGTCTAGCTATGTCCACGTCAGAGTACAGATTATATAACTCTGGGTTCCAGCGACGTCGGTACTCGCCGTTTTCCTTAACAGGACGGTATATTTTACGGAGAATTTTTCTCTCGAATACTCCCAGGTATTTTTCATCCACTTGCGATATAACCCAAATTTCGGAACCTTATGTGAAGACAGGTACAATGAGAGTCTGATATAGCTGGACTTTTGTCCGTCGAGAGAGAGCTTTGTTCCTAAACTGTTTGCTGAGCCGAAAATAGCATCTATTTTCAAGCACAATGCTCCAATCTATCTCCAGGCTCCTAAACTGTTTGCTGAGCCGAAAATAGCATCTATTTTCAAGCACAATTCTCCAATCTATCTCCAGGCTGACGTTGTTGTCATTGTTCGCGGCGGATCCAAGGTAGACAAATTCATCTACCACTTCAAAATTAAATCGGTTGTTAACGCCAAAGTGCGGACTAAGTCGAGAGGTTTCTCTAGTCGTTGACACCATCAATTTTGTCTTGCCCTCATTAACAGCAAGACCCACCTTCGCTGATTCTTTTTTGATTCTTGAAAATACTGCAGTAACCTCTCGCAAATTTCGCCCAATGATGTCTATGTCGTCAGCACGCGCCAGCAACATATGGCTTTTCGTGTTAATGGTCTTGTTCATATTTACTGCAGCCTTTCTCATTATTATCTCCATTAAGATGTTGAAGAGATTGCACGAAAGTGTGTCGGCTTGTCTAAGTCCTTGCTTGGTACAGAATGGTTCAGTGAGGTCTTTCCCCACTTTCACTGCTGATTTGGTGTTGGTCAGCGTCATTCTACAGAGGCGAATCGGTTTTGCCGAAATACCAAGTTCAGACATAGCTTCGTACAGTTTTCCCCGTATGGGGCTATCGAAAGCAGCTTTGTAATCGACAAAATGGTGGTATTTATCGATTTGCTTATCCTTATAATGTCGGACGTAAATGTACGCTAGAATTTTCCGCCCTAAAATGTAAAAGTCAAATTTAAAAACAGCTGGTTTGAAATATTAGATTAACTGAGAGTGTTATATTCACTTTCTCGAATTCTTCGATTAACCGGTATAAATTACTCGATTTACTCGAAATCAAGAATTTTACAGTACTCGAGTTTATTTTCGATTCGACTGGATAACCTAGGTGTCCCACAGGGCTGTTTCCTTGGACCAATATTATTCGTTTTATTTGTGAATGATGTCTGTGAAATTTTTAGGTTGTGCAAATAGTCTGGAAATGCATTGTCTACAGGAGGATTTATACCTATTGTGTAGATGGTGTCACTTAAACCATCTTCCTTAAATGTTTCTAAATGTCATCATCTGTCTAATGGGAGGCGTTTAGAAATGTTTAGTGCTGAATATTCTATTAATGACCAAATATTTCTTAAAGTGGGCAATATTTTAGATCATGCATCTTAGATCTTGTTTATTGAGATCTTAGGTACATATTTGTAGTGGATTGTTTCCGTGAATTTTGAACGGTTTGCTACCTATGGACTTGAACAAAGGAATAAAAGGTAAACAAAAATCGAATTTTTTTTGCGGTTTTGACCTTGAAGATGAAGCTTGTTTGATTTTATATGTTCACAATTTTTGTTCTTTATGATAAGAGCTACAACTATCCCTCAGAGAATAAATCAAAACTCCGAACGGTTTCCAAGATATGAGATTAACAATATGATCACTTTTTTGCAAACATTACACTGAGGCCCCAAATATTGGGGGGCCCATAAAAAATGCATGACTTTGGGCAAAACTGGGAGATACGGGTCTTTTTTTGTCTTTTATTGCGTAGTGGGGTCCGTATATGGTTATATTTCCATGACTTAAACAATTACAGCCAGTGTTATAATGTCAATAGTAGTGATTTCAATGATCCTTATGCACTTAAGTTGCTATTTACTATATTTGTTAGACCAAAACTAGAGTATGCTGCTATTGTGTGGAATCCTTGTTATAAAGTTAATATTGACAGAATTGAAAGAATTCAGAAAAAAATTTTAATTTGGTCCGTTCATTTTAGTGAAGCTATGCCTTCTTATGAACCTAGGTGGAAACTTATTCATCTGGACTAATTAGTTAATAGCAGGAAAAGAATTTCTGTTATATTTATCTATAAGCTCATTTGTCGACTTATTGTTTGCCCCACTCTTCATTCGTTGATTGGTTTCAATATACCAACTCGCTGTTTGTGTTATAATGAAATGTTTAATGTACCACTTCACCAGAGGATATATTCACTGCATGAACCTATTTTGAGGACATTGCGGGAAATAAAGTATATAAATACGTTTAAGGAGGTAGAATATTTATTTGCCGATAATATTGTGTATGTCCTTTATTTAATTAAACAATATAAAGATATATTACAATAAAAAGTTTAAATAAAAGGTGTACGAATAAAATACACGCTGAAAAAAAGTCCCTAACAAAATATTGCAGGAAATATGTACATGTTTGCAAGCGTTGTTTTCAGAAGTTGAAGATATGTTTCTTTTTTACTCTTTATTGTCTGTATACTTTTGTTTTCAGCAGTTTTCAACAATCAAGGCCACATTATGGGTCACAAAAATGTATATTTCAGCTTGTTAATCATTATGTCTCAAACATGTAATATTAAATAGTAAACACAATGTATTTGGACTGTATGCTATATTTGCAACAAGCTACAAACACATTATATTTGCATCCAAACAACAAAAAATAGAGTGTGTGTGTAGGAAGTCAACGAATTCTCTCCATCGATTTGTGGCAAGTGATCTCATTTGGTTCCATGATAGTCGAGATTATTAATATTCGCGTTCTAGGCACCATATAATTGGTGGTCTTCCTGAACATCAATACCCGGGTCGCAGGTTCTTTTCAAGTCCCATTCTAACAATATCCTATGTTGAGTACCCAAGTATATGGGGATCCAAGATCAGTCTTCCCAATTCAATAGGACTTTTACTTGTACGTTACCAGAGTACGTACTTGTACGTTAATTGTCCTGTTTGTCATATTTGCTTTGACAACGACCCCCTTTATTGTCAGCTTCGTCAAGCATCAAGTATTACAACCGTACAACGGTACTGGCTTCTTACTATAATTGAACATTCGTAATTTCGTCCTTTCCGATATCGCCTTATTGTGCCAGATTTTGCGTAGCTCCAGACATGCAACAGGGGCCTTATTTATTCGATCATTTATGTTTATCGCAGAGCCACCATTCTTTAAAATTTTGCATCCTTGATAGTTTACTGAATCCACGTCCCCAATTAACGAACCATAAATTGTTAGTGAAGTATTCCATTCTGCTCGAGTACGCATAGGCTTTGTCTTCTCTAGAGTGCTAGAGTGTCCAAAAACCGAAAACCGGTCCACCGTTTTTTTCGAAATTCCACCGCCAGCCGGTTTTCTGAAAATTAGCATTTTTCGAACCGGTTTTTTCTGCGGGTTTCACCGGCTTTCTGTTTTTAATTCAAGTTGTTGCAAAAGCTTAGGTTTCAAAGATATAAACTAACTCTTAGTTAAGTTGTTAATCGGAACTGTAAAAACTTGTAGTTGTTTAAAATTTTTGTTGTTTTATTTTTTAATTAGATAAAAGGAAACGGGAAAACAATTTGAACAGTTTGATTTATTTGATGTGTTAACATCCTTAGGCACGAGTAGGGCAATCTACCAAAGTGAACAAATGCAAACAACACACAGCGTTAGCATCACATACGTGGTTGGTGTACAACAGTAGTCTCTGCCTGAAAATAAGTATGATTGTATTGATGTAGCGCCAGTGAAAAAAAAAGCAGGTCGTCGTTGGCAAAGAGTATTGAATAGTATAGAGAACGCATGGAACGAATTATATGACTCAAAAGCACTAGCGACTTCTGGTGAATGATTCAAAACGTATTACCCTTTTTTTTGTCATAACTTCGCCCATTCATAACTTTGATGTGAAGCATTGATGCCTTTTGAAACATTCATGCTTTTTGCATTGTTTCATGTAATAACATTATCGAAATGATGCATTTATATTGAAATATCCTACAGAGAGATCTTTTACTTTGATATTTTATTCGTTTATGATTTACTTTGATTTTTATGATCTTTTACTCCGACTCTCTACATGAGAGGGGAGAAAGAGTGCAATAAGTTCTCTATACTATTCAATACTTTTTGTCGTCGTTATGTTTATGACACAACAAATACAATTATTTCAGTGAGCTAAATATTGCTTTATTTATTTTAACAATATTACATCTAATGTTAAAGCTGATTTAAGAAAAAAGAGAATGCAATAGAAAAATAGCCTTCAGCACAAAAACTATTATTTTTATTATTTTCCAATGTAACATTTTCATAGAAATCGAACAGGTACCGTGTAACAAAAAGGTGTTAACACATCCCCCAACACTCATTGACTTTTTCTATAGACAATTTAAAAAAATAATTAAGTGGAAAATTTTTACATAAAGCTTACGAGGGTTGCTATTTATATTTCGGGTCCAGCAATAAAAAAACAATCATGTAACTATTATTGGAAATGGTTTTGTTGCTTTTGCTCCAAAACATGGGTCTTGAACGCTTCAAGACATTCTTCGGGCGTCGAAAAACGTTGACCTCCACTAAACAGATGTCATTGGGCGGCAAATCAGGGCTGTACGGCGGATGACCTATCAATTCCACTTGTTGGGTGCTCAAATATCCCATTTTGTTCAACTCATGTGTAAGAGCTCGCATTGTCCTAATGCAAAATGATCCGCCTTCTCTTGTTGTTTTTCCTTAGTTCTTCCAACACTTACTGTTGGCAAACAGTTGGTGGTATACTACTCAGAATTGGCCGTCCTACATTCCATTGAAGGCACTGTGGCCACATGACCGGTTATAGTGAAAAAAAACGCGATCATTTGCTTCGATGTGCTTCTTCCACGAAGAACTATTGTTCGATTTAACTCGCTTTAGCAGACCTATACGGTCGATTACTGTTTCGTTTTGGGCTCGGATGCACAGACCTATGATTCGTCACCTGCGACAATGTTATATACTGCATTTGAGTTATCGCTATTGTTGTTTTTTAACATTTCTTTGATCCAATCGATACGACTCTTTTTTTTGAGCATTCGTTAAATTATGTGGGATCCAAGTAGAACAAATATTTTTCACGGCCAAATGAACATTCAATATCTTATCGATACTAGTCATACTAATGCCCAAGGATGTCTCAATGTCCCAGTATGTCACGTGTCGGTCTTATTTTATCAGTTCGCGCACAGCATCGATGGTGTCCGGTAAAACGACCGAAGAAGGACGACCTTCACAAAATTCATTCTGGATCAAATGGCATCCGAGACTGAACTCTGGGTACCAGAGATTAACAGTTTTGTTTGATTGGGCTTCATCACCAAAAGTCGAAGCAACTTGATTCAGACACTCTTGTCTCTATAATCCACGCCGAAAATCGTACGAAATCATCGTACGAAAATTTTCGCGGGTTAATTTCATTTCTTGACCGAGACACTGTATATAGAAAAAATAGTGCTCGTAACTGAAAACTTTCTATGTATATTCATGCTAAAAAAAGTCAAACTTTCCAATGGATGTTTCAGTTTTCATCTGGCAACATTACTATTGCCAGGATCCAAAATATAAATAGCAATAGTATTAAGAAAAAATTAATTATTTTCTAAAGAAACAAGTTATAAAAATATTTCTCCTTACTGCGAGATGTAAAATTCGTTCTTACAAAATTTAAAGATTTGCCCAATTCGTAAACGCTGAAAAATAACGGCACAGCAACATATTCCAGGAACCACGGACATGTTTGTAAGCATTGTTTTCGCGAACTGAAGATCTGCTGATTTGTTATCCTTTTTTGTCTGTCATGTTTTTATTTCCAGCAGTTTTCAACAAACAAAAAGATTTGAGTCACATACACACATGTTATAACCTATTAATCATAGTGCTTGAAACATGTTATATTGAGTAGCAAACACAATGTGTTTGGACACAATTATACTAGTTATAAGTTGCGACAAGCTACAAACACGTTATACGTGCATCCAAACAACAACAAAAAAAAACTAATTTTTCAGCGTGTATACATTAATTATCGTGTCTGTTTTAACCTTATTTTAATAATAACGGTTTCAATTTTTTAATAAAAAAAGCTAATTACTAAAGCCTTGTTTCCAGTTATCTATTAAGCGTGTATAACATGATTTGAAGCCAAAATCGGTTGATTTTTCATAAAACATTCAGCTGTTTCCGGTCCCAATACAGGTTAAAGGTTGTAAACTCGCTAAGTGGCTAAGGGGTTTAAGACTTGGATATAAAAACCGAAACCGGTGGATACAATTTTCTACCGTCAAAAGTACCGGTGGAGCCGGTTTTTCAAATCTCCGTTTTTTATACCCGGTTTCTTGAATTGCCTTTTTTTTAAAACTCTCATCGGTACATGTTATTTTTTTTGAGAAATATCAATAATTTTGAGTAAAAAAGATTTACTTTTTCGTATTTTTTCATGTAGTGACTCATATGTATTCCTATATTGATGTTTGTGTCAACAAAAATATTCCACATATTTTATTATTTTTTGCTTGTAATTCAATTGTTATTTGATGGTTTAAAAAATATGACACTATTTGTGAAAATTGTCATACAAGAGCTATAAGGCTCTGCTTTGATATAAAATTCATTGAAAATTGTCTAAAATTGTGGACACTTAATATGTACGCTGTGGTGGCCCACAAATCTATTTAACGGTGCGGGTTTTGTTATTTTAATCCAACATAACTAAGCTAACTTCGTTATAAATAAAAGGAGATTCGTTTGCTTGACTATAGGGCTGTATTGCCAAAAATAGATTGTGATGTCTAGCTAATGAAAAACATGAAACAACTATACATTGATTAGGTAAGATTAGTTTATACCTCGTTGTAAACGCACCGATTTTACAGTGAAAAATTTCTTTAACAGAAGCCAGAGGTGAAAATATAAATGGGAAAAATAATAACCAAATGTTTTCCAAAATTGTATTTTTTGTACCAAATGAGGTCAAATCAATGTCAAATCTGTCCAATAGCTGTGAATAATATTCGACGGTGATTGTTTTACCCTTTCCGAGGTGTTCGATGTGACTGACACTGCATGTATCCCAAACAACTTTTGCCATGACTTACTTTTGCCATGACTTACAGACCCACCTTGGCCTTCTGTGGTACACGATCAATCAGAGAAGTCTATTGTTAGTTCCATGATCGTTCACGGTTAGAATTGCGGCTGTTAGATACAAACTAAATGCCGCACCGTACTTACAATTTTACAGTAGCCGATGGTAGTACTAACAGATGGTAGTTTATGGGAAGAGTGTTGATTTGGAATCCCTTAAAAAACTTTGTTAGCGAAGGTTTCTTTTAAAAACGAATTTCCTTATCGCACGTTGCGGGATGGGGGCTAAATGATAAATTGTTAAGCAACTTTTTTTAACTACTGTATTACAACCCATTATTATCAACTATATTGGGTACTTTTGAGTTGGTTTGGTTTAACGGGAAGTTTTCTAGGTGGAGCCGGTTTATTATATATTGTAGTTTTCAACCCTTTAAAAAGTAAATTTAGAAAAGCCAAAGTGCAAAACTGGCAAATCCATGAAATACAACCCGGAGCATGGAATTACATTTGGCAGCACACCTACTCTTACACTCTTAGTTTTAGTTAGGTTTATGTCTAGACTAACATATGGGGAGATATTTGTTGTTTAATGGGAAATTTCTAGGTGGAGCCTGCTTATTACATATTGTAGTTTTGAACCGAATAAAACGAACTAAAATAATTTTTCTTGAGATAAGGACCTACTCTTAAAATTGTACCTGTTCATAAACAAATGGCCAATTCTAAAAAAAATTCCATTTCTTAAAAAAAACATATTCTTAAAAAAAATCCTTCGCTTAGAAAACCGTTTTCTTACAAACATTCCTTTCCTTCAAAGTACCTATTCTTAAAAATAAAATAATACCTTTCCTTTTCCTGAGATAACCTTTCCGAAAATAAGTAAGTTTTCTTAAAAAAATAACCTTTTCTTAAAAAGAGTACAACTTATTTAAAAATTACCTGTTCTTAGAAAAGGACTCCTTTGTAAAAAAAACATACTTTAGGCTTTTTCTTACAGAAAGTACTTCCTATTCAAAATGGTACCTTATCTTAAAAAAAACATTAGCTTTTAATAAAAGAAGTACATCTCATTAAAGAACGGACATTTTCGGGAAAATATAACACATA
This sequence comes from Phaonia tiefii, assembly GCA_963931995.1. NCBI lineage: Eukaryota > Metazoa > Arthropoda > Insecta > Diptera > Muscidae > Phaonia > Phaonia tiefii. Next base: position 17,788,773 of record OZ008368.1, on the reverse strand, counting down.
TTCTTACAAAAAGGGCTTAAAAATATACTTTCTTTTTAAAAAAAAATATATTCAATGAAAAAAAAATTCGTAAAAACAGTTTATCATTTTACAAAAACTATTTGTTCTTAAAGATCCATTTGAATTATAGTATTTTTCAACAGGCGTCTTAGGCGTGTTGGAACTAACTAGTGCATAATATACAGCGAAAGGAAGTTCGTTCCAACCGCGGGTGTCCCCTGGCACCTCATGCAATTTTATCATTTTGTAGATTATGCATAGCTCTACCTTAGACGGAAATAATATCAAAGAATTCTGTCACTAATCAGGCTGTACCTTTATTTGAACTTTTGTCAGCAATGTATTATGTAAAGGTCGCCTAATTTCATACCAATTGCCTCGAAATTTGTAGAAGAAGGAAAGCACCTTGTACTTTAGTGCATTATTATCACCTATCTAATGCTATACAAATTATATTCCTAGTCATAACAGATTAGCAACCACCGGAGATAAACTAATTTCGAATGCAAATGATACTTTGACCTCTTTGACCTAATACCAAATTTACACGTGGTGGTGTAAAGTAAACCACAAAAACCCATATGTTCTCGATGTCCCAAAAAGCGTTAAGAATACTTTTTTAACGAAAATATAAAAAACCCTATAAGGCATGCACTTCTGTACGCGAACAGACGGACTCGTTCATTTATGAAATCGTATACGGTAGACCTGGTCGGTCTCCAAATAAAATTAAATTCCCAAAGTCGAGAGCAAATATTAAAGATTACCTCGAGACAATTTCCACAAAAATTTCCGAGCCCGTGAAAAACAGCCAAAATAATTTTTTTTCGAAGTTATTTTGCTTGTGGCTCGATCGTAAAGCGAACCAGAGATTTATCATTCATGAGCGTTCATATGAGAATCCCTTAGAATGAAAAATATGCCACTGATGAAGATATGTGACTAGATCTGAAATAGCTATACGGTTAGCCAGCAATCATGAGGACGTTTATTTCCTTCCAACGGGCGATAATATATCTCTCAAGGTTCGTCTCATGTATTCGCATTTCAATTTTTTCCGGAGAATCTCGGTGATGTTAGTAACGAACATGGCGAGAGTATTCACCAAGAAATGAATGTCATTGAGCGGCGCTACCAGGGATATTGGGATGAAATAATGCAGGGTTGTAATATTTGTTTCCTCATAAGAGATTATAAAATAAACAAACTATGAATATTTGGTTCTGCTCGTGGTCAAGAGTGCAATAACAATTAACATTGTTTACGTATTCAGTAAACTCAAAAAACAAGAAGAAACTCAACTAGATAGGTTTTCTCTTGTGTACGGTTATAGTATGTTTATATATTTGAGGGGATCCGTCTACGTCAGTCTTATAATTGAGACTTTTCTTTATCGGAACGTCAATAATATTCAACATATTCAATGTAAAACGTCGTGAGTAATTGCGTTACTCTGCCCTGGATGCACAATGTAATGGCACATAACTATGTCAATGTTGTTTTCTGTGATGAAATTCTAGTCCTTAATTTAGTCATGGTAGTGCCGACATAGATCTTCGTACAGACGTGCTCTTATCACCTTTACACTTACTGCCATATTCCACATTTGATTTTACCCTTTTAGTCAATTTGGATTCCGTTTGGCTGAATAACTGGTTAAGTGTGTTGTGCGTCTTGAGAGCTAATTCATATTGTTCATTGTAACAAATGTTCAAATGCCTTAAGCGTTCAGAATATCCAGATACATTAGTCGTTGATTTGTAGATTTTTGCCGGATTTTGGTTTCGTAATGATCTACGTTGTTCTTTGTCTACTGTCTCTCTCATGAAATTATAGATCGTCACCTAAAATGCAAAAGGCCGTAACTACACTTTTTAGTTTTTTTTACAGGAGAAGGAATAAACGCATGAAATCATATTCGAAAAGAGAAATCATCTTTCTTAATTTCAAAATTTCATTAAAATTCGACAATCATATCAATTATTATTAATTTTTTTAAGGATATTAACAAAAATTGAGAAAAACCCAGTTAATCGACAACAAATAATCGGTTACCGGGTTGTTCGAAAATTATGCTTTGTAAAAACCCGGCAGACGGTTAATAACAAAAAACCGGTGAACTATTTCTCCTTTTCGGTTTTGGACACTACAGTTCCAACCCAGTACTATCAACTATATTGTTTACATTTACTTTGGTTTGTGTCGAGACTAACTAGATGTCTTACATTTGTTGGGAAATTTTTTGTTTAATGGAAAGTTTTCTACGTGGAGCCTGGAGCCAATATTTAGCCTATACTGTAGTTTTGAACCCAATAAAAATAAATTTAGAAAGACAAAGTGAAAGAAGTGTAAAAAAATAATATTTCCTTAACCCGCCAATGGTGACCCAAATTTGACTTTGATTAATGGTGACGCTGGTCTCATGCACCGGGGTTTTCAACTGAAGATTTTTCGAAATGTGTTGCTAATAGTAAATGTTTTTTTTTTTATTTATGGACTTTGAGAATAAAACAAAGATATATAATCATTTTAAGTTCTATTATTTCAGTATTAAAATTCACAAATGTTTTTAAATAGAGCATTAAAAATAACAATGTTTTAGCAATAAATTTTTTAAAATTAAGAAAAATATAAAAATCACATATTCATTAAGGAAAATAATGTTTATTAGTCTTTCGACTATAGAAACTTTTATAAAATTAAGAAAAATTGGTATCCTTCCAAAATATAATACAAAAGTGTTGTGATTATATTTCTTAAATAAACGTTGACTCAAGGTCTCACCCACCAGGTTAGAAAATAAATACAGAAGTTGTGCTCACTAAGCAGCTTCGTCCTAAACTGACGGTGGGGGATGTGCAATGCTGCAGCTACTCGAAATCGCAACAGAAAACAATTACGGAGAATAAAGTTATACGAATTTTTTAACACAGCCGGTCTCACAGACCAGTACGTCACCATTGGCGGGTTAAATAAGTGGATTTTTTTTCAAAAAAAAGTAAATTTTCTTAAACAAATACAATAAACAAACAAATTTTCTTAAATACTCTTAAACAAAGTACATTTTCGTAAAAAAAATACCTCATCTTAAAGAAGTACGTTTGCTTACAAAATAACTTGTTATTGCAAAAAGTACATTTTCTTAAAAAATTAAGTTTTCCTACAACAAATTGCATTTTCTTTAAAAACTGAATTTTCTTTGAAGAGTACCTTTTTGTGAAACAAAATAACTTTTCTTGATATAAGTACCTACTCTTAAAAATGTACCTATTCTTGAAATTCAAAAAGCAAATCCAATTTCTTAAAAAAATAACGTTTTCTTCAAAACAAATACCTTCTCTTTAAAATATACATTTGCATACAAAAATTCCTTTTCTTAAAAATAAAATTATACCTTTTCTTTTCTTGCTTTGAGATAAGTAGCCTTTCCATTTTCTTAAAAAAAGAGTACCACTCTTTTAAAAAGTACCTGTTATTAAAAAAGTTAAAAGTACTCATGGCTTTTTCTTACAGAAAGTACTTCCTCTTAAAACTAGGACTTTTTCTTAAAAAACTTTAGCTTTTAATAAAACAAGTACCTCTCTTTAAAAAATTACCTTTTTGGGAAGATATAATAGATATTCTAACAAAAGGACTTAAAAATATACTTTTTAAAACAAAATACATTCTAAAAAAAAAAAATTCTTAAAAAAATTTATCATTTTACAAAAAGTAGCTTTTCTTAAAAACCCATTAAAATTATCGTTTTTTTCAACGGGAGCCTTAGGCGTGTTGGAGCTAACTAGTACACAATATATAGCGAAAGGAACTTCGTTCCAACCCTGACACCTCATGTGATTTTTTCAACTTCACTCCTTTATTTTCAACTTGCTTCTTTTCAATATTACGAACAACTCGCCCACATTATTGGTGAAGATTGCAGGTTTAAACAAGTTTAAATAGGCATCCCCTTCATGTGCTCGTAAAATTTGCCTTCATATTTAAAATATCTTGTCTCCTTTATGCAACACGTCACTGGTTCGAAACATAACTCTTGCGGTATTTTCGTAAATTGTTCAAGTGTGCTCCATTTTGATTCGATAGTCATTATGACCACATGTATCGTGTTCTTGGGAATAGCGTTACCACATCAAATAAGATCAATATTTCGTCATCTTCTCTTATATAATTGCACGCAGAAAATAACGTCCACGATAATATATTGCAGGAAGCATGTACATGTTGGCAAGCAATGTATTCGTGAATTGAAGTTCTTCTACTTTTTGTTCCTTTATTGACTGTCACGGTTTTGGTTTTAGCAGTTTTAAGCAACCAAAACCATATTTGGGTCACAAATACACTCCGGTTCACTTATTTAAAGGCACTAAAAATTCCACATTCAGCAGCCTGTATCTTTTGCAATTTGTAATCGATTGCAGAATGGAATTTTAAAACAGACATAAAAAAATCATGACAATAGTGGTTTCTTAATTAAAGAACTGTTTTTGAGCAATTTATAAAAATAAAATCCAAAAATATGCTATTTTTTTGGTTCACTTGAATAAGGGCATTTTAACTAATTTTAATGAAAAACAGTTTTTCTTGTTTTTTTTTAAATTTATTTTACTTTATACGGGTTTATTTAATCTAACGAAATTTGATTCTAAGCCTGAATTAGTGACTGCTTGGCATCAAATTGTCTACCTCCTTCATAGACCTTACGAGATAACCAACCCCAATCATTTTCGATAATGCTTCGATCTGGAGAAGAGGGTGGCCAATCAAGACTATTTACATTTTGGTTTGCAATGAACTCCTTTGCTAATCTGGCGTTGTGTATAGGGGTATTATCCTGTTGCAATATCCATGATATGGGACCAAATATTTCACTGAACTTCGGAAAAGCCTATTCCAATAACGTTTTATAGATTGCACCATTCATTTTTGGACTTTGAAATTCAAGATCGATGGTGCCATAGTACGTAATAGGACCCCACATCGTATCACCGCCCTCTCGGCTGTGATGTCGATTCAAAAAACGTTTTTCTTTGCGCAGATCATGGAAATAATGGTTGTAGCCATCAGGTCCATCCAAATTAAACTTCTTCTCATCCGTAAATACTACGGTTCTCCAGTCATTTACATGACCACTTGGCTGCAAATCACATACCATGTAGTCCCTCGCGAATTGAAGCCGCTTTTCCTTCCGGGGGGCATTAAGTGGCGTCTTTTTTGAAATATCAGGTCTTTAAGATACTCACAGCTCTTAATTACTCTACGTACTGATGACTGGCTCGCTTGCACTCCAGCTTGAGCTCTTATTTTTGACAAGGATAAGGCAGAATAAGAAGCAATTCTGATGATTTTTCTTTTCTCATACGTAGATAAAGACAATGAAACCCTTCCTTTAAAATTTTTTCTATACCCCTCGGACTCCGTGATGTAATTGTCGACAACTGTTGGCTCCGTTCAATTTTTTTTAGCTATTGCGCCGTTAGAATATCCTTCAGAACGGTAAACATCGATTTTAGTTTTTTCCGATAGATTTAACATATTTTGTTTTGCCATTTTTACTCGTAAAATGATTAAGATGTAATAAATTGTAATAAAAAAATGCTCCCCCCAAAAAAATCATCGGTTACTTTAAAAATAATAAAAAAAATAATAAAGTGCCTTTATTTAAGTGAACCAAAAAAATAGAAAATTTTTTGACTTTTTTATAAATTGCACAAAAAAAAGTCCACTATTGTCCTGATTTTTTTTATATCTCAAGTTTCCATTTTAATATTCTGCAATCGGTTACAAATTGCAAAAGATACAGGCTGCTGAATATGGAATTTTTATTGCCTTTAAATAAGTGAACCGGGGTGTATATTAGGGTGTCACATAAATAAAAAATTTTATTTGCTCAAGCTTTATTTGAAAGCTTATAGGGTAAAGTATTTTTGAGATTTTTTTCAGATTTTTCGGAAGAGATTTAGAGGTCGCACAAGTCGACTTTCTCCCAAAAATTGGATATACCTAACGCTTTTTAAATTTTACTTCAAACTCGGTTGATAACCACGATTTTCTTATATTGTAAGTCAACATTTTTAAAGCAAAAGGTTTAAACTTTTATTGTGTATGCACGAACCACCAGTTTCGGCAATGATTTTGCTCATTAAGGTACCACGTATTAAATGTTTTAGTAAATTTTGTAAATAACGCTTTATATCTTTTAAAATTCCTACGAGAATGTAAAACACGGACGATGCGCATTAAAAGACGTATAAATTCCAAGTAATTTTGAAAGAAAATTGTGAATTTGTGGTTACTGTTCCAGAGTTATACCATTTTAAAGCCTTTCACCCATTATATAAAACTAATAATATTATAATTTGTTTGCTATTTTTGCATCGGATTTGCTTTAAGTTCCTGTGAAACTTTAAAATAACAATGATGCACTTTAAAAGGCGTATAAGTTCCAAGCAATTTTGTAGAAAAAACTTTGATTTTCAGTTGCTGTTCCACAGTTATGCAATTTTAAATCTCTTTACCCTTTGTGTGAAACTTATAATACTACAAACTCTTTACCAATTTTTCAACGGATTTGCTCTAAGGACTACATTCATGAAAAAATATACATGCGCTAAGTAACGACAAAGAGTTGCACGCATAAAGAAACGTCCCCAGCAACATATTGCAGGAAACATATATATGTTTGCAAGCAATAATATATATGGTTCCTACAATATGTTGCCGGTGCCATTTTTTGCTACGTGTAATTCTTTGTCGTTACTTAGCGCATGTAGATTTTTTCATGAATATAGTGTTTAGAGCAAATCCGCTGAAAAGTTGGCAAAGAGTTTGTAGTATTATAAGTTTCACACAATGGGTAAAGAGATTTAAAATGGCATAACTCTGGAACAGTAACTGCAAATTCAAAATGTTTTCTACAAAATTGCTTGGAATTTACGCATCTTTTAAAGTGCATCATTAGTGTTTTAAATTTTCATAGAAATTTAAAGCAAATCGAGAAATTTATAGCAAAGAGTTTATAATTTGTTAAGGTCATACAATGGGTAAAGGGCTTTAAAATGGTAGAACTATGGAACAGTAACAGCAAACTAAAAATTCTACAAAATTGCTTGGAATTGACGAGTCTTTTAACCCTACGGTCCCTAACCAGGTACCCGGGTACTTTTCATTAGTGCGTCATCAGTTTTTTAAATTTGCATAAGAATTTTAAAAGTTATAAACCGTTACTAACAAAATGTATCCAAAATTTACGAAAAAATTTAATACGTGATACCTTATTGAGCAAAATCATTGATAAAACTGGTGGTTTGTGCATATACAATAAAAGTTTGAACGTTCTGCTTTAAAAATGTTGACTTACAAACTAAGGCAATCGTGGTTATTGACCGAGTTTGAAGTAAAATTCAAAAAACGTCCGGTATACTCGATTTTTGGGAGATAGTCGACTTGTGCGACCTCTAAACCTCTTCCGAAAAATCTGAAAAAAATCTCAAAAATACATTACCCTATATGCTTTCAAATAAAGCTTGAGCAACCATGAACATGGTAAAAGAAAAATTTTTTGGGACACCCTAGTGTACATATATTATAACCAATTAATCATTGTGTCCCAAACATCTAATATTGAATTGCAAACACAATGTGTTTGGACACAAGAATTTTATATTTGCGACGCGCTACAAACACGTTATATTCTAATTTGTCTGATATATTTATTTTGTATCTCGATAAATAAGCAAGTTATCGAAAACTTTTATTTGTTGTTCACTTCTCTATTTGAAACGAATAAAAAATATTAAAAGTGGTTTCATATATTCTCTTTAGTTTATCGCTGATTCCCAAAATGCATTCTTTCGATAACTAATCGAGTTATCTTAGCTGGCGTCCTGCTCATAAGACCAATTTGCTTCATTACGCGTTTGACCAAGTCGCTTAAAAATGGTCAACCAACCAGATAGTCAGTCGCACACGCAACAACTTTATATATAAATATCTTTCCGTCATTGCGGTCAATGATAGACATTTCTAGATTGGTTTCATTGCGTTTACATTTTTAACGACAAACGCCACTCAGTTGTCTTTGACATACCGTATGACTTAAGAGCAATGATCGCATGGAACACGATTGTATTCATCATCCTTATACACTGTAGTTGTATCGCTTTCGTTTTCTCGACATGGGTACCAAATGCCAAAATGTACCACATAGAAAATGTAAACTTTCAGACATGGCATGATGCAAATAAACACTGTCAGCAGTTGGGTTTAAATTTATTAAGCGTTAGGACTAGAGACGAATTTGATATACTAAAGCAATATATTCAAAATAAATATGGTAAGTTTTTAATTGTAATTATGGCAATATTATTACTTTTATGGGTATTGGTCTTCTCCTTCTAGGACGTATATATCCCTATTGGATAGGTGCCTACAGAGATCAAGGAGTATACAAGTGGCTGGCATACAATGAAACAATCAATAATTTGATGTGGCATGCAGGTGAGCCAAATGATAAGAGTACCAAAGAGTTGTGTGTCCATACGTGGGAAGGAGATTTCGACTGGAATGATAACGACTGTGCAGTTACACTACCGTTCATATGTGAATTGCAGTTAAATGTCTTGCCGGGATTATAAATATAATTAAATCCCAAAAGGGCATCTAAACTATGTAACTGTAAATTAAATGGGAATGCTGTATGGCCACAGGATGGCGCATAAGAAACGTTATGACTTATTTAATGAATAACTTGAATCTTTCATTTATTGTTTAGATTGTAATTTTGGAAATATGTTCACCTTATATTTTGAAGATAATCCGGTGTGTGACGAAAATCGATGAAACCAAAATTGGATTCAATTTGATAATTCAAACGAATATTTTTGTCAAAATTATTAATATTCGACATGTTGAGTTCCACGTTCATATTATTAAATAACAGAAAAATAAAAATAATTCAATTGATGTCCATTATATTGCAAAAATCACATTATTATTACGTTAAATCGATTTCGATTTAAACCGATCGATTTCCATCACATACCCGAATATCTTCTCAGAATTCCAGGTCCCAGCGACCTAACTTCTTCTGGGATATTAGCCTTAAGCTATTGGATGGTTCTTGGCTTATTGGCATACACCTTACCCTTTAGGTAGTTCCAAAGGAAAAACATCGGTAGCCGTTAAATCGGTCGAACGCAGTGGCCAGTTAAAAACAAAAAAAAGGCGATATTATTCGATCGCGGAAATTTTCGAGTTGGACAACCTGTGTGATTTGTGGCTCCATATAATTTAAACCACAACTCTGGACTGATCTCTACTTCTGACCTTAAAAAGTTGTTACTCACTGACCGGTATTGAATGCCATTCAAATTAAACGCAACTTGTTCGTCGTTTTCGAAAACATAAACTTACATATTCTGCAACTTTGATTACAATGTGTTTAATTTTTTAAGTCATGGAAATATAACCATATACGGACACCAGTACGTGATAAAAGACCAAAAAAAGACCCCTGTCTTTTGGGGCCGCGGTGTCATTCTTGCAAAAAAAGGGATCATTTTGTCAGGCTCATATCTTGCAAACCGTTCCGAATTTTGATTTACTCTCTGAGGAAAGGTTGTAGCTCTTGTCATAAATAACAAAAATTGTAAACATTTAGAACCAAAAACACTTCATCTTCAAGGTCAAAATAGCAAAAAACTTCAACAAAATTCGGTTTCTTTTAACCATTTTTCTCATGTTCAGGTCCATAGGCAGCAAACCGTTCAAAATTCAAGGAAACAATCACCTACAAGACTATATCTAAGATCTCATTACACAACTTTCTGGAACATATGAATCTCCTAGGAATGATTGTTAACACCGTTTAGGTAGCGTTAAGGTAGCCGCAAAACTGAAAAATTTCACAAATATTTTTTAATTTCACTGTGTGTAATTTCTTAAGTCATGGAAATATAACCATATACGGACACTACTGCGTGATAAAAGACAAAAAAAAGACCCGTGTCTCCCAGGTTTGCCCAAAGTTATGAACTTTTTTTTATGTGCCCCCAAAAATTTGGCGCCTCGGTGTCATTCTTGCAAAAAATTCATCATTTTGTCAGGCTCATATCTTGCAAATCGTTCCAAATTTTGATTTACTCTCTGAGGGAAGATTGTAGCCCTTGTCACAAGTGACAAAAATTGTGAACATACAAAATCAAAAACCTTCATCTTCAAAGCCCAAATCACAAAAAACTGAAAAAAATTGGATTGTTTACCTTTCTCTTCAGTTCAGGTCCATAGGTAGCAAACCGTTCAAAACTCAAGGAAACAATCAACTACAAAAAAGTACCTAAGATCTCAGTAAACAACTTTCTAAAACATCTAAACTTCCTAGGAAATTATGACAAGAGCTACAACCTTTCCTCAGCGGGTAAAGCAAAATTCCGAACGATTTGCAAGATATGAGCCTGATAAAATGATCACTATTTTGCAAGAATGACACCAAGGCCCCAAATTTTTGGATGCGTAGTTGTGCATCATTTGGTTTTAACTCATTATTCAATTGACTCTTAAATGGAAAAAAGTGTAACTTATTTAAAATTCTTTACAAAGTCCGCCTAGACTTCAGTATCTACAAGTTTCGGGGTTTTCCTCAATACTCATAGCAATGTTCACATCATTTCGAGCTGCAAGAGGTCTTCTAGCACGCGGAAAATCACAGACAGCCCCTTGTTGCCCAAACCGCTGAACCTCGTCGTTGTAATTACAGGCCTTTCCGTGTATGTTGATACTAAGGAACCTTCGATCGATACTAATTCGCGCATGTAAATTGCAGAATTCAGTTTGTATATAATACGATTGACGATCAACCGATGGTATCAATTCAGGCACAGTAGTTAGGCATCTGATGATGAACTTGTCACGGAGTTCGAAACTAGTCATGCCACAGAGTGTGCTTAACTGAATAGTGTATTATTTCCAACAAACAACAACCATTTTTCAATTAGAAAAATTTTCCTGACTTGTAAGCTTGTAGTGTGAATTTGTCATACATTCACCGAAAACAATCAGTAAATTGCTGGAGGTAAAAAGGTGCATTTCGGACACGTAAGAAATTTCGATATGAGCCTTATGCTTGAATAATCGAATGCTGACTTTCAAAATACAAAATTTAACAACTTAAGTTCTTTGTTCTGTGCTGAGTGTTTCTATCATAAATTTTCCTAGATTTTCAAAATTAATTCTGAAAAATTATGAACAAAGCGTAATAGGGCATGCACTCGATCTTGCAGATCGACTCGACAATCAACAAATCACACTATTATCATGTGATTTCTCATACATTGTTTGTACCCAAGATCGAGTACATTTACCTCGATAATATTATTTGATGCTACAAATCATTTCAGCCGCAGAAACGGAAATGGGAATATAAAGGAAATGTACTTCAATGAACACGTACATTAATTAATAACAACACATACAACTTGATTGATATAATCGTATGAGGTAGTGTTACTGTTAAATCAGCTGATTTTATTTTCTCACTTTAATTTCTAAATACTAAAAAATTTCGAGAAATACCATTATAATGCCATCATGGAGTACAAAAATGTCAAAACTAAATCGAGTAAAAATGCATGTAAACACCTTTCTGCCGTAGAATGATATTTACTTAGGTCATTATCATGATAAAAGAGTGCATTTCCCGCGCTATAAGCAAAAAAATTATTCACGAATTAAATCATAACATTACTTATGTGCAACCCTGTACAAGTTTCATACTGTACTCGCTTAACAACAACCATAGAATTGAGATCACTAATTGTCCGGATAATACCAGGCAGCAAAAATGGGGAAAAAATAATTTTAGCCCAAAATGGGAGATTATTTTAAAATGGTAAAAAAATAAATAAATGGTTTCCCGTTACATCCCATAAAGGGATTAGGGACAGCTTCTCACAACCAGTGAGCTATGCGCGTTGTAGTTTTACACGCACTGATTGGGACCTACAGTTTTACACCGGTTCCGAACGGTATTTTGATAAGCTTTTTCATGGCTAAATGCTAGATAGTGCCGCCGTCACTAAGCGAGGTGACTGCCGTCGAAATAAATTTAAGGTGGTCAGAGTAGGAATCGAACTCACGTCCTCATGCACAAGAGCCGCGCACACTGCCATTGCATCACCGACGGCCACAAAATGTTACGGAGTAATAAATCAGAAATCAATTAGGTTGATCAAATATTCGGCCATCTCACAAACCGGCTTATTAACATAGTTTTGGGTTGACAAGACAGTAACTTCAACTTTCCCATATAGATGGAGCATTTGTCATTTTTGATATGTGTGAGGTAGGATATTTGTCACCTGTCAAAACTGGTGCAAAAAATTCGTTCTGGAAATTTCACGATCAAAAATAGCAGATTTCTGTTCGAGAAGTTGCACACATACTGAAGGTGTGGCACGCGACCCTTGAACACCATTTGAAACGGCTTGGACTTGTAGAAAAGATTGACATTTGGGTTTCGCATGAGCTTAAGGAAATCAACTTACACAAAGCGGATAATCACTAGCGATTTATTGCTCAAACACAACAATAACACTGTAAGTAGGTGAAAATGACACACCAAAACGCCGAGACACGTCAACGTAATTTTGATATCGTAGAATCCAGTGGTGTACCCCGTGTTGAAAAGTTAGCTCGAAATCACGAGATATTTCGATTTTAAATTTGTAGTAGATTTAAGACGATTTTTGATTTTATTTGAATGAAAATACTTTAAAAACTTGTTAAAAATCAATTTGTTTATTATTTATTTGTCAAAATTTATATCTAGAAATAATGGACGTCCATTTTCAAGCGGATATGGAAATATATATATGCTCTTAGTTTTGATGATTTTATAAATTTTTTTGGATTCATTCAATTTTTACTCTTTGTTTGCAATCTACCAGCAGAAATCAGCAAGCATTGAGTCTATTCTTTTTCCAGCGAAACGCTTTAAAAAATTCGTGAAAATTCTTTAATAAATTCTTGATATGAAGATCCAGAAGCACTATTCTCTGAAGGGGGATCAACGGTGGACGAATTACATTAAATTCGCCAACAACTTGCGAATCGCGTTTTGGCCAATCTCGCTTTTCGTACTGGTTGAATTTGCACGGCTGTCCCATTTAGAAAAAAATAAACACGTGCTTTGTATAGCCAGTTTGCATTCCAGCTAATAGTGAAAGAACCTTAAAATCACAATTTACACACCAATTGAGTTCGTCATAACTGATGCGTTCCAGAATTAATTTCATGGTATCATACGACTCATGCATTCCAAGAGCATACATCAATGGTACTGGTTTAACGCTGCTGTTTTCAAATAGCAAGACTACTTTTAAGCTTCTGGTCTTTTAAGTCTATGAAACGACGCCATAAAGATAGATTATAGTTGCAGATTCCCATTTCATTCATTAAACCGGGAATATCTTGACAATATGCATAAGGTGCGTCCTCGGAAAGCATGAAATAAGGCATATATGGTTCTTGCGCGGCATTTGTAAGATGTAACTTTTACACCTGGTGCTAGCACGTTGACGCTTCTTAGTTCCGAAGCCAAAGTCATTGCATTATTTTGAGATAGCTTCAGATTTCCAACGATTCTATCTAAATATTCCTGCGAAATTAATAATGGAGATTGTATAACTGGCTGAAGGTAGTCAGAATAAAACCGGATCGTTCTATAAGAATAAATTATTGTGTATTCCATATATAGTCTATCTAAGTGAACTTACTGTTTCGATTGAAACCATTTACATCGTTCTTGCACGCGTAGCAATTTTCTGTATCATGTTCCCCTGGATCGGTCCATATCATTGGAAGTCCAAATGCATTAAAAAATGTGATGCACGTAAATTCAGAAGCATGATCAACATTTCGCATTTCTTCAGCGGGGATAACCAAAACATACTGCTTGTAAGCGTTGAGGGCATCTTCAACCAAATGTCGTCGATGATTTTTCGGTGTAAATTTTCCACACACAAAACTAAATATTAGGGTCCACTTGATTTTTTAGATTTTGCGCTATAATGCCTTTTTAGAAGGTTTTTGCATCACTAAATCTAATGGAGTTTTTATTTTTTTTAAATTCCAACTCCTTGGCCTGCATATCTGCTGCTAAAAACGCGGATTTTGGGCACCATTTCCTACAGAGCAAAAACGGCATAATATATTTCAAATCTGATTTCACCATTCGATTGTTTAGGACAAATTATTAAAAATAAGCGTTATTTGAGATTTTCAGGATGGACCTGTTAGTCGGTGTACCAAAAAATCACTTTTTCATAAAAAAAAATTAAAAAAATCTTTTGAAGGCGCATATTGAAATTATGCAGTCTCCTGCAAAAAATGGTCAAAAAACTTTTATTATAGTAGTTCCGGCTTAAAAGTAATCAAGTAATATGTAAATAAAAAAAGAGAAATTTTTCAAGTTTTGTAATAGATATTACAAAGTTTATTTTTTTATTTCAAAACAACATTTTTTAATTTCTTTTTCTACTGCACATAATGCTAAATTGTTTAAATCTTCTTTATTTTTTATTACATTTGAACATTTTCTTCACCATTTTTTGGATTTTTTGCGTTCAAAATTTTTTTAAATTTTTTTTTTAAGAAAAAGTGATTTTTTGGTACACCCTAACGACTAACAGGTCCATCCTGAAAATCTCAAATAACGCTTATTTTTAATAATTTGTCCTAAAGAATCGAATGGTGAAATCAGATTTGAAAAATATTAAGCCGTTTTTGCTCTGTAGAAAATGGTGCCCAAAATTCGCGTTTTTAGCCGCAGATATGCAGGCCAAGGAGTTGGAATTTTAAAAAAATAAAAACGCCATTAGATTTAGTAATGCAAAAACCTTCCAAAAAGGTTTTATAGCGCATAATCAGAAACAAAAATGATTTTGAAAGTGGACCCTACTAAATATATTTAATATTTCGCAATGTGATCTGCATTTTTCGTCACTCATTTTTCTATTTTTTCAAAATGGTCAATAAAATGCTTATATTTTTGATGTGTTAACATCTATAGCGGCAGGTAGGGACTAATCTGTCAAAGTGAACACTTTGATATATATGTTGTAGCATCTGTTTGTAATAGGGATGCCAATCCCAAAATGCCGAATCCCAAAATTATTATAATTATTATGGCCCCAAATTGTAGAGGTAAACTAATTCTGCTTCCAAATAGATGTATATTATTTCAACGGTTACATTTTGCCGAAAAAAAAATATATAAATTGATTTAACATGAGCTTTTGCAGGTTTTTCCCCCAAATAAAATCAAAAATCAGCTTAATTCTACTACAAATTTAAAATCGAAATATCTCATTATTTTGAGCTAACTTTTTAAAACGGTGTATACACTGGATTCTATGACCCAAAAATTAGTTGAGGTGTCTCGGTGTTTTTGTGTGTCATTTCAAAACTTCAAATTTTACTTACAGTGTAATTATCCATTTTTGATACGCATTAGAAGCACGGAATTTACACGTTTACAGTCAGCAATCATTATAAATATTCGCCGAAAGTAGCACGTCATTGTTGCGGTTTATAACATTGCACGACTTTCACTTTCAATGATAGAGAATCTTAAAATACTACACGACTAACACGCTAAACTCGTTTGTCACCATGATGTAGTATTTGCATGTTTTAACAAAATCTTATAAGGGGGATATCCAGTGGTGGAATATCCAACAGCGGGCGCGACGTGGGCCACAAACCGCATCACTAAAGGTTTTTTTCTGATAACAGGAAATTCTGTTTTATAAATGCTTTTTATGGAATAGAAATATAATTTGGATTACATTTTTATACATATGTTTATATTTATCTCTTTTCTATATTAATTTACATCGGTGCATACTATAAATACTAAGCTATGTAAAGGGTTTTTCAATAAGAGCGCTACAAAAGTTTTTTAAATAAAACAAAACCGGTTTTAGATAACAATGATATTCTTTACTCCTGTGAAAATACGTTCGATGCCATTATGTATGGAACTCCATTTCTTTTGCATGGCCACCACGGGCACGCTTGCGGTTCGACGGTTTTCAAGCATAAATTGGCCGATACTGCTGCAATTTCACATTCGATATTCGTACGAAGTTCATCAATCGTCTCTGGCTTGTTGGCATAGACCATAGACTTGACGTATCCCCACAGGAAATAATCTAACTGCGTCAAATCGCACGACCGAGGCGGTCAATCGAATGGGCCATTTCGTGAGATAACACGTTCACCAAACTTGGTTTCCAATAAATTGATTGTGGTATTCGCTGTGTGGCTTGTGGCGCCGTCCTGTTGGAACCACATGTCCTCCAAGTCCATGTTATCCAATTAGGGCCAAAAATATTCGGTTATCATTGAACGGTAGCGATTCGCATTCACAGTAATGTGCCGGTCTTGATCATCACGGAAGAAGTACGGTCCAATGACGCCGCCGGCCCATAAACCGCACCAAACGGTAATTTTTTCGGAATGCAATGATGACTCATGGATTACGTGTGGACTGCTGTCTGACCAATAGTGCATATTTTGCTTATTGACGAAGCCATTCAGCCAGAAATGAGCCTCATCGCTGAAGATGACGTAGCGCTCTTAAAGTTGAGGCCACTGACTCCAAATTTCGGTAGTAAATTTTAATAATTTCGACTCGTTGTTGGCTCGTATATCTTTCCATGATGAAATGGCAAACCTTACTGAAGAGAAATGTCAAAAGAGCGTGAAAAAATATGGCGTCGTTTGCTGTCCCTATCGTTACTTTTTTGGCGTCTCTGTTGAAAACCCCTTTAAATACTTCTGTGTGCAAAAAATTTCAAAAAAGAAATTCCACATTTTTTTGACCACACGAAAAAAATGACAAATCCTATTCAATTACAATATTTGTATGGCCAATTAATAAAATAGCTGTATCGTCTGCAAATGTTGTAATCTGAAATCCCGTGGGTGTTGGTATGTCGTTTGTAAAGGTAAGATATAGAACAGGACAAAGAATGCCACCTTGAAGAGCTCCTGCTTGTATAAGTCTCAATTTCGAATAAGATTCTTCATATTTTAGTCGATATTATCTGGAATTAATGTACGATTCTATTATGTCACTGCATTTGCTTGTGTTTTGCTTAATGGAAATACACATAATGTCGCACAGTGGGGCCGATTGCAAAAAAGGTGGTAATAATATCAGAATTTTAAACTGTTTATCGCATCGAATAAGAATGTACTAGAGATTTATAGTAGAGGAGTTATGCATTTTGTTACACAGAATTTGGTACAGGGTGTCAATGTGGACCAATTTGTTGCAGTTCGTGTTTTGAAGACCTGTAACTTCTACAATTTTGAGCTGATTTTTAAAATTATTTGCTTCCAGAAATCTTCTAGGAGAGGCAAACAAAAAATTGACCAAAATCTTGCCATTCAAAAGATATTTGCAATAAAAAAAATATAAATTTTTGCCCTGACTTTTCTTAGTTTTTGAATTGTTAACATCTATAGGCGCGGGTACGGCCTAAATTCACAAAGTCGATATTCCGACTGCGATCACACCGATTGTCCGACTGCGATCACACATTTTTTGCCGTTAAACTCCTCCGAAAGGGATAGATCGATTTGTATGAAATTTTGT
Source organism: Phaonia tiefii (assembly GCA_963931995.1). Classification (NCBI taxonomy): domain Eukaryota; kingdom Metazoa; phylum Arthropoda; class Insecta; order Diptera; family Muscidae; genus Phaonia; species Phaonia tiefii. Next base: position 17,771,114 of record OZ008368.1, on the reverse strand, counting down.
GTGCATATCGGGTATGTCTCAGAATCGTCCAACCGCTATTTTTCATACCCCTAAGTGATAAGGGTGACCCACCCCTATATAGAACACAGATTTTTCCGACTGCGAAAAAAACACGCACTGATGTAGCGGCAGCGAATAGTTGACTTGTGTGAATGCGAAGCACTCTCAGAGCATAGAGAATTATGACGTGGTTATACGTATATAAAAATGAGATAGCAAGAGAGCAAAGAAAATTGTGTGAACTTGTGTAGCAAAAAAAGGGTGCAATAAATTCTCTATACTATTCAATACTTTTTGTCGTCGCTCTGTTTATGACCAACAAGAACAATAATTTCAGTGAGTTAAATATTGCTTAGAGCGCACAACAGGTCGAACTTAGCGGCTTAAGTGTATGTCTTACTGACATGGGAAGGTTTAGAGTGCTCCTTCTGAACACCCAACACCGCACCCCTCTTTTCAAACTAACTAAATATTGCTTTATTTATTTATTGTAACAATATTACATATAATGTTAAAGCAGATGTAAGAAAAACGAAAGTGCAATAGCAAAAGAGCCCTCATAACAAAAACTATTCTGTTTTTCATTTTCCAATGTAACATTTACTAATGTGTTCATAAAAAGGAAAAAGGTGTTAACACATCGCCCGTGAGGTCGAACACTCATTGGATTTTTTTGTTAATAACTCGTCTATTTTTATTCAGATCGGAATTCACCGTATAAAAAATACTTCACAAAAAACAGGTTCAAATAATTTTTAAATTATCTCAAATCCTTTGGAAGTGACAGGTTCTCAAATTTAAAATTTTTTTAACCTAAAAATACTGCAGAATTTTGCCGAAAAGGTACCATAAACCTTTTGCTATTATTTTTGAATTTTATTAAGTACGGAGCAAAGTTTTCAAATTTTTTTTAAAGACAAGACATTGAGAATGTGGTTGAATTTAACTTTACTCACTTTGGAAAATTCACCCTACAGCAAGCAACGTTCGAAAACCGGCAATTTATTTTTAGAAAACTCATTTTGCTAGACTGGCATAAGTTTCAATTGATGATTTGTAATTGTTTTCTGTATTTAGTTTTAAGACTGGAATGTTTTTAAACAGACGTAAAGTAAAAAAGTAAAATTTTCCTAACACGTTTTTTTCGGACTATTAAACTCATACTTCTTTCATTATTTCTTAAAAACTACCAATTGCATTTTGTTTAGCAAGTATTAAACTATAACGCGTAAAAAATTCATCAAAATCGCTCCCATACGGAGTAATATACTTCTAATCGGACTTTCTTTAGGATTGTTCAATATTTTAAATTTTACAATTTTTACCACATTTGTTTTTGCAAGAGTACACAAATTTTGGTAATATATGCACGTTAATGCATATTTCAGTAGGAGAAGAAATAGTCTTTTCAAAAATGAATATGAAGTATGTCTATCTTTGTAATTACACCTACTTTAAATAACACACAATAAACCAACATTTCGGCCTGAATTTGCAGAATATGTAAGCTACTTGGTATACTGACCATTTCTGTTCGACTTCACCAATCACATTAAATTTTTCGCTGGAATCATTATATCATAAAACGTTTATTTAGAAATGGATAACTTTGAGAACTTTCAGTTATTAACAAAAAACTAAGAAAAGTCAGAGCAAAAATTTAAATTTTTTTTCATTGAAAATATCTTTTGAATGGTAAGAGATATGTCACACATTTCAGCATATTTTGTTTGGTCTCTCCTAGAAGATTTCTCGAAGCAAAGAATTTTAAAAATCAGTCAAAAATTGTAGAAGTTACTGGTCTTTTGAACTAATTTTCTCAAAAAAAAAAAACCCTGTATATATTCCTAAACAAAGTAACTTTTCTTAAAAAATACCTTATCTTACAGAAGGACATTTGCTTAAAAAATTTAATTTTCTTACAAAAAGTACCTTTCCATAAAAAAAGGAATTTTTTAAAAATATGTACCGTTTCTTAAAAAAAATACATTTTCTTACAACAAATTTCGATTTCTTAAAAAACTACATTTCGTTTAAAGAGCACCTTTTTTGTGAAACAAAATAACTTTACTTGAGATAAGTACATACTCTTAAAAATTTACCTATTCTCGAAAAAAAGTGCCAATTCTAAAATTCCCATTTCTTACAACATTTTTTTCAAAAAAAAATACATTCTCTTAAAAAAATACTTTTCTTTACAAAAATTCCTTCCTTTCTAAATGTTTTTTTCATAACGTAGCACAATTCGTATGGGAGAATTTTTTTTTTCAAAAAATCAACAAAAAAAAAATATGGATATGACTCGGAAACGGTGCGTCCAATCGCACCAATAGTAAACTTGTTACCTCAGTAGGGGGCTTTAAGCAATGGATGTCTTCAACACGCCATCACATTTTTTTAAAGAAAAATAGCTACAACTAAAATGTTTGACAAAAATTCGTCCCGATTCGTATGGAAGATTTTTTTTTTCAAAAATCGCCTAGATATTATTTATATATATAGATATTTGGGCGGGTTATTTTTTTTTGATAAAGCGGATAGCGAAAACGTAATCTATAGGTGATTTTGAGAAATTTTTCTCAAGAGACCATAGCTTTAAGACGGACTCATATAAATATATGGGAAAATATATATTTTGAAATTTGAAATTGAAATTTTTCTACGGTCTCTTGAGCAAAATTTCTCAAAATCACCTATAGATAATGTTTTTGCTATACGCTTCATAAAAAAAAAAATTCCATCAAAAAATACATATAAATATGTATATGGAAAAATATATATTTTGAAATTTTGGGGGGCTCCAAATCCGAGTTAGAGCTATGGTCTCTTGAGCAAAATTTCTCTAAATCACCAACAGATTAAGTTTTTGCTATACGCTTCGTCAAAAAAAAATCGTTCCATACAATTTGACCCGCCCCAATATATATATATAATTAATTTGTTTACCTCCATGGGAGGCTTTTACCATTGGGTGTCTTTAATGCGGCACCCCTTTTTTTAGAAAATCGCTGAAACTTAAAATTTTCAAACAAAAAATCCTTAAATTGCCCTTATTTGTTAGGAATTCTTTTAAAAAACAAGTGACGCCGTATTATATGTAACATATGCTATGTTATGTCATGACTAACTCCGCTATTTTATTTTGCTTGATGCCTCAAAACAACACAAAACAGCTGATGGAAACTCTTATCTACACTCTATGATTCAACCAAACAATGCTCTTTATCGCAGAGGACCATAATGTGGTCGAAGTGCGCGGAAAAAATTCGTCACACATCTTGAGTTTTGATAATAAAATTTAGTAATTTGCACACGTTGTTTAGGCGGCAGAATATTCATAATAAAATGGCAATCTAAACTTATAAAAAGGGCTGATATTCAAAACAGTGGTAGCAACTTAAAGTTCACTACATCTACAAACACCTTTTATAATTGAAAATCGGCGTGGTTCCCACGACCATTTTGGTACAAACGTAATCACCCTATTGGAAAACCCTATAACTTATGCAAATGGCGCCAAATATCAATTCGTTTTTGACATCTGTGAAGTAATCAAATTGATAAGCAATGAATCGGTTTACTCCGCTAGAACGCGTAATAATTGTGTCCATTTTTTTGCTCAACAATTCGTCGGTTGTGTCGGATTTCCTGGCCGTCCGACACCAACTGGACAAACACTTCCTAAGGCTGACCGACCCCGGAGCAGTCGATCTGCTGAGAATATCGCTGCGATTGCCCAAGATGTCGAAGAGGAGCCCGGAACATCGACCAGACTACGTGCCAAGGAGTTTGGCATTAGCCGACGCCCTATTCATGATTTTGGTGAAAGATTTGAAGATGTTCCCTTACGAAGTGTTGATCGCGAAACGCGTGTTACCTACGCTCAAGTCATCCTGAATCTTAACGAAGAGGTGGACGATTTTTCATAGAAAATTATTATGAGTGATGAGGTTCATTTCCATCTTAGCGGTTACGTGAATAAACAAAAATAATCGTTCCTGGGGCACAGAAAATCCGGTTATCACCCACAAAGAACCATTACACCCGCACAAAGTTACTGCATTGTGTGCTATTTACTCTGGAGGATTCGTCGGGTCATTTTTGGTTTTGAGAAACTACGACTGTGGACGGCGCTCGCTACAGAGCCATGATTTCCGAATTGTTTCTTCCTCAAATGAATGAATTGGGACTGGAGAACATGTGGTTCCAACAGGACGCAGCAGCGGCACACACTGCTCGAGCCACAACCGATATTCTGACGGAAACGTTTCCGGGTCGCTTACAATCTTGTTTTTCTGATATGCACTGGCCGGCTTCTTCTTATAGATTTTTTGAAGTCGGGGGTTTACGCCAGCAAACCTCAGTCTCTTGAAGCCCTTAAGGAGAATATTCGCCAAGAATGCGAGACCTGTCGCCCGAAATGCTGAAAAGAGTGATGGAAAATGCCACTTGGCCGATATCATTTTCTCAACTTCAAATCGATGTGAGCGTGGCGTCGCTTTAATATTGTGTGCTGCGTCCCTTGCTGCGTCCCTTGTTGCGTGTGCTGAGCTTACTGCTTTGCCTGTGCTGTAAAGTAAACGGTGTTAAGAATCATTCCTAGGAAGTTCATATGTTCTAGAAAATTGTTTATTGAGATCTAAATTACATTTTTGTGGTCGATTATTTCCTTGAATTTTGAACCGTTCGCTACCTATGGACCTGAACAGGGGAAAATAGTTAAAAATTAATTTTTAGAGTTTTATTGCGATTTTGATGAAGTGGTTTTGATTTTATATGTTCACAATTTTTGTTCGTTATGACAAGAGCTACAATTTTCCCTCAGAGAGTTAATTAAACTTCCGAACGGTTTGCGAGATATGAGCCTGACAAAATGGTCACTTTTTTACAAAAATAACACCGAGGCCCTAAATCTTTGAGGCCTACAAAAAAAGGGCATGACTTTGGGCAAAACTGGGAGACACGGGTCTTTTTTTTGGTCTTTTCTCACGAAAGTGCTGTCCGTGTATGGTTGTATTTCCATGACTTAAAAATTTACACACAGTCTAATTAATTGTCTGGCTGAAGCGATAAATAACCGATAAATCGCGGATCCTTATTGGGTTTGGTATTGGCGAATTTTTCACACCCATTCGGAGAAGTGAAGGGTGTTGGCAGCAATGTTTTTAAAACGTTTCTAATATTTCGATCAATGAACTTATAATGAAAATCGATCCCATTGGTTAAGTCAGCGTGAGGGTGAGGAGTAGTCGATTCACCCGACTGAAACTTCTATATTGCCTCTGATATTAAATTATACTATTTCTCGCTACTTTAAGGTGTGTACATTTATATATTTTTGCAAAATAAAACTTATTAAATGTTGATGAATACTAACGATTAAATATATCGTATGCATTAGAAGGGGATTCCCATATCCCACAGCACTTAGAAGTGTATAAATTCTAACAAATTTGTTTATCAATGTCAAATACGATGACAAACTTGATACTAGCAACCTGGGTTAAAGACGTAATCTGTATTTGAGAAACAGATTAATTTGATGCAGTAGTAGATGATTCACAAGCAAAAGCTTATATACAAAATGTTTCAATAATTATAAGTTCTATGACTATTTTTCTATTATTATGACTACCACATATTTTAGTTGCGAGAAGCGATCTCAGCTGTGCCAGTATTCATTGTTTTTATATATTTTTATATACATTAGCATCAGTTGTATTCTGGTACTCGATCAAGTTAAAAGTCATGTTTGTTAAAATCGCAATTATTTCAATCGTCGTATTGTCTAGTACCTGTATAACTTCTGGTATTTTGGTAACAAAAGATAAAGTTTACCATGTAGAAAATAACCAGTTTTTACCCTGGCATGATGCTAATAAACATTGTCAAAACCTGGGTATGAATTTATTGAGTATTACATCAACGACAGAGTCGTATGAGCTAAAAACGCATATCAAAGAAAAGTATAGTATGTTATTGAAAACCAGTGAATTAAATTTTAAACACAAACAACTCATTACTTATCTCTTTTCCTTTAAGGTCGAATTTTACCTTACTGGATAGGTGCTTATAAGGATCATGGCATTTTCAAATGGCTAGCATACAATAAAACAATTGAACCCTCTCAATTGCTGTGGCATAACAGTGAACCAAATAATAAAAGTGGCAAGGAATTATGTGTCCATACGTGGGAAGAAGATTTTGATTGGAATGATAATGATTGTGAGCTAAAATTGCCGTTCATATGTGAGTTAAGAATTGGGTGCAAATGGAATTAATTTGTATTCAAATTGAGTGTTAACTTTTTTAAAAAACTTTATTCTAAGCCTAATACTTACAGAGAAAACAATATGGGCTGGGTTTTTTATTTAATCTATTTTACTATATACAATAAATAAATTCAACAATAATAAATAATTCAATAATAAATTTCCTCACAATAACAAAAACACTTTTGTTTGCGTTGCAAAGGGTGGGGCCGTTTGCAAACATGTGGTAATAATGGCAAAGCGAATACTCTACCATTCGGACCATTTAAAACTTTACTAGACATTTGCAGGGGAGGTGTCAGGCTTTTGGAATCATGTTTGGTGGCAACGGGACAACGGGAACCAAGTATATGTTTGGAACACACTCCAAAAATACATATACAGGGTGATTCAGGAAGTTCCGGACAAATTTCTCCAGCGTATTCCATGGCTCATTTCATGAAGAAAAGTCCACTAGGACCATGTCCGAAAATACAAAGGTGCGAAATGGCAACGGGTTCAAAATTTTCGGATTGCGGGTCGGAGGTAGTAGGGTAAAGTTGCTAACTTCTGAGCCTTCGGAACGGTAAGACCTCTGGGATTCGTTTAGGTCATTTTGGAAAGGTAAGAGGTATGGCTATCTTTCAACAGAAAAAAAACATAACTTACCTGCCATCTGGCTGAGCAAACAGAGGTTATGCGAATTTTTTTTCCATTTTTTTCCGAAAGCTCTGTATCTCGGCGATTTGACTTTTTTATTGATTCTGATAGGCCTCTTAAAGACCTTTCCAACAAGTCCAAAAAACTTCCGTCCACTGGCTCAGAAGTTAGCAACTTTACCCTACTACCCTCCGACCAGCAATCCGAAAATTTTGAACTCGCTGCCATTTCGCACCCTTGCATTTTCGGACATGGTCCTAGTGGACTTTTCTTCATGAAATGAGCAAAGGAATACGCTGGAGAAATTTTTCCGGAACATCCTGAATCACCCTATATATGCGAGTCCTAAACTCACGCATACTTAAATGCAACCTTTGCCGCGTTAACTTGCAAAAATACATACTTTTAAGTTCAGCCATATCTGTCGAACCATTGGCAACTGAGAACATCAATCAACATGATTGAATCGGTCCAGAAACAGTTAATATGATTGAATCGGTCCAGAAACAGTTTCTCATTTTTTGTCTGAGAAATCTTCAATGGAACCCGAACCATAATCTTCCTTCGTATAGCAGTAGACTAGCATTGATCAGATTGCCGACTCTTAGTAGTAGACGTACCATGATAAACTCTATTACAGTTTTGAAGATAATTGATGGATGTATATGTTCTGAATTTCTGTTATCTAAGATTTTCATAAATGTCCCATTGAGGCCCACGAGGTACTATAAACTCGTAAACATCGAGTTTCAGCGTTCGAATTATGCGTCCTTTGATCCAGTTAGGAGAATGTGTCGTGACTTTAATGAGCTATATCAGTTTATTGATTTCACAGGTAGTTGGGAAACGACAAAGTCTAGCATAATTTGTCATTTGAACCGATTGCATTAGTGCTGTATATTCGTTGACGTACATATGTAAATTTAATTTACTTTATCCTTACTATCTGGTCTGATTTATGATTTGGTTTTCGTTTTGCTCGTAATTATTATATATTGAAGTATCTTATGTTAATATCTCGTGATGTGCTTTTATACTTATTTATGTTAGTGTAATACCAACTGGTGAAGAATTTCTGTAGTTGGTTGTAACGTGTGAACTTATAATCCTTGCTCTCCCGTTATAGACCGGTCTATAATGTGTACGCTGTCCTCACGTTATGGGGACGTGGCCCTCTCGGTCGGTAGGGGCGGGTAAGAGTGGCGGCGATGGGTTCGCTCGATTAAAAAAAAAAAAAAAAAAAAAAAAAAAAAAAAAAAAAACATCAGAAATACTGAAATGATTTACACACGCCTTCAGGAATATTTATGTTTCACTAAGTGAAAGAATGATGCAAAAATACAGCACACTGTAATAACATTAACGTTTGTTGCAAACAAACTCTCTTTGTGCCTCTTGTATTATCTTTGATTTTTGTTCTGTCGTCATTTTTCCGGTTCAATATCAATTTCTATGAAAAAGTACTTTTATAACAAAAAGTACATTTTCATAGAATACATTATTAAAAATATAATTTGAAAATGATTATTATGGTGCATGGCTGGGAATATATCTGTTTCAATGCCCACCAAGGCATATCATCAGGTCCCTTCTGCATAAGTATTTAGGTACCTCATCACACATTATAGGGATAAACAAATCTCAACTAAGCGAGAATTGTCTAAACTCCTAATTGTGCGAAAACATCTACAATAATACTTTGCCATAACTATCAATATTCATAATATTTCTTTCCAATGCAGGCTTTCATCGAAAGCCGTTGCATAGATGTTGCTCTTTCAAAAAAGAAACAACGATTGCCATGAGATTGACGTACAGGGTACCGTCTGCGTATTCTTCCATTTTAGTTTTATTATTCGATATTTAAGATGTCATGTTCCATAATAATTTTTCCGCTGCAAGATTAATTTCTATGAAAAGTACTTTTAGAACGGAAAGTAAATTTTCATAGAATATATTACTAAAAAAAAAATAAAGTAATATTGATTATTATGGTGGATGGTTGGGAATATAGCTGTTTCAATGCCCACCAAGGCGTATCATTAGCTCAATTGATCACAGGTATTTAGGTACATCATCACACATTATAGGGATAAACAAATCTCAACTAAGCAAGAATTGTCTAAACTCCTACTTGTGCGAAAACATCCACAACAATACTTGGCCGTAACCACACATTTTTTATTTTTATTGATGTGTTAACATCTATAGGCGCGGGTGCGGTCTAAATTCACGAAGTGCATCCATCCAAACACAGTTTGTCCGACTGCGATCACACAGATTGTCAGACTGCGATCACACAGATTGTCCGACGGCGATCACACATTGTTTGCCGTTAAACTCCTCCGAAACGGCTGAACCGATTTGTAAGAAATTTTGTGTGAATAACGGGTAGGTCTCAGAAACGGCCAACATCTATTTTTAATACCCCTAAATGATAAGTGTGACCCAACCCCTATATGGAAGACAGATTTGTCCAACTGCGAAACAGAGATTGCCAGACTGCGAAAAAAAACACACACTGATGTAGCGGCAGCGAATAGTTGTATTGTGTGGGTGCGGAGCACTCTGAGAGCAAAGAGAATAATGAAGTGGTTATATGTATATAAAAATGCGATAGCAAGAGAGCAACGAAAATTGTGTAAACTTCGGTAGCGTATGTAAGAAACATAAGAATGTATGTATGGGCATGTGGCTGTTGCTTTGCATTCTCTCTGTTTTTTGTGGTATTAAGCAAGTAAATAATGGCACATGTGCTTGCACTGGTCTACAATAATAATTTTAAATATTCATATTATTTAAATGTAACTTCATCATATGATTGAATGCTGTTTTTTATTTTCCAATGTAACATTTACTAATGTGTTCGTAGAAATCGAACAGGTACCGTGTAACAAAAAGACGTTAACACCGAACGTATTTGTATTTGTATCACAAACAAAGCGGTATTTGGATAACAACCACATATATTATAACATTAATCGATTTGTCTCAAAACTGTAATATTGAATAACAAACACTATGTGTTCGGACACAAGTATACTATATTTTCGACAAGCTCTGAAGTCATGTTATATTTGCATGCAAACAAGAAAAAAATACCGAACTTCCAATGAAAATTTTTTTTATCTGAGAATACATCTTGTGTTGCTACAATGAAATTTGGAATCAAATACCTACTATGTAAATTTGTGGTTTTACATAGTTATTAAAGACTTGATTAGTTTGAACCAATATGTACTTTAAAAATCAGCGCTGCACTGGCAACTCTTTAAGTCAAAATACCTCTAAAAATTTTAATTATCTCAAATGGTTTGCTATCGCCAACTTTTCGAAGTTGAAATTAGTTTTTTCAATCAGAAAAAATTGGCAAATAGGTATCGTCATTCTTCCAGTGCGTTTTATATTTTTTTTTCAGAGAACTATGCCACGTCTCACTTATTTTTGATAGAAAAGGCCATACTAACATGCCTATTCTGGCTGGGTTACAAAAGTCACCACGGTTACTATTGGACAGCAATGTGACAATTGTCACAAATCGGTAATCTGACACAGTTTTTTAGTGACAAAAGTAACAAAAACTGTTACCTACCAAAGAGGAGGTAACAGCGCGTGACAGCTGTTTTATTTGCCGGAAAGTTGATACAAAAACATTTTATAAAGTCTACAAATAAACAATAAAACTGTATACGGGAAAAATTAATACTATATGTATTTTGTACCAGAACTACAAGAGGGCATAATTAAATGGAGGAAGGACTTTTGTAACTTTGTGCTATGGAAATGGAGCAGAAAGAACTTGCTTATGTGTTAGAAATATTGAGAAAGCGCGAAATATATAATAACATTTTTATCATAAATATCTCCGGTCTTTTAAGGGATATTAGTGAGTAATATACCTTTAAAAGGGCTAAGTTTTTGTCTATTATCCCAGCCTGCCAAAAAATAAGTATAATAGGAAATTTTTTTTTTCAAATAAATTTTTAGCAGAAAAGTGAGGTTCAAAATTGTTTTTTTTTTAATTAGCTCCCCAATGGATTAATAAAAATAAATATATTTATGCACTGGTTTATAGAGCTTAGAAAGGCCTTTGTAATGATACCCATTTCAACCAGATCGGATTATAAGTACCGGAGATACGAACGATTATTTACTCTTGTTTTCAAGGCCTATATCTCAAGAAGTTGGACCGGAAAAAATCTTTTTTAACTCAGCGCAGAAGCTTTTGTCGGTGGTGACATTTTGATGTATGTAGATCAGAGAGTTGGCGCTAAAGTAAATTTTTTCTTCTACTTGGCGCGTATGCGCGTGTATATTTTCTTCTATTTGGCATCTCTGTATATGCCTAGAGGAAGGCAATATAGCATTTGCGCTGTGCATTTGCGGTGCGGTCAAATTCCCTAAATAATAATGTATTAATTTTAATACAATTAAACATAAATATATTAAACACTTATTTTTCTTTTTTTGCCGCGTTCAGTTTGTGCAGAAAACCATATGTTTTTGTTTTGTTGTCCCTGCTTTTGACAATATGTTATTGTGAGGTGAATTATTTGTTACAAGGTGAATTTTTCGTTGTCACCGTATTGCCAGAATACCAGACACAAACAATGGTGACAACTTTGGAACAGTTTTGTGGAGACAATTTGATTGATATGGTTAAGAAAGTAGTTCATAAAATGGTATTGGATGATCGTCGGCGGAAGGTGCGTGGGCTAACTGAAATTATAGGCATTTCAAAAAGTGTTATACATCGTGTATTGACCGAAGATATGAAGATGAGATAGCTGTACGTAAGATAGGTGCCGCGCTTGCTTTCAATAGAACAAAAGTAGCGTCGTGAAGATGTTCCAGTAAAGTGTTTGGCGATGTTTCACCGCAACAAAGCCGAATTTTTTATAACCATGGATGAGACATGGGTCCATCACTTCACACCTGAGAAACATTCAAAGCAGTGGACTGAAATGGGAGAGTTGTGTCCAAATAAGGCGAAGATGGTTCCATCTGCAGGCAAAGTCTGTTTTTTGGTATGCGAATGGAATCATTTTTATTGATTAAACAGTGCAACACGAAATAATATAACCATATCAACAACAGACAAACAGTTCGGAATTTTGATTTAGGAAGTTCATATATTCTAGAAAGTTGTTTACCGAGATCTTAGGTACATTCTTGTAGTTAATTATTTCCTTGAATTTTGAACAGTTTACTACCAATGGACCTGAACAGGGGAAAAAAGGTTAAAAAAATTTAATTTTTATAAAGTTTTTTGGATTTTATATGTTCATGCTACAACCTTTCCTCAGAGAGTAAATCAAAATTCTGAACGATTTGCAGGATATGAGCCTGACAAAATGATCACTTTTTTGTAAGAATGACACCGAAGCCCCAAATTTTTGGGGGCCCATAAAAAAAAGTCCATGACTTTGGGAGACACGGGTCTTGTTTTTATTTTTGATCTTTTGTCACGTAGTGGCTTCCGTATATGGATATATTCCATGAGTTAAAAAATTACACACAATGAAATTGAAAAATTGTCGGGAAATATTTCACTTTTGCGGCTACCTAAACGGTGTTAAGAGTCAGTCTTAGGAAGTTCATATGTTATAGAAAGTTGTTTATTAAAATCTTGGGTACATTCTTGTAGTTGATCGTTTCCTTGAATTTTGAACGGTTTGCTACATATGGACCTGAACAGGGGAAAATTGCAAAAAACAATCGATTGACTTAAAAAATTACACACAGCGTTATCTTTAGAACGGAAAACCCACCAACGGCGATTATTGTGCCAACTTATTGCAACGTTTAAGTGATGAAATTGTGAAAATAGGTGTCATTTGGCGAAAAAGAAAGTGTTATTTCATCAAGGCAATGCTCGAGTTCACACATCCACTATTGCAATGGCTAAAATTAATGAATTACAGTTCGAATTGCGGCAGCACGCACCCTGTTCGCCTGACTTAGCTCCGTCGGACTATTTTCTATACTCAAACTTGAAAAAATGACTCGGTGGTAAAAGATTTGCCAACAATGAAGAGGTGGAGTCTGCGGTTGCTGGCAATTTTATGCAGTATCACTGATTTTACTAAAAACAGAGTATCGAAGCTATTGCTTGAAAAAGTGTATCAAGCTAAAAGGAGATTATGTTGAAAAATTACCTATTATATTTACTAACTTTTTGTGTCTTCGTTGTAAGGTCGGCTAGTTTGGGTACCGCCTTCGTACTAAATGTTTCGACCTAATTTAGTAAAATGTTTTACGTAGCTAATAACCAGTTATTAACAATGACTGGAAAAAAGCCAGCTTTACAAATTAATATTTTATATAACTGATTACAATTACATTTGGAACTAAATACTTTATAAGTTATAAATCACACTACTAAGCATTTTTTATGTGGCATGTTTAGTAAAATCTCGAAAGTAGAAAATCAGGTTTAGAAACGTCGGATATCACAATAGTGGTAGATATTAGAACGAAGTTCCTTATCGCACGTTGCGCGATGGGGCTAAATGAAAAAATTGTAAACAACTTTTTTTAACTACTTTATTATAACCCATTATTATCAACTATATTGGGTACTTTTGGTTTGGTTTAATGGGAAGTTTTGTAGGTGGAGCGTGTTTATTACATATTGTAGTTTTGAACCCAATAAAAAGCAAATTTAGAATAGCAAAGTGTAAGATTAGCAAATCAATGAAATATAACTCTGATTATGGCATTACATTTGGCAGAACACTTATACTATTTTAACATTTACCGCGTTTCAGCTGAAACGCCGGCGTTTTGCTCTCTTTCGATGATTTCACCGAAACACACTTTAATTGGCACTTATATCCATACAAAAAAAACGCAAACAGTATGCTCTTTTTACTGTAGTTTGTTTGAAACCACAGTAAAAATGAGAGAGAGCACAGTGTTGTACTCCAATAGTAGTTAAAAAAAGGAGTAAAATGAAAAAATTTCCATTGCTGGTTCAGAGAAAATGTCAGAACAATAAGGGAAAACAAATCTGTTTGTTTACATTTCTAGTTTGCTTTGTGGTGGTAAGTACATATTGCAATGTGATATATGAATATAATCATTTATATCTTTGAATGCATTCATTACTTTATATAAAAATTACATTACCTTTTTGATATTATTTTATATTTCTTTATTCACAAATGTGCGTTTGTGTTGTTTACAGTCAATACAGAAAACACAAAACAGAAATGAGAAATGTCACATGAAACCACAGTAGTTAACAAAAGCATAATGTGAACACCATGGTTTCGAAATGATCTCAAGAGAGCGAAACGCCGGCGTCCCAGCTGAAACGCGGTAAGTGTGAATAAGCTATTACTCTTACACTCGTACTTTTGGGGTGGTTTGTGTCTAGACTAAAATGTGGGGAGAAATTTCTTGTTTAATGGAAAGTTTTCTAGGTGGAGCCTGTTTACTACATATTGTAGTTTTGAACCGAATAAAAAGTAAATTTAGAAAAGCCAAAGTGAAAGAAGTTTAATAAATAAAGTTTTCTTAAATAAGTGCGTTTTCTTAAAAAAATTTAATTTTCTAAAAAAAAAAAAACCCATTCATACTTAAACAGAGTACCTTTTCTTGAAAAAAAAACCTTTGCCTAAAAAAGTAAATTTTCTTACAAAAAGTACCTTTTCTTAAAAAAATAATTTTTTAAATAAGTACCTTTTCTTAAATAAGTACATTTTCTTACAACAAATAGCATTTTCTTAAAAAACTACATTTTCTTTAAAGAGTACCTCTTAAGTAAAACAAAATAACTTTTCTTGAGATAAGTACCTACTCTTAAAATTTGACCTGTTCTTGAAAAAAGGATCAATTCTAAAAAAATTCCCATATCTTAAATAAACCTTTTCTTCAAAAAAAATACCTCTCTTAACAAAAATACATTTTCTTACAAAAATTCCTTTTCTTAAATTTACCTTTTCTTAAAAATAAAATAATACCCTTTCTTTTCTTGAGATAAGTAGACTTTCTGAAAATAAGTAAATTTTCTTACAAAAATATCCTTTTCCTAAAAAGAGTACCACTTGTTTAAAAAGTACCTGTTCTTATAAAAAGTACTTCTTTGTAAAAAAAATTCATACTCCTAGGCTTTTTCTTTCAGAAAGTACTTCTTAATAAAAAAAATGAAATTTTTTATTTTTATTATAAATTTATTTAAATATTAATAATATTAGTAAATTAAGAGAAAAAATTAAATAAAATTATCATTAAATAAAATTATCATTCTTCAAAAAAAAACATTAGCTTTTAATAAATGAAGTACCAAAAAAAAACTAAAAAGTAATTCGTCTCTCAAGTTCAGTACTCGTATTATATTTTCATTGAACTAAAAGAAAATCATGAATACCAACATAAAACATTGTGAATACCCAAATCATATAACAATTTTTGTGTTGTTGCCCCTTTACACTCCTTTGCGTTCAGAAGGATTCACTGGTGTCGCCCACAATTGTTCACTGTTGGTGGTGATGGCACATTTTAACGTTAAATGCCGATTATTATGACAAAAGTTGTATGTCCCCTGTACCAATTCATTGGTCTCAAAGGTTACACCGGTCGTTGTTCCCTGTTATCACTGAAAAGAAACAACTTTGCTAATAACAACATCGTTAAAAAGTTTGTGCTTTATACTGTATTCACTAAACGTTCAGCAGGAGATTAGCAAAATTGTCATATTTTTTCCAGAGGGTTGGTTGTGCTTGTGTGCGGTTAAAGTTTGCTAATAGATTACATTTGTGTACTACATATATAGGGCAATGTACTATTGGTAAATTAATACTTGCATGCATTAACATCGGGTATAATACTCGTATCAATATAAGACTTTCAATTAGGAATTAATTAATAAATTCTTGAGAACCTAGATTTTTACGGACCGAACTAAATTGCAGATAATTGGAGTAGGCTAAAAGTTTACTAGGTGGCTATTGAAGTATGCTACGTTCTCAGCTGTAAAGTGTTTACATACTACGTACCAGTAGTGTATTAAAACCCGAAACCTGTTAACCGGTTAACCGAATTGCGGTCGGTTAACAGTACTTCGATTTTGTGAAAGTTGCAATTATCGGAGAACCGGTTAACTCAAACATATATGCCTGTTTTCGGTTCTTAAATAATGTTTACACAACTGATAGTACAATACAGAATAACAAACCTAAAGCCTGCTAAATTGCTCACTATGGTTACTAAACCCACCATATAGGTAGAAAAGACTTTGCCAACGAATTATGTCGCCGCCTGTCTCCGATTCCAGAACTAATGACAATACAGTAAGTTCCAGAACTAATGACAATACAGTGGTGTGTTACCAGAAATCCGCAAAGGGTATCCACAATCGTAATAAAATTACAAAACGTTCAAATGAAACTTACTCAACTGAGATTTTGGCTCTATGGATGAGTTAAGGAAGAGAAAAAATACGTTAAATAGTAGCCACAACTGGTTAGCGTCAGCCTATTTGCCCGATGAAGATACTGCGCGCTAGAAAATCTGTAGTTTTTTGTTGTTTGGATGCAAATATAAAGTGTGTTTGGAGCTTATGTCCAAACACACAGTGTTTGCTATTCAACATTACGTGTTTGAGACACAATGATTAATATATTATAATATATGTGTTTGCCACTCAAATACAAATACAGCTGTGTTTGTTGCACTGTTTATGTTCTATCCAGAGCAAGAGAATAAAAGAGGGACAACGAGAGTGTCTATCTAGTAAGTGTGTATCTGTATTTTTGCATTATTTTCTCAGTGAGTGATTCATAAATATTCCTGAATCAGTGTTGCCATAAACTGTCAAAAAAAAGTGCAATTTGCAAAAAAAAAAGTGTCATTTGCCAAAAAAAAAGTGATAAAAGTGAGACAATAAAAAATTGTAGTACTGCGGCACTTACGGCCTATATTCGATAAAAAAAAAACACAATTTCGTAAACCATACACATTCGAATACCCTTACCCATAGGGATGGGAGTATATGTCAATAGATACGGAAAACATTGTAACACATAGAAGAAGTCAGAAATTCCCGTTTGTCTGCATAGCTGGCTGGTCAGGAGGACCAGGAGGACAACAATGCAATTTTGTCATTGGCTATTATGACTGTTACTGCGAAAATGATCCCAACACACTGATATAAAACCGCATATACAACAAAAAATGGTGTCTGCGCTTGGTTTGCAGGAGGCAGTCAACGTCTTTGTCCAAACTGTGATCGATTTTCTCACCGTTATTGGGTAACTCAGGTACCAGTAGCGCTGAGAAATGATATCTCCATATTCCCAACATGCTGTGCACATCTGCTATGAAATTTCCGTCCTTGTCTTTACAGAAAGGGCTTTTGACTTTTTGGTAGAATTTTCGGGCTTCGTTCTTCCTTCTGTATGTCTTAATTTTCTCACTCTCGCGCTTTCTGCACTGCCGTTTCTTGCACCTAAAGAGATGGTTTATCTCCTTTCTTTTTTCCTTACTCCGCTCAGTCGCAGCTCGCGTTACAATTGTCTGAAGTATTGCCATACGTGCCAAGTTATTTTCATCATTTGCTATGCTTCATCGTTTTCATCGTACCAAGGTTTGTTGCGAAGTGGTTTTTCAACACCAAGTACGGTTGCTGCGGCAGTTTTTGTAGTGTCGGAAACGGGTTTCCATAGCGCTTCTGGGCGTCATCGGCAGGGCTGGGCCCTGTGCCAACAGTTGCTAGAGTTTCCTTGAGTAGGCTCTGGCTATAATTGCAGCTTTCCGATGTCTAGCTTTCGCTGCGTCCGGTTTCGCACGATTTTAGCGCTACTACCAGGTAGTAACCAGAATTTATGTTAGCTCCTCTGATCATTCGTACGTCCATTAAACTGGATGAGTGGCACCAAGGGACCAAATTTGTCCTTCCTTTAATTATGGGATACCCAAGTAGCCTTGTGAATATCTTTATGCTGGAATCTTGTGCCACTAGCGACCATGTTTTTTTCTGCCTCTGCAAAGTCAATCAGTCTCATACCGTTGTCGGAACTGTCAGCAAGTTGACTGAAATTGATTAATCAGTAAATTCGTGCTGAACTAGGGAAAATTAGCGAGGTCAGTATGCCCTACCATACAAAAGCTGAGCGATTAACCAAGTTTAACCGCTTTAATGAAAAAAAGAGCGGAAACCAAAAAAGAGAAGCTAGAATTGCACTTAACGTGCTAAACTGGCAACACTGTCGTGAATGTGCGTTATGTATTGCGTTTTAAATTCATGTATTCAGTTGTCAATGGTTCATCGGAGAGAGGATATCAAAAGCGCTTGATCAGTGAAAGAAGAGTAAACAAACGCTCGGACGGTTAAATGTTTTTTGATGTTGCTTTGGTTTTTGTGTATTGGTTTCGTATATATGAATGTGTGCTTTCAAAGTGAGAAACGATTTTGAGGAAAGAAACTGGAAAGGGGAACAATGTGAAGCCCTCTGTTCGAGCCGTTGCTGAGAAT
The DNA here is from genome assembly GCA_963931995.1 of Phaonia tiefii. Lineage (NCBI taxonomy): Eukaryota > Metazoa > Arthropoda > Insecta > Diptera > Muscidae > Phaonia > Phaonia tiefii. Next base: position 17,752,724 of record OZ008368.1, on the reverse strand, counting down.
ATCAGAACGGCGGCCAATTTGTGAAATATATTTTAAAAAAAAATACAAGTAATTAATCCACGCTTGTCTTGCATGAAGTAGACTTGTATATATGTATATTGTTTGTGTTCCAACGCATAGTGATAATCCACGCATAGCTGAAACCTTCTGAAAACAAAAATGTGAGAGACAACAAAGAAAGGGGAAGCAAAAGAATGGCAGAAATGAAAAGAAAACAAAAAATAAATCAATGAAATATTAATTTTTAATTTTTTAATTTATTTTTGTATTAATTACTTCCAACTATGGATTTATATTTATAAAATTAGTTACAACAAATAATACATACATATTTAGTGAAATCAAAGAATAATTCGTTTCTAAATATTATTATGTTTGGGAGGAAATGCGCATATGTTGCCACGTAAGTATATGCAGGTTGGGGGAAACACGCGAATGATTCCACGTGAGTATGTGGATGTTTGGGATGAAAAACGCATATATTTCCACGTAAAAGCATGCATGTTTTCCAGGGAACATCATACAGTTTAAATTTAAAGACAAGTGAGTTTGGAGTGTTTGAAGTGTGTTTCAAAAATATGAATTTTTGAAGTGTGTTTCAAAAATATACAGGAACCATAATAATATATGTTAGAGAGGCCGTTATTTTTCAGCTTGTGGACTACGGCTGTCGCTTCTGATGACGAATCTAATCGATAAGGCCGATGAGCATAAATGGGTCTCATTCTTTGTGTGTCATTAATGTGCACATTAATGTACAGGTTGATGATCTTACCGATCAGATTTTAAAAAGATCACTTGATTTCCCATGCCCACCGGTTGCTACCAAGGGAAGAGAAACATCCGTGGTTTAGCAAAGCTCTGCAAATCCTGAGAAAGTCTTGCAGAAAAATTTTTAATGGGGCAACGTCCTATAGGACGGAGTGCGACTGAAATGTGTACAAAATTAGACATAATTAATATAAGAAAGAATAAAGATCTTCAAAGAGGAGGAGATCTTGGAATCATTTGTTCGAAGCCCTTGAAAACGCATTAGCGACTTCCAGACTGCACAAAGTCCTCCCGAAGACTCCCATATCTCTAGAATATCTGAAGTAACAAACCGGCCGACATTAAGTGCTGAAGCGGTAGACCTCCCGCTTAAAATAACTTTTCCAGGAAACTGGTCCGACGACATAAGGTCGGACTCGCAGAACAACTACGCCATCTCGCACGTTGCGTTAAATATATTCACATTAGAAACATAGTGCGCAATAGGAAGTTCAAGCCCTACAAATCACCTGGCTTCTCAAACTTTGTATCAGCTGCATCAAACTATCCTATTTTTCCGTTAGATGGACAGAATCCAAATTCCGAAAGCAGAGAATTCATCGCATATTTTGCCAAATGTCTTTAGACCAATTAAGGTCTAATCTTATCTTTTGAAGGCGCTGGAGAGAATGGTTGCCTCATATCTGCGAACGATCGTAGGTACTTCTTTGCTGTCCACATGCTAGCACTCTTACAATAAGAGGAAATATAAGGAAACAACTCTGCACCCTTTAGTGAGTTTCATAGATAAATCTATTTACGTGAAGGAACACACTAGTCACACGTGTCGATGTAGAAAATGCCTTTAACAACGTCTTTCCGGGATCGATAAAATCAACTCTGTCAATACTTTATGTTGGCCAGGGAATTATTAATTTGATATATGGATTGCTTACGTGAAGGCGCATAATCCCGTCCGAATGTCACAAGACTTTAACTCGAAGCGTGAATAGAGAGTCACCCCAAGCGGAAACCTTATATCCACTTCTCTGGAATTTGGCACTGGATAGTGATTTGCTAGAGTTGGAGTGTTTCGGTTGCAGAGTCGTAGTATTTACTAACAACCTAGAAAACGGTGTGTGAGGTAAATACCCTTCCTCTCTTAGTTGATCATGGGCAATGAACTATGTGCAAATCTGAAGAAAACCGAGCTCGTACACGCAAAGAAAAAAACATTAATTGCTCGGTAGCCACAACAATACTTTGATTGATTTATATTAATTTATTAATCGCAACCGTTCAAGTAGTTCTTCCAAATAAACTCATATATCGCAAATGTGTATCCTGTTGTTGCAAACGAGTTCTCGTTTGCATCAAACGCGTACAAAATTACAGTTGCCGTAAATTAAAAAATCGTTTGCCATAAATGAAATTAGCCATTTTTGTAGTGAGAGCGCAGATTACGAAGAACATAAATTTCGCTCATTCTGTCGGCTGTATACAAAGTCTTATCCACTCGTTTGGCATACACACTCACGCATCCACATAAAAGTGATCACACACTCTAATGCCTCTACCTTGTCAATATATCTTGGATGGACAATTGAGGCGTTGTAGTTAGTTTTTTGCCCTTTTAGTTGCTATTTGAATGGAAGGCGAGACAGACGTGTAGGTATACAGTGAAAAACTAGACAAAAATTACAACTTTTCGTAAAACAAACTTTATGGTTAAAAATCATAAAATTTGGAAATTTAAATAAAAAAGACCGTACGCAAGCCATAAATAAAGGTTTTAATTCCAACTCGGTTGCTGTAACCGAAAGAACAATTGGTGGAACCTTTTTTTGTTTCTCACAAATGTGTTTTCAGCTTTAATTTTCTTACTGCATACATTTTTCAGTTCTGGCTAACGTTTTTTTAGTTAGGATCAACTATAACTCGGTTGCTCTAACCGAAGGAACAGTTGGCGGAGCCGTTTTTCGTTTCTGGCAATCGCTCTTTTTTCAGCTTATGTTTTTCATAACTCGTTTGCTGCAAACATTTTTCGGTTCTCCAAACCGAAGTGGCATGTATGTCTTAACAAAAGTTCGTTTCTAACAACTACAATCCCAAAACGAACTTCAGTTACTGAGGTTTCGTTTGGGAGGAACGAGTTTTATCTTTGCGTGTACTCTTTAATAAGAAACAGAAGCAATTACTCCAATGTTGTAGAGACTTTTGCCCATAGTGCCCATATATATATACAAATATTATTCGCCCGATAATGCTTTATTGTACTTTCATTTGGTGGCCGGTACTGGCCAGAGAATGGCGATGGTGGGTATCACGGGTGACCTTCGCACAAACTCTACCGAGGGTTTAGAGCTTATCCTCCACATATAACCCATAACTTCGGCAATCCCCCTAACACAATATTCGTGATGCTAGCTCATATCGACACAGGACGATTTGCAGGAATCTGCATCAATCCACAATAGAACTCGAGTATGACACTCATTTCTACCTTAGAAATTCTTGTAGCTGTTTAGGCTTCACGCTGATGAGCCCAAACTAGATGACAAATTAGGGGTTGAAAACTATGCTAATAGGCTAAATTTAGACCAGACTACAAGGCTACCAGACGATTGTAGTGTCTTCAGGCAGATTTCGTGACAATCGGATAAGGTGTAATTTTACTGGGGCACCTAGGGTATCAACATCAACTCAGACAATCTGTATTCCTGACCTGAAAGACTGCCGCGCTTCTGTAAATGTGATGACCATGCACTTCCATATTCACTTTATATTGCTAACCTAACACAAATCTGGTGCAATTACAGTAGACGGAAAAGGTCAAGTATCTGGGGATAATTCTCGACAGAAAACTGTCTTGGAAACCGAATGTGATGGAGAGGGTTTACTGCTGTAAAGGGGTGATAGGAAAGCGCTGGGGACTGTCTCCTAAGATCACCATGTGGATTTATAAGTTACCAATTAGTCAGACCAATACTTCTCTATGGTATCATAGTTTGGTGGAGGTCCCTCCAAGAGAAATATATTCTGAATTCCTTGATGAAAATTCAAAGATCAGCACTGATTAGCGTTAGTGGGGCAATGGGCATAACGTCAGGTATTGCACATAGTGATATCCTGAACATCTGTACTACTGATATCGTGGCCGATTCGGCAGCCGCTACATCCCTGGTGAGAATTAGAAATTGTGGCGTTTTAATATCGGGGCATTCCAGACACACTGAATTACTACACCGGGTCAACTCTTTTCCAGTAAAAACGGACTACTGCATCCCCTACCTTCTACCAGCGACAAATTTAAGGACTTCAATTCCGAAGAGGAATACCTGGGAAAAGTCACTGGAAGGGGACACCAGTAGTATCAGATTTTTCACGGATGGATCAAAATTGGACGAGCAAGTAGGCTATGGGGTCCATTCACCGGACCTAAATTTCAATATCTCCTTCAAGCTGCCTGATCACTGTAGTGTATTTCAGGCGGAAATTACGGCCATACTGGAGGTTGCTGAACTACTGAAAAGTAGTGTCACAACCCTCCGGAGAATATGTATCTACACAGCCAGCCAGACTGCCATAAAATCCATGGAATCCATGTTTGCTAGGTCCCTGACGGTAAAAGAATGTCACTTATCACTTATGGTGATGGCAGCGTATTTGACATCAGGCTCATCTGGGTATTGGGAACAGCAACATTCCAGGCAATTGCGTAGCGGATGCGTTAGCTAGACAGGGCACTATGGCACAGGTTCTTCCGGCAAAAGAAGGTGTTAGTATGCCAATCTCTACCTGTCGTTTGCAGAAGAGGCACTGGGCCGATAATATGTTCAAGGACAAATGGAGAATTCCTTCAAATTGCAAACAAGGCAGGGTCCTCTGGCTACAGGTGGACAGGAAGAGGACTAGGCAACTACTAAACTTATCGAGAGGCAGGTTATCCACAATGATGCGAACACTTACGGGACATTGTCTTGTAGGAAAACACGCCCTAAGTTTGGGTTATAGAAACTCCACTCTCTATAGATGCTGAATGGAAGAGGACGAGGAAACGACGAAACACCTTATCTTAGGTTGCCCTGCTCTGGCAGGACTGAGAAGTAGGATATTCGGCACATCTAGTTAGCACCGTAGCCCTACAGGATATTCCTGCAGGTCTTATAGACAAATTTATTGAAAGGGCAAATTGGCTAGACGACTAGTCAATAGTTGTTATGGACGAAACTGCAGGTATCACAATGGGCTTCTTTAGCTTAAGTGTGCTATACAGCGTGCTGTCTTGCAGCCTTTTCAACCAACCAACCAAACCTGGGTTGATTCAACTCTATAGTATCATCCATACAACTAGCAGAAGTGTATTTAAGGTTCCAGCATTCGTTAAAATAAACAAAGAAATCCTCGAAAAGAAAAGCCCGTTAATTGTTTGACAACGATCTATTTCTTGGAACGAAGTTCCTTATCGCATGTTGCGGGATGGGCACTAACTGACAAAATTTTATACAACTTTGTTGGGTACTTTTGGATTAGTTTGGACTAAAGGGAAGTTTTCTAGGTGGAGCCGCTTTATTACATATTGTAGTTTTGAACCCAATAGAAAGTTAATTTAGAAAAGCCAAAGTACAAGACTGGCACATCCATGAAGTACAACCCTGAACATGGAATTACATTTGGCAGCACACTTACTCTTACACTCGTAATTTTGACTTGGTTTGTGTCTAACATATAACATATAACATATGGGGGATATTTCTTGTTTCATTGGAAATTTTCCAGGTGGAGCCTGTTTATTACATATTGTAGTTTGAAACGAATAAAAAGTAAATTTACAAAAGCCAAAGTGACAGGAGTTTAAAAAATAACATTTTCTTAAATAAGTGCGTTTTCTTAAAAAAAAGTAAATTTTCTCAAAAAAGTATTCATATACTTAACAAAATACCTTATCTTAAAGAAGTAGCTTTGCTTAAAAAAGTAAATTTTCTTACACAAAATATCTTTTCTTAAAAAAATTAATTCTTTAAATAAGTACCTTTTCCTAACAAAGTGCATTATCTTACAACCAATTGCCTATTCTTAAAAAACTAGCTTTTCTTTAAAGAGTACTTTTTTGGAAAACAAAATAACTTTTCTTGAGATAAGTACCTACTCTTAAAATTTTGCCTGTTCTTTCGGAAAAAGAGCTTTTCTTCAAAAAAAAATACATTCTCTTACAATAAATACATTTTCTTACAAAAATTCCTTTTCTTAAAAGTACCCTTTCTTAAAAATGTACCCTTTCTTCTTGAGATAAATTGCCTTCCTGAAAATAATTAATTGTCTTAAAAAAAAAAACCTTTTCGTAAGAAGAGTACCACTTCTTTAAAAAGTATTTCTGTGCAAAAAAAAATGCATACTCTTAGACTTTCTCTTACATAAAAACATTAGCTTTTAATAATATAAGTACCGCTCATCAATGAAATTACCTTATCGGGAAAATATAATGCACATTCTTACAAAAGGGTCCTAAAGATATAGTTTTTTTTAAAAAAAAATACATTCAATAAATAAAAAAGTTCTTAAAAAAACTTTATAATTTTACAAAAGGTATCTATTCTTAAAGATCCATTTAAATTACAGTATTTTTCAACAGGCGGCTTAGGCGTGTTGGAACTAACTAGTACATAATATATAGGGAAAGGAACTTCGTTCCTACCGGGTGTCCCCTGACAGCTCATGTAATTTTTTTATAGTTTTGGTTTTATGATAATAAAATCAATCCTAAATACCAAAAAGATTGAACTAAAAATAACTGAATGTTATAAAACGTATAGTTTCCCATTTCGAATTAAAAAAATTTTCATTTTTGTTAAAATAGTAGAAAATTCAATAAAGTACACTCACTGGTATAACTACCCAGCAAAAAAAAGTGTATACCAATCACCAGAATTTCCACCAGAACTATGCGGTAAGAGGTAGTGCAAATTTGGGTGTTGCGCCGTCGCTTTTTACATTGTATTGGCTTTGGAGGGTAGTACTCCCAATTTGGATGCTTTTAAGTAGAATAAATTCTTTTCCTTAGCGCTACGATTCAGCACAAAAATTAGCAAGATGGTAGCATGTCCGTCTAGAAAGCGGCAGCTGGTGAAGGTCCTAGGTTCAAATCTCAATAAATGAAACTTTTCAGGCGATTTGTAATGTGTCAATTAAATTTGTACTCATTTTTAAAAAAATTATTTCTTGACGAACATTTATTTCCAAAATTTTCGGAATCAAATTGTATTCGCCTGAAAGTATACCATACAATTTACGGGATGTGTAGCGACGGGTTAACTAATTAATTATTAATTTTTCTGTAACAATTTTTCCCCGACCGGGACCGGGATTCGAAATCAAGCCAGCCGCGCATCTCACCATCGAGCTATCGTAGTCATTGAACTTAAACGAACAATAACAGCATTAGTGGCAGATAATCTTTTTCTTCTGGCACATAGTACTTCGTTGGTAGTACTGAAAGCGGTAGAGCCGTTGGAACTACTCCATTATATTTTTGCTGGGTAGTTCCGAACTGTCTGACAAGTTAATCATCCAATCATCTATCGTTTATATACAAACTATTACATGCAAAGTTACGATTGCGAATTTGTAACGACTAAAAATCCTGAACCATAAAACCCCCCTATTTTTTGATGACCCCGCAAACGCTATAAGGATCACGATTTACGGACATGCACTTCAAATCTTAGCATACTATACAGATCAACTACCACTATCCAACTGGCAGATATCCTCGAGAAATTTTAAACTGAAATTGCTACTATACAGGACATTCGATGGACAGGTCATGGCTGCACAAGGAAGAAGAACTGTGAAATATAACGTGTTTATAGCTTGTTTACTATTCAACATAACATGTTTGAGACACAATGATTTATAGGTTATATCATGTTTTATTGTTGAAAACCGCTAAAATCAAATACGACACAGACAACAAAGAAACAAAAAGCAGCAGATCTTCAATTCACGAAACAGTGTTTGCAAACTTGTTCAGGGTGGAGCGCGTAATTTGCTTTTTTGCACTGCAGGCTGTGGCGGCACTGTTGGTCGAAGAGAGTGGAGAGTGTGTGTGGCTTATAGTGACTGACGGGAGATTTGCATTCGTTTGCCTTTCAGTTGCCATAATGCATTGGACACGTGAGGAGAGGTCATTTTGTGTTGAAGCGTATTTTTCAAATGCGCACTCGATCATTGCAGTGCAGCGTGCTTTTCGTTTACAAACAAAATATGCGTTACTGGAGTAAAACAAACCCCAGAGAACTTCACCAGAGACCTCTGCATTCGGATCGGAGTAGGCATCATTGGTCCTTCCTTTTTCCAGGATAACTGTCTTGCCGTAACTGTGAACTCCGAACGGTACTTGACTATGTTACAGGATTTTTTCAGACGTTTCTTGAGGCAATGCAATTAGAGGATACATGGTTAAAATAGGATGGTGCCACTGCATACACTGCGAGGGTTACCATGAATTGTTTGAGGCAACTGTTTCCTGGACGGCTTATCTCTTTAAGGGTTGATCTAAACTGGCCGGCACGCTCACCAGAATTAGCCGATTTTTTCCTTTGGGGTTACATGAAGTTGAAGGTGTATATCAACCATCCCAACACCTTGGAAGACCTAATTAACAATAGATATTGAGGCTGAAATTGGCAGAATACCTGTCGACATGTTTGTTAGAGTTCATGAAAACTTCAGAAAACGTATGCAGCAGTGCGTGGATAGCGACGGTCGACATTTTCCAGATACACTATTTAAAACCATGTAATTTAAAAACTCCCTTACTCTTCAACATAATTAAAATATAAAATACATTTTTCTAAGGCTCATAATTTTTTTCATTTAATTCCCAAATAATCAAATTACCGCGCTCCACCCTGTACATGTATCCTGCAATATGTTGCTGGGGCTGATATTTTTCAGCGTGTACAACAGCTGACATGACAAAAAGCATGAACTTGGTTGCGGATTTGTAGTTGGTAAAAGATTGCCACGTTTGGTTTCAAGGCTCAACCCCCCCACCATCCCCATAATCTACCATTCGGGTGCATAGCTCAATATTGGTCATGTTATTCGAGAGATGTATTCAGAAACACCCGAAAATGTGCCTGAAGAATTAAGCGAGTTTATGGCGCGATACCCACAAGACGGCAATTAAACGGGAGCATAGGAAAAAGGATGCTGTGAACAACAAAGACCTATATTTTCAAATTATAATGTATGATCGAATCAATGTCATTACTTCAGCGAGACAATGACAACCTATCCACGATACATTAACTATTTCAACGAAACTAATTTAGTCCCAGTATGAAACATCTTACTTGCATCAGTGAAACATATTCGTCTCTGTAATGAAACATATTCACCAGAATGAGGAAATATTAAACACAGAAATGAAACATGTTCAATGTTGCGACGAAACCTTCTCAGTTAATAACTTTATTTTTGTTAGAGGGGAGAGAAGGTACAGTAGGTCACTTTTGTCTAGAGACGGATAATCTAATTCGTGTGAATAAACGTTTCCTTTTAATGCAGTGACTTAGTTTAATGTGGATTGAGGAGCAGTGATATTGTGTATAAATATCCTTAATTTGTACAAACAACGACTATTTCTATTTCATAAATTGTTCAACAAACATATAAACATGTTTCCCTACGTCGTCTCATTTTGATATTAATACCCATCTATTGCCCGCTTCATCAGTGGAAACTATTCATCATCATTTCATTGTTTTCACCAGATGCATACTTCACCAAGCGAAGAATAATGTAATCAGGCAATTTAAATTCTATTTAAGCCACGCAAGTTTATTATAAAACGTTTCTTCTCTAATTTACAGAATTTTTAATTGGAATTAAAGTTTTTCCCTCAGTCGAAGTGAACTTTATCCCCGATGCTATTACCACAATAGCTCACGAAATGAAAACTACGCAAAACTCTATGTTTCTTAGCAAAATAGAAATGCAGAATATCCATCCATCCATTTATTCGGTTTGGAATTAATAGAGATGTTTGCGGCCAAAGACAAAAAGGAAAAAATATATTGGACCTAGCTGAAAAAAATAACCAGCAGGATGAGGAAGAATAACTTCGCCAGAAACAAAAAGTTGGCGCTATGTAGTAGTTAGAAGTGGAAGGTAAAGTTTGTCCTGGTAATTAGAGAGAAGCTAGAAAGTTTCAATGTGGTAATGAGTGGGAGGCAATCATACATAACAACATATGTATGTAGTTTGTGAAAACACCAATTGTTTTGTACAAAAACACATGTTTTTATGTATTTGTTGATAAAGTTATTGACCAGCATTATAAAATTGTTCACATAACTTTTAACCTCACTTATTGTGATACTTTATTTCTGCAAGAATTCAAAACTATTTTAAAACTATTAGAAGTGTTTTGGAATTGTACAACATAACGATGGCAGTATAATGATGTTGACATGTAAGTAAAAGTAATAAAGGTCTGTAGTAACAATTTTATTTCAGGATATGCTGATTAACTGATTTCAATTCAATAGAGTACAAGTTGATTCTGGATTTGAATCTTATAGAAGTTCACATTTTTTCTCTTGTATGGAAGGTACCAAAATGGGTGCGGCGAAATCACACTTGTTGTAATAGGTGATTGGCATTTGATGACGTGAAGCCTTACAACTAATTTTATTAAGGTCGGAAGTGTTTCACGCGATTTATTGGATTGACAACCCGGACGAACAATGAGTTTTGTATGGGAGGTACCAGAATGGGCGTAAACCCATTTCCTCCAGTTAAGTAGACATTTACAGACTAATATCCAATGTGTGAGTTGAAGCTAATCACATGTACCAGCAGAAAGGTTTGGAAGAAATATGATTTTGTCCTAGATGTGTCGATTTGCATGGGAGATAGCAGAAGAGCCGTGGCCATTTCAATGCTCAACTAACTTTCTATAAATAATAGTCACAGTCATTGTGACAAAATGTCAACTGTGAAATTTCAGCAGTTATCGTGTTGACCAACAGACGGATATGGCTCATTCGTCTTAAAAACTTGTAAAACGAATATCGTTCAAAGATACTAAGGGCCTATAATGGCTCCTTCTACGCGTTAACGTTTTTTCCGCATTAAAAGATATATACCCTATCCTACGGGTGAGGTTAAACAGACGACGACAACGACTTCGCTGGAAACTTATGGTGGAAAGTTGCCTGCGAGAGCTTAGGGTTACCAACTGAAATGGAAATGTTGAAGATCGTGCCGGTTGGAGAAACATGTTATCCCCATACTGTAAGGCCCTGGACCCCCATGGGTTGTTTGTGGCCACCTAAGACAGTACGACAGTCAGACCCGATTTTATACAAACGTCTGTCTACTCTCTAACTACTGTCGTTTTAAAGCTGGAAATTAATGTACAAGTCGAAAACCTGACCCCATCTTGAATAAATTTTGGTTGGTTTCAAACATAAAAAATATATAAATTTTATCGGGTGATTTTTATAATCATACAAAAGAACCTGTCATTACGTTTATTTGTTAAGTAATATTTCTTTCAAACGCATGAAGTAACTGCGGGTAATATCGTCGGTTCTGAGGTTTCCATTCTCAATGACGTCTGCGATCAAATTGGGAGCTTCTCGGCAAGTGATAAGAGTAATGTTGGCTTTCAATTCGTCAATTTTAGTCGGCTTAATGAGTTTTCAATTTCTTCAATTCTTTCGACGGCGGTCACTTCAATTAGTGACGGCAACACTATCGAGTATTTAGCATGTTTTTTGGCAAACAAATATGCTTATACTTACGTGGAAGCATTCGCGTGTTCCCCCAAACCTCAATATATTTACTTTTAAACATATGCGTATTTCCTCCCAAACGAATTATTGTTCGATTTCAATATTTATTATAATTATTTTTAACAATACAAATCCACATTTCTAAATAATTATTTGAAAAAATTAAAATATTTAAAACGGCCTTTTTTACAATTACGATTATTTAATGCATTACTGTTTTTTTTCATGAAATGAGAATCTGCTGCTCTTTTGCTTCGCCTTTCTTTATTGTCTCTCACGTTTTTGTTTTCATAAGGTTTCAACTATGCGTTGGTTTTCACTAGGCGTTGGTACACAAACAATATACTTACATACATATATACAAATCTAGTTCATGCAAGAGTAAAGGCTCGGACTGACAAGGGCTCCATGTTGCTGCCCTTTCAAGTTTCTTTCCTCAAAATCGTTTCAAACTTTGGTGGCACACATACGTATGTACGAAAGCATACACAAAAACCAAAGCAACATCACAAACCATTTAACCGTCCGAGCGTTTCTTTATTATTTTTCACTGATCAGGCGCTTTTGATATCCTGTGTCCGATGACCCATTGACGACTGAATATATGAAACTAAAATGCAATACATCACCCAAAATAAGAAATACTGACTTCATCTGCAATTTACATTCCCATTCTGGAATATTAATGAATCACTGATTGAGAGAATAATGCAAAACTACAGATACACACTAACAAGATAGACTCTCTTGTTGTCTCTGTTTTATTCTCTTCCTCTCTAGGGCGCATAAACAGTGCAACAAATATCGCTAGATTTGTATCAAAAACACAGAAATATTTGGGTCGCAAACACATCTGTTATAATAAATTAATCATTGTGTCTCACACATGTAATATTGAAGAGCAAACACAATGTGTTTGGAAACAAGTACACTATATCTGCCACAAGCTCCAAACACACGTTATATTTGCATCCAAACAACAAAAAACGGCGTAGTTTTCAGCGTGTAGGAAGTTAGTGTGTTTAAGATAAAGATTTGCCGGTTCATCCTATAAATCGATAGAGGCTACATTACGGGTGAATTTAACCACCTATATACAAATCTACTCAAATTTCCAGACAGATTTCAACAATACTGCCGTTTGTCGCTGAGGTCCTTAGATTTCCCACTGTTTTTAAAATTTGGTAATCCGTCCAGCCATAATAGAGGTCGACTTTATACAGACGAAATCAAGAGCTACACATTCCCTTTATCCATCTTTATTCTTAGCTCCTCAGAAATCAACTAAAAATGAGAACAAATTTTATTCCTGAGCGGCGCCGCTTTGCCGCTCAGATATACCGCTCACATGACGCTTATTGAGTGGCCACTTCAATAGTATTTCATATGCTTTAATTTTTTACTGCTCACCACTTCTGCCGCTCCTCGCTTTATAACTCATTGTGTGGCATTGGCCTAATGGATATTGTGTTTTATATATAAATGAAACATGGTGAAATAAAACAAAAAAAAATACATGAGGTGTCAGGAGATACCCGGTTGAAACGAAGTTCCTTTCGTTATATATTATGTACTAGTTAGATCCAAGACGCCTAAGGCGCCCGTTGAAAATACGATAATTTAAATGGATCTTTAAGAAAAGATACCTTTGTAAAATAATAAACTTGTTTTAAGAATTTTTTATTGAATGTATTTAAGAAAAATGATATTTTTAGTTCCTTTTTGTAAGAAAAGGGCCTTTAATTAATGAGAGGTGCTTTTTTTAAGAAAAGTTAGAATTAAATAATCAATATTCTTCGAGCTTGAGGTCAGATTTGCTGTTGATATATTTATTTTCCTCGATATTTCGCTACTCCTTTGTGTAGCATCATCAGGAGTTATAAACAATATTTAACAATTAAAACAAAACAAAATTAACAAACAAAATTAATTTTGTTTTGTTTTAATTGATAAATATTGTTTATTACTCCTGATGATGATACACAAAGGAGTAGCGAAATATCGAGGAAAATAAATATATCAACAGCAAATCTGAACTCAAGCTCGAAGAATATTGATTATTTATTGATAAGGAAAAGGTCGAACAACAGAATAAAAATACAAAAGTTAGAATTTTTAATAAGAAGTACTTTCTGTAAGAAAAAACCTAAGAGTATGAATTTTTTTTACAAAGAAGTACTTTTTTTAAGAACAGGTACTTTTTAAAGAAAATGTACTCTTTTTATGAAGAGGTTATTTGTTCAGAAAATTTACTTTTACTACTTATCTCAAGAAAAGAAAAGAAAAGTTACTATTTTATTTTTAAGAAAAGGTACTTTTAGAACAAGGAATTTTTGTAAAAAAATTTATTTTTTTTAAGAGAAGGTATTTGTTTTTTGAAGAAAATGTCTTTTTAAGAAATGGGAATTTTTTTAGAATTATTCCTCTTTTGAAGGACAGGTACAATTTTAAGAGTAGGTACTTATCTCAAAAAATTTTTTTGTTTTACATTAAAGGTACTCATTAAGATTAAATTATTTCTTTTAAGAAAAGGCAATTTATTGTAAGATAATGTACTTTTTAAGAAAAGGTACTTATTTAAAAAAATACTTTAATAAAAAAATGTACTTTTGTAAGAAAATTTTAATTTTTAAGCAAATGCACTTCTCTAAGATAAGGTATTTTTTTAAGAAAAGGTACTCTGTTTAGGAATATGAATAGGTATTTTTTTGAGAAAATTTACTTTTTATTTAGTAACATTTATTTAGGAAAGCTTCTTTCACTTTGGCTTTTCTAAATTTACTTTTTATTCAGTTCAAAGCTACAATATGTAATAAACAGGCTCAACCTAGAGAACTTCCCAAAAAACAAGAAATTTCTCACCGCATGTTAGTGTATACACAGACCAAATCAAAAGTAGGAGTGTAAGAGTAAGTGTGCTGCCAAATGTAATTCCATGCTCAGGGTTGTATTCCATGGATTTGCCAATCTTGCACTTTGGCTTTTCTAAATTTACTATTTATTGGGTTCAAAACTACAATATGTAATAAACAGGTTTTCTAAACTTCTCATTAAACCAAACCCAAGTACCCAATGTAGTTTATAATAATGGGTTGTAATAAAGTAGTTAAAAAAAAGTTGTTTAAAATGTTTTCATTTAGCCCCCATGACGCAACGTGCGATAAGGAACTCCGTTCCAAATTTTTGATATCGTCATTTTCCGGTATTTTATTTGTATCATCCTATAACGGGCTTTTCAATAAGAGCGCTACAAAAGTTTTTTTAAATAAAACAAAACCGGTTTTACATACCAATGAAATTCTTTATTCCTGTGAAAGTACGTTCGATGCCATTATGTATGGAACCCGATGTCTTTTGCATGGCCACCACGGGCACGATTGCAGAAGTCCAGACGCTGAACCCACTTTTCGACGGCTTTCAAGCATAAATCGGCAGATACTGCTGCAATTTCAGGATCGATATTCGTACGAAGTTCATCAATCGTCGCTGGCTTATTGGCATAGACCATAAACTTGACGTAGCCCCACAGGAAATAATCTAACGGCGTCAAATCGCACGACCGAGGCGGCCAATCGACTGGGCCATTTCGTGAGATAACACGTTCACCAAACTTGGTTTCCAATAAATTGATTGTGGCATTCGCTGAGTGGCTTGTGGCGCGATCCGGTTGGAACCACATGTCCTCCAAGTCCATATTATCCAATTGGGGCCAAAAATATTCGGTTATCATTGAACGGTAGCGATTCGCATTCACAGTAATGTGCCTGCCGCCGGCCCATAAACCGCACAAAACCGTAATTTTTTCGGGATGCAATGATGACTCATGGATTACGTGTGGATTGCTGTCTGACCAATAATGCATATTTTGCTTATTGACGAAGCCATTCAGCCAAAAATGAGCCTCATCACTGAAAATGATTTTCCGATGAAAATCCGAATCATTTTCAAGTTGTTGCTCAGCCCAATTCACGAACATACGACGCTTATGTGAGTCAAGCTGCTTCACTTCTTGCGTCAATTTGTTCTTCTAAGGATGTAGGCCAAGATCTTTTCGCAAAATTCGCCACAACGCTCTTAAAGTTGAGGCCACTGACTCCGTATTTCGGTAGTAAATTTTAATAATTTCGACTCGTTGTTGGCTCGTATATCTTTTCATTATGAAATGGCAAACCTTATGGCGTCGTTTGCTGTCCCTATCGATTTACTTTTGTAGCGTCTCTATTGAAAAACCCTTTAGAACCAAATGTGATTTTAACTGAGGCGGCAAATAGCCGGTTATTATGACCGATTATTAGCGACGAACACAATGTGAATCATATTAAGAAGACTGTTCCACTTTCTGAATCGGTTAATGCCGCTACTACCTCAGCCCTCAGGACACCTCTTGATTCTGCATGCACTAGCTGACGTATCTGGTTTATGAAGATATCACTGTATCGGAACAAGGATTTAAATGCCATCATCATCTTATATGATCCTAACCCGACTGTTGGTTAAGTACTAACTAGTGTCCAACAAACCGAAATATTTTGGAAACCGATTTTCGGTTTGTTCGAAAAATCTAATTTTCAAGAAACCGGTTTTCGGTTTGTTCGAAAAACCAATTTTTCAAGAAACAGGTTTAAATTAAATTACACAGATATAACTTATAATACAATTGTTTAACGACCATTTCTATTCTTATTCATGTTGTCAACTCAAAATTTCAAAAATGTAATTAATTAATTACGTTTTAATTTTAAATAAAAACTATATATTTAAAATTAAAGTGTTCGAGCGTTAGGTGTATTTTAAATTATTTTATTCTTCAATATTTAGCTAACCATTGGGTGGCATTATTAATTTAAATTTAATTTTTAATTAATAATTGTGCTTATTTTCCTAACACTCCTACCCAATGGGTAGCGAGATATTGAAGAATAAAATTATTTATAATAGACCTAAAGCTCGAAGATTTTAATTTTAAATACATACGTATATAATGGGAAAGGTCGAATAATTCATCACATTTTGAAATATATAGTATATCATATTCCAATTTGGAATGCGTGTTAATATAAAATTTAAAAGTTTTTTTCAAATTCGATTTAAACTGATTTAAAATCGAAAATCATATTCAAATTTTAAAAAGATTTTCATGTATGAAAATCTTATTAAGTTTAAAACATTTAATTATCAGATAATTTTAATTTTGAAATTTGATAAAAAAAAATGTTTCAAAAGCTTAATTAATTCATAATTCTAATTCAAATAATAAAATCATTTTGTATAAAAAATTGTTTGAATATGTCATTTAGATCATATTTCAAAATGGAAATCAAATTTCATAATTCCAAAATTTCACTAAAATTATTCATTTATTATTCAATTTTGTAAGGATATTAACACAAATTAAGTAAAATCCGATTAACCGGTTAACTGACATTAAATAAACGGTTTCCGGTTTGTTCGAAAACTACGTTTTTTTAAAAACCGGCACACGGTTAATAGCAAACAGACGGGTTAACCCGTTTGCCCGGTTCCGGTTTTGGACACTCTAGTACTAACGTTAGTTTTAACGAGCACAATGTCCTACATTAACTATAACTAATTTCCACCGTTCAACAGTGGTTGTGCTACATGAGGTCCTTAAATAACCAAGTACAGTAATATCAACTTAACCTTTTACGAGAAGCAGTACTAACTTTAATCTGTTTTTAATATTATTTAATTGATGTGGTTCACAAACTTTAACGTACTAAAATCTCGCACGCTTATTTTTGATATTATTTTACTCTTAAGCAACAAAAACAATTCAATGCTATTAACTTAATTAAAACTGTAAAACATAAAGTACTGCTGATGCTGGTTTTAATGAGTATGCAATAATTGTGCGATATATCCCTAAAATTCCTTTTTATGATCATAAGTCTAAAAGAGCCAGATGAAAGTAACAGAAACATTAACGACAAGTCAGTGTAATAATAATTTTTATTGTTCATTAAATTATAACAGGTTTTTTCTGTGACATTTTAATAAAACACTTCTGGATTATTTCACAAGCTATTGTAAAAGAAGTATGGGATTTTCATACACAGTAATCTATGGTTTTGTTTCATATGGTACGAAAAGCACAACAATTTTGACATTGGGACCACAATGAGCTGCTTATTAAGTATCTTAATGCAAAATCCTTGAGGTTATTAAGACCACTCTCAAAAGGAATTATCGCTGGTGAAATTAGTTGTATACAATACCATAAGTAACAGTACAAGTACAATAAGTAATATCGAAACCCTATGCGTACGGTTCATTCACTTTACTACTCCCACTTATGAAGATGTAACTATACTCGTAATTAGCAACTGCCATTGTTGAGCTTCGACAATGTTGTCATATATGTATTTATATGAGGGATATGACAGTTTTATTTTTTTAAGAATTTAAAATACATGGACGTACGTTGTGAAAAATGCCATAAAAGTTAAAAGTTTACTGGATTTGGAATTTTAAAACTTTTTCCCAATATTCTAGAAAACTTTCAATTTCTGTTTAATTTCCCGAGCACTGTTTCTAAACAGGTTACCTACCCGCTTTAATTATAGCCCATAAAAGAGTTATGTCTTTGTGGTTCAATGATATTGAAAACTCCAAAGTATCATTTATCTTTGAATATCCTGGCGTAACGTGTAGTTAATTTTTGTTTTCCCCACACCAAAAAGAAAGTCCATCTTTTTCTCTACATTATAGCCAAATTTCAAATGGGATCTCCATGGGATCAATAGATACATAAGGTTTGGTAAAAACTGCTCGAGTTTTGCTGTTTTAGTTTCGATTTTTCCAGTAGTTACTACGTATAACATAGTTACAAGAAATACTAAAGTAGAAATACCTGGAAAGTGATAGTATTTATCTTGTAGGTATTGTCGAGTGAAAAAAGAATCTGCTTGTGAAATTTTCCCAACACCCCCAAAATTTTGAAAACCGGCTAAAACCCCGGTTTTGCTTTGTAAAACTGTAGGTGCCAATCAGTGAGTATAAAATCTAGAAAGCGCACAGCTCACTGGTTGTGAGAAGCTCTCCCCAATCCCTTTATGGGATGTAACGGGAAACCATTTATTTATATACACCATCCTTGGTAATTTTGCATCGTAAATAGTTGGTTTAATCCATGTGTGGAGTATTCCATTGGAGTATTCCAATGTGTTCGAATACGCTTTAGCTTTCTATTCTTTTCTCAATTTCTTTAGTCTCAATCCTACTTTGTCCGCATTTTCGGAAAGTCTGTTTAACTTTGAGTCAATGTCATCAAATTTGAGGGTCATAAGTCAAAATGTCACCTATGTAGTCGATATAATGTAGATGTTCATACATACTCCACTAAATACCGAACTGTGCTTCTGCATTAATTGCCTCCATTAGCTCGTCCACATGAAAAATAAATAATCTTGTGGATAAGATACATGCTTGTCTAACTTCCGCAGATGTGGTGACCGTTTGGCTTTACTTTCCATTAAAGCAAACGTTATACACTGCATCTTCATTCCCTTTTTTGTCAACGTGGACCTCATTGAGTTACGGTGTACACAATCAAATATCTTTTCAAAGTCTGATTGTTCCGTGATTATGCGCCCACGTTATATATTCACATGCTCGGCAAACGAACGACCAGGCCTGAAACCCTTCCGCACAATTTGCTGCACCACCGGCGTGATCCGCTGATGTATAGGTGTGGCCATTACTTTGCCTCTTGCATTAAGCAATGTAATACCACTCAAGTGCCAGCACATCGGTAGATCAACTTTTTTCGCTATACTGATAACCACTCTCTCTTTCCACGTCGTAGCCATTTTGTTGTCTATCAATGCACTTCTGATGATCGGCCTAGTGACATATATTATCGCTGATTCACCGTTTATCAACAATCAATTTGCTGATAGTCTGATTTTAACTGCCTCTAGACGCAAATTGTGCAGCCATTCACGATGTCGAATTTCGGTCAAGGATTCTGCACTAATCTAAGGTTTATTCACACATCTGTTCTCATCACGGACCTTAATGGCTGTTTCCTTCAACGTTCGAACTATCGACTATCCTGTACCAAATTGGAGCGTAGATTTTGATCACACATTATTGATATGGATGGGTCCAGCAGATGGTATGTATTGTGATGCTCATACACATTCAATTTTATTTGACAACAGTAGTCGAACTCCATATAAAATATAATTTTCAATTGTGCTGCATAATATAGATTACTAGCTGGACCCGGCACATTTCGTTTTGCCTTCAAAGATTTTGTAATGCCAAAGGGTAGAAATTTGTTTGTCCCATTTTGTTTCAAAATATTATTATGGCTGGTATAAAGGTTTCTGTTAAAAGGGGCGTGGCACCACCCACTGCCGCCCTGGCTGTAATTCATACTGTACCACCAAAATATATACCAAATCTCATCTTCATACCTCTGATAGTTCACGAGATATAACAATTTTAAATTTCAAGTTTTATGGGCCCATTATAGCTAAAGACTATCAGTAGCTCATCAGTACCACATTGTGAAATTTTCATAACAATCTATAAGAAAAGCCGTCAGAGGGAGGTTTGAAAAAGGGGCGTGGAACCAACCACTTCCACCCTGGCTGTAATTCGCACTGTACGAACAACATATATAAAAAATATCATCTTCTACCTCTGATAGTTCATGAGATACTGCTGTTTACAAATTCAAGTTGTATGCCACACCCACTGAGCCGGTGCCACCCATTTTTTGGAGGATGACGAATTTTGCTGCCAAATGCATCCACACAAAACTTCAAGGCGATTGGTGAAACAGTCTTCCAGATATTACGTTTTCAAAAATAGGGTTCAATGGACGGGGCCACGCCTACTTGACATACCAAAAATTCAAGTACCCTATTTTCACCACACAGCTACATGCTGTGAAAATTTCAAAAAAATTTAAAATATGCATTATTTAATAATTTAATAATAAGAACCATTAATACTAAGTTTATTCCAATTATTGTTGACCTTTTAATACTGGGCCAAACGCAAATCTTGGTGAAAGTTCTGTGAATCCATTGAGGGAACCAACCAGACTGCACGCTGAAGATGCTTGGTCGCTAAAACCCCACCCACCGTGTGCCCACAAATACTCTCATGTCAAACCAACGGGCTTTAGACCAATCAGTCTATCATCCTTTGTTCTTAAGACATTTGAAAGGTTACTTGACATTCATGTTCGAAGTAATCTTCCACAGAATCTACTACCGAGTTCTCAGCATGCCTATATCAAGGGCAGGTCAACTGAGACGGCTCTCCACTCTATAGTCAACATAATTTTAAACTCTCTTGAGAATAAGGTCTTCGCTCTGTGCACATTCCTGGACTTCCAGGGAGGCTTCAATAACATTCAACCTTCGGCGATTCTCAGACCGTTGCAGAATCTAGGAGTCAACAGCTTAGTGACACGCCTAATTAGGAAGCTTCTGGTGGATAGATCCGTCATAGCTGAATGGGGTGGTGTTACAATTGCTAGCAACTTTAACAGGGGGACTCCGCAGGGGGGAGTGCTATCTCCACTATTATTACTATTAACTTCTGTCAATGAACTGCGTCTTGAATTGGACAGAACCGAATGCTAGGTCTTTGTCAATGCCGATAATATTGCTATCATCTGTACGGGTAGAAACCCCAATTTACTTAGCATTCGTACAACCAGCCTACTTAGACTGATTTCGAACTGGACCCCTAACAACGGAGTATCACTAAACCCACTTAAAACCGAGCTTATATGTTCTCTCGGAAATATAAAATACCAGTTGACGGAAAAGGTCCAGTATCGGGGAATAATTCTCGACAGAAAACTCTCTTGGAAACTGAATGTGGAGGAGAGGGTGGAAAGGGCGTCTGTTGCTCTTTATAGCTGTAAAGGGACGATAGGAAAGCGCTGAGGACTGCCTCCTAAGATCATCATGTGCATTTATACGGCAATAGTCAGACCAATACTTCTCTATGGCATCGTAGTTTGGTGGAGGTCCCTCCAAAAGAAATATTTTCTGAATTCCTTGACGATATCTCCTGATATAATGGCCGAATCGACAGCCGCTACAGCCCTCGTGAGAAACAGAGATTGTGGCGTTTTGATATCCGGCCATTACGGACACGCTGAATTACTACACCGGATCAACTCTACTCCTGTAAAAACGGACTACTGTATCCCCTACCTTCTACCCGCGACAAATCTAAGGACTTCTATTCCGAACAGGAACACCTGGGAAAACTCACTGGAAGGGGATACCAGTAGTATCAGATTTTTCACGGATGGATCAAAATTGGGCGAGCAAGTAGGCTATGGAGTCCATTCATCGGACTTAAATGTAAATATCTCCTTCAAGCTCTCTGATCACTGTACTGTATTTCAAGCGGAAATTACTGCCATACTGAAGGTTATGAATATGTATCTACACGGACAGCCTGGAATCCATGTTTGCTACATCCCTGACGGTGAAAGAATGCCACTCATCACTTACGGTGATGTATTTGACATCAGGCTCATCTGGGTACCGGGACAAAGCGACGACATTTCAGGCAATTGCGTAGGGTATGCGTTAGCTAGACAGGGTACTACGGCACATGTTCTTCCGGCAAAAGAAAGTGTTAGTATGCCAATCTCTACCTGCCGTTTGCAGATCAGGCAGTGGGCCGAGAATATATTCAAAGACAAGTAGAGACTTACTTCAACTTGCAAACAAACCAGGGTCCTCTGGTCACAGGTGGATAGGAAGAGGACTAGGCAACTATTTAACTTGCCGAGAGGCTGGTTATCCACAATGTTAGGAACACTTACGGGATATTGTCTTGTAGGAAAACACGCCCTCAGATTGGGATATACACACTCCACTCACTGTAGATACTGCATGGAAGAGGACAACGAAACGACGAAACACCTTCTCTTGGATTGCCTTGCTCTGGATATTCGGACCACATTTAGGTAGGTCTTATAGACAAATTCATTGAAGGGCAAAGTGGCTAGACGACTAGGCTATAGAGGAAACTTTAGGTATCACAATGGGCTTCTTTAGCCTAAGTGTGCTAGACAGCGTGCTGTCTTGAGCCCTTTTCAACCAACCCATCGTCTGATCGAGAGTGTATGTATGTTTGTAATATAGATAAATTTATTTTCTCTTGACAAGTGGAGTTCAGTCTTGGAAATCAAGCTGAATCCAGGCTGATTGGCAACACAAATGTAGGCCCACCATAAGGCTTCACAAATGCTGTGTTGCTTGGTTCGCTTACGAAAATATATAATAGTATGGTAACTCCATACACATTTACCACACCCATAATCTTCACGCTCAAACACACACACACACGAATACACATCCTCTCATGCAACTCTGGGCATTACATTCAATTCACATTTGACATAATGCAATAACTATAAAACTGAATGTTTTGTCCATTATGATTGGTAATAAAGTAGCCTTTTAAGCATAAGCCTTGTATATCCTGTAAATAAAATAGTAAAGCAGTATAAAGTTATTGTAAATGTATGAGTCTATGTTTGCAGGACTATATAACCTATAAACTTTATGCCATAAACTGCGAAATATAAAGATCATCATGGAGATTAAATGCATCAGAAAAGTGTTTATGGTTATGTACGAATGGAGATTTTAGCGACCATAATATTTGCTGTCCAGCACGTTGTACGTACATACTCATCTCATATTTGTATTGTGTATATGAAGTGTCACATATTTTATGAGTTTGTATAAGGTTTGAGTGTTTGACTTCCACTTCGTACCATGGTCGCCTTTATTTGTTAAAGTTTATGTCACAACAGATCAAATCTTGTTACGTTTTTTTTAACACGCAAAATTTCCATACTGGTTGTCATTCTTGACGAGTAAATCTATTTACTAGTAATCTCTAAGTTTTTATTTCCATTATCGCGCCAGATTTTTACCAAATCTTTGTAAAATCTCATCTTTAACTTTGAGGAAACTAATTTCTCACTGCGGCAATAATAAATTCATTGTTAATAGGAAATTGCAAAAGAAGTTGAAGTACAGAAAATACGATTAAGACAACGTAACAACAACCAAAAAGAGGACTAAAAATATTTATACCAAACAAGATTATACCGATGAAAATATACACAAAAATCTATGTAAAACTTTTAGCGTGACGAATTTCGAACTTCTTAGAGCTTCTAGTACAAAATAATAAAATCGCAGCAAAGACTCTCAGCTTGCATGCGCTGAACCTCCAGAACGCAAAGCGGCGAAGAGTCTTTCTAACCACCTAAACACTTAAAAATTAATTTCGAAGCAATATAAAAGTTTCCCCAAAAAAAAAAGAAATATTTATAAAAGTTGGTAATACATTTTCGTATACCTTCCCTTCCCTCTGTCTACGTCTTAGCCGTAGCTCAGAAGCACATCCTGAGCAGTTGGGACACAAAGGAGTTTTCCTTTTCTACTGAATGACCGGTAAGTAACTGCTGTGAAAGCTCTTCATATCTTTGCTGGATTTCCTTATCCGCCGAAAGTTATCTTTGCCCCTTTTGTTGTTGTTTGTGTTATTAAAGTAATAATATTTATCGTTATCCTTGGCACAAGTTCGCAAGCAAGTAAGTTTGAGATACAAAGATAAAATAAGGAAAAGTTTGTTTGTTTGATGAAAAGACATTCATAAGTTTGTTCAAGAAGCAAAAAAAAAAAATTATAGAGGAAAAAAAAATAGTGAATGACCTTTACATATTCAAATGAGGGTTACCAAAGTAACGAAAGAATATTTTGAATGATTCCGAGATTATGTAATAAGGTTTTAGAAGCAAAAGCTAGTGGAACATAATTGAATACTTAACATATCATCATTGTTATGATGTGTCGCCCAGTGTTTTTTTCAATTCTTTCTTTATTTATCCAGATTACAATAGCAACTTAAGCCTATACAATTATTAATATGAGATTTTATCTGAAAGATATTTCATCATTTAAAACTATTTGATAAAATATGATCGACTAGGTTTTACAAAACTGAAAATTATAAAGGCAAAAAGGGTAAAACGCCTTTCTGTGATTATAGTATGTGTTTATCAAATATATGGAGAAAATATGTATGCTTCTAACTAGATTATTAGTAAAAATAATCGATTATAAAACAGACATTTTCAATTTTGTAATTTTCGTTTATATTACTAATGTTGTTCCCTGCATCGTAGAATAAGACGAACTCTCTATCTGGGCGAAAAAATTATTATTTATCTATCGATGAAATCTAGAAACATTTGAGATCCTGTTTCTTCATGTAATAATCTGGTTGAGTATCTCCAATGTTTATTATTTATCATTTTTAAGCATTTATTTTGGATGATTTGCATTTTACTAGTGTGGGATTTGGCTGCTTTATACCATATTGGAGATGCATATGATAGAATTGGTCTTATGATATACTTGTACATCAGATTTTTATTTTTATCATTTAGTGGTGATCGCCTATTCAGGCACGGCCACAGCGCACGAACGACTTAACGGCTTTGTCGCACGTTATTTCAATATGTTTGTGAAAACGTAGCTTTTTATCAAATGTTACTCCAAGGTATTTAACATAGTCTTGGATATTTATGGTAGTGTTATGGACTGAGAGACTTCTTCTTGGTAATCTTTTCTGAGATTTGTTGAAAGAGAGTATTATTGCTTGGGTTTTGTCGTTGTTAATTTTAATTTTCCGCTTTCTGTAGTAATTATTGCAGGTGATAAGGCTTTTCTCCATCTTTTTATGGAAAGCGCTTGTTAATTTACTCGAATTTAAAAATTCGCACTTTTAAAATACTTATGTGAATCATTAATAGTAAAATTAAATAATAATGGTCCTAATATGCTCCCCTGTGGAATACCAGAGGACTTACAATTCTCTTCATATGACCTCAATCACATGTGGAACGATAAATGAAATCCTAATACATATAAATTTTGTAAGAGAAGATTTTATCAAATGCTTTAGAAAAATCATGGTAAATCGTCTCACTTTGTTAACCAGTTTCAAGAGATAAAATACAATAGTCCGAAAAGACTGTCAAGTTTGAATTAGGGACTTTCCATATCGATAACAATACTGTTGGGGGATAATTGATGCTTTTGTGGCAAAATATAATTTTCTATTTACAAAATTCTCAAATGTCTTTGAAATGGTCATCAATTTTGCAATGGGCCTGTAATTTGAAATTTCCTCCCTACCACCTGATTTGAAAATAGAATTAATTAAAGTGAGTTTCCAACCATCAATAAAAGTACCTTCCTTTAATGATCTATTAAAAATTTCTGAAATGGGAAGTGAAATTGAAGTGGAACACATTTTTATCAAATGCACGCATTATCCATCGGCATCAAGGTTACAGGAATTTTTTAAATTTTATTTATAGCATCAACCGGCAAGTTCATACTTCCAATTTTAATAAAAGAACCTACACCCTGACTACCTACCTGACTACCTAATAGGGAACGTTGTAGCAACATTTCCCAAATTAGATTTAAAATAACTCAAGAAGTCAACAATTTCATCCAAATTATTTGCATGATAATTACCATATATCATAGACAATAAAATGAATACCTGATGATTTCCTTTTCAAACTAATGTATGTACACACAGGGCAAAGATTAGTTGGAAATCAATTCAGGCATCGGAAATTCCATGATAAAGTCTATTTTTTGATTAGAATTCATAATTGTCAAACATAAAAATTATTTGTCGATGTAATTGATAGATTAAAAATCGGTCTTACTAAATACAAGTTGCTACTGCCGAATTTTAGTTGTATCGACCAATTTGAGTATTTCCAAAACCTCATTCATCTGAAACGGAAGATACAACTAATAAAAAAGTACAATATTAGAATTCGTGTTTAAATATTAGTTACTGTAACCATAATTTAATTTTGTTTACAAAAACACTTGTTACAAATTTATGTATTCGCTTTTTCACAAGAGGGTTTGTTGTTAAAGAGAAACTACGTATATCGGAATGTTTCACGAGGACTTTACAGAAAAACTAATATTTTAAACAGAAAGTGATAAACAAAGTTGTGAAAAAATAATAAAGTGTATAGATATCAGCCAGCGAAGAATACATATTATCATAAATTGAGGTGAATTGAGACTTTTAAACATAATCGTTGAATATGTTGCCACAATTGACGCTTTCTCAAACACTTGGCTGGAGGAACTATTATTGTGGATGACACAAATTAACTTCAACATACATATCGTATGATACCCAATGTAACACATCCCAATTTTTGATCGAAAATATAAACAATTTAGAAAGATTGTCTATATGTGATCTGCTCCACGAAAAGGGACCTCTGCGCCGAACAATTTTTTTTTTACTTTTTGATTGATTCTTATAGGAAAAAAACGCTATTTCAAATGTCGCAAACCGCAAGTTTCTATGTCTTTTAGTTTTTTACAAATCGCCTGTAAAGATGAACATAATTAATGAAAAAATTTAAAAATGTGATATAAATAAATATAAATATATTATAATATTTGAAATTTAAAAAAACTTCAATATCAAAGGTACAAAATTACAAAAATATCAAAATTTTACTCCTTTTTACTCCTAACACGCTTTTTTGGTGGTTCTTCTGTAGCGGAAAAACGAAGCGCTTTTTTTAAACGCGTTTTTCTCAATAACTTCTTTTCGGCGCAGAGGTCCCTTTTCGTGGAGCAAGTCACATATTTATTTTTCGATTGGACGCTCCGTTTTCGAGATATAGAAATTTTTTCATATTTTCGATAAAAAAAAATGGGCACGAAATACGAACCCTGATTATTAATAATACTAATTTTGTTTATATAACGCGTCCGCCAAATAACTTTTTTTTTTTGAAAATGCTATAAAAAAAACTACTGAATATTTTCTCAAATTTCTTTTTTTATTTGAAAGTTTATAAGAAACCTTTGTTTTGTCAGAAAATGTGCTTATTTAAAAAAATTACTTTTTATAGGAAAATTAACTTTTTGTAAGAAAATTTACATTTTAAAGCAAAGGCACTTCTTTCAGATAAGTTTTTTTTTAAGAAAAGGTACTCTGTTTAAGAATATGAATAGGTATTTTTTTTTAGAAAATTTACTTTTTTTCTAAATTTACTTTTTATTCGGTTCAATATGTAATAAACAGGCTCCACCTAGAAACAAAAGAGTGGAAGAGTAAGTGTGCTGCCAAATGTAATTCCATGCTCAGGGTTGTATTTCATGGATTTGCTAATCTTGCACTTTGCTATTCTAAATTTGCTGTTTATTGGGTTCAAAACTACAATATGTAATAAACAGGGTCCACCTAGAAAACGTCCCATTAAACCAAACCAAACCAAAATTACCCAATATAGTTGGTAATAGTGGGTTGTAATAAAGTATTTAAAAAAAAGTTGTTTAAAATTCTTTCATTTAGCAAAATGCGATAAGGAACTTCGTTCCAAAACTTTTCTAAGTGTTTGAATACACTTCCAAAATTTATAAAAGCAACGCTAAAAGAATGAATGAATGCTTTAACTTTAAACTTTAATATTTGTTTGAGTTTTTCGCAATGACCTTATTTCCGTTAGTTTTGAATTCTAATGTACGAGAAGTTCGTACGAGACAAGCTTTCAAGGTCTAATACATTTTTCTACGTGAAAAATTATGGGATTTTTGCTGGAATAATAGATAATTCAGGAAAGCACACACACTGGAATGACTAGTTTCGAATTCCCTGGCGAAGTTCATCAACAGATGCCTAATCACTCAATCATATACAGGGTGTTTCAGGAAGTTCCGGACAAATTTCTCCAGCGTATTCCTTGGCTCATTTCATGAACAAAAGTCCACAAAAAAGAACATTTTTGCATTTCAGTAAAATGGTCATGACTTTGGAACGGTAAGACCCCTGGGCTTCGTTTAGGTCATTTAGGAAAGGTCTGGCTATCTTTCAACAGACAAAAAACATAAATTACCTGCTATCTGACTGAGCAAATTGAGGTTATGTGAATTTTTTTCTGTATTTCGGAGATTTTACTTTTTTATACTTATTTTTATTGATTCTGAAAGGCCTCTTAAAGACCTTTCCAACAAGCCCAAAAAATCCGACCACTGGCTTAGAAGTTAGAAATTTTACCCTACTGCCCTCCGACCGCCAATCCGAAAATTTTGAACCCGCTGCCATTTCGCACCCTTGCACTTTCGGACATGGTCCTAGTGAACTTTTCTTCATGAAATGAGCCAAGGAATACGCTGGAGAAATTTATCCGGAACTTCCTGAATCACCCTGTATATGCCAGTTTTTATATGCAATCTGATTTATATACTTTGTTTTAATACGTTTGTTTATAAAAATCATTTCTACAAAGTCAATATTCAATTAGTATAATTGACCATTCAAATATGTTTTTGCATAAAAATCCTCTATCTAATTATGACTAATGGAAACTCAGCTTAGCGTGAACTTAGTTTAAAGTAAGACTCTTTTTTCCAGCAGAATGATTCTTCAGTTTCGCTTGTCCCTCCGAAACACGTTCCTACAATACATGGTCGTAAGGATCTTTCATTTGAGGAGCCCAAAGCCAATACAAAATCCAAAAAATGCAAGGAAATAAGAGATAGCTTTCCATTGCCTGTTTTGTGTCATGCTACACACATGGGTTTTACTTTGGGAATGTATTACAGAAATTGGGTGCAGAAGAAGCTCTTACTGTTGTAGTAGACTTAAAATTACCACGAAGCCAGTACAATATTATTAGAAAGGTTACTTCCGATAAATTTCCTTCATAGTTCAACAAAATCTCTCGTTATCAAAAGCGAGATGATATTGAAATTTGTGATTGAAATCTGTCGTTTTTTGTTGCTTGGATGCAAATATAACATGTGTTTGGAGTTTGTCGCAAATATAATATAGTTGTGTCCAAACGCATGATGTTTGGTATTGAATATATCATAATGACACACAATGATTAATATGTTATAACATATGTGTTTGCGACCCAAATATATATGTGTTTGTGATACAAATACTGCCGTGTTTTTTGCACTCTTTATGCTCTCTCGAGAGCAAGATAATAAAAGAGGGGCAACGATTGCGTATATCTTTTAAGTGTGGATCTGTATTTTTGCATTATTCTCTCACTGAGTGCTTCGTAAATATTTTTGAGTGTGCGTGATGTATTGCGTTTTAATTTCATGTATTCAGTCGTCAGTGGCTCATCGGACAGAGAATATCAAAAGCGCTTGATCAGTGAAATAAGAATAAAAAAACGCTAAGACGGTTAAATGGTTTGTGATGTTGCTTCGGTTTTTGTTTATGTGTTTCGGATATATTTATGTGTCCTACGAAAGTGAAAAACGATTTTGAGGAAAGAAACTGGCGAGTGCAACAACGTGAATCCGATTTTCTGCCCGAGCGTATACTGAAAATATCGGAATGGCGAACCATTTGTGAAATATAATAAAAAAAACACAAGTAATTAATACACGCTGCGTTTGCATGAAATAGATTTGTATATAAGTATATTGTTCGTGTATCAACGCATAGTGATAACCCACGCATAGTTGAAACCTTCTGAAGACAAAAATGTGAGAGACAACAAAAAAGGACAAACACCAGAGCAGCAGATTCAAAACAAAACAAATAATGCATTCAGTGCAAGTAAATGTAAAAATCATTTAAATCTTGTATTTTTTGTATTATTTATTTAAATAAGTAAATGTGAATATACAGGGTGTCCCCTAAACTTTTGTCTAAACTTAAACACGTGATATCTGAGAACAAAAGCTACAATGTTTGTTCTTACGCCAATTGCCTAGGTGGCTACGTTTTCGAGATATTCGTGATTAAAATAATTGCATTTTTGAATGCATTTTCAATAAATGCATAATCTACTTTTTAAATGAAAAAGAAATATCATTGAAAATTGCTTCAAAATTGATTTTAAATAATTTATTTTTTCGTTTGAAATGAAAACGATTTTTTTGACGTAGAATACGTCTTACCTTACGGTATGAGGAGTCATGTCAGGTTTTTATTGTTGTAATCTTTATTTCATTGAATTTGAGGAAACGGCTAGATGAATTTTTTTAAAATTTTTTTTGTAGGTAAATGAAGATGTTATCTTTCGTTTGATATACATTTCATATTGGTTGATATATTTCTAGTATTTTAATTTCTCAAATGAAAATTGTTTAAACACATACACTCAAACATATGTGTGGTGTTTGGTTGAGTGTTTTTGGTTGCTCAACATTGCTTAGGAACATGTATCTAGTAAAAAGTGAAAGCTTTTTTGCGAAAGCTTCAATAAAGCTGTTGTAACATTAATTTTGAATTGTAAAGCGTAAAGCTTTCACACAACGCTCGAATGCTAATGCGAAGACTCGATAAGGTAAACCTTTTTTTAGTATTAAGGCGGCCCTCTCAACATTCGCAGAACTTATTTCAATAAAAATATTAATTAAAATACATAAATTAAATTAAGTTTAAAAAAATTGAACATAATATTTTTTTTTAAACGGACTTGAATCAAATGCCGTTGGTAAATATAAAAATTACAGCAGACAGTTGTCCGAGGCCTTCGGCCACGGACTGTCCCTGCAGGCTGTGTCAGAGACACGGCCATTAAGTTTAACGTAGAATACGCCATCCGATCAGACAGAAAACATATATAACAATAAATGATAAATAATATAAGCAAATGGATTTATTGTTATATATGTTTTCTGTCTTATCGGATGGCGTATTCTACGTTAAACGTAATGGCCGTGTCTCTGACACAGCCTGCAGGGACAGT